>OX123183.2:85265502-85703657 GCA_944739405.2 Euclidia mi
CGAACTGGCCTCTCGCCGACTTCGAAGCGTATCTGCTTGAACTAAGCGTCGTCGTCACTCGCAGCCGCCCCCGCGCCTTCCTCGTCGCTGGGGACCTCAATGCCAAAGCTTCGGCTCGGGGTTCCGCGACCACGACCGCGAGGGGCGAGTTGCTGGAGCAGTGGGCCATTGAGAACGGCCTACTTGTCCTCAATCGGGGCACTGTGCACACGTGTGTGCGTCAGCGGGGCGGGTCTGTCGTGGACGTCACGTTCGCGAGCCCCGCTCTTGCACGCCGTGTCCGAGGCAGGCGTGCCGTCGAGGAGGCGGAGACGTAGTCGGACCACAGATACATTAGGTTCAACGTCTCCGCTGAAACTGAAATCCTCGACGCGTCGGTACAGCGGGCCCTGATTGGGGACAGTCCACGCTGGGCATTGAAGAGCATGAGTCGGGAGGCTCTCTTGGAGGCCGCCATCGTCCAGACCTGGACACAAACACCGTCCGGGTCTCAGGACGTCGAAACAGAGGCCGAGTGGTACCAGAGGGCCATGACTAACGTCTGAGATGCGGCGATGCCAAGAGTGTTCAACCACTCACCGAGGCGTCGGGTGTACTGGTGGTCAGACAACATCGCGCGACTGCGCCACCTCTGTGTGGCTGCGCGGCGCCAGTACGCCCGATTTCGGAGAAGGCGTCAACGCACTCCTGACTCAGAGCTCAGGGAGGCGGAGCTATACGAAGGGTACAGAGCACCCAGAAAACGACTTAAAGCCGAGATTGCGCGGGCGTAAGATCAGGCCCGCCAAGAGCTGCTGCAGACTCTGGAGCGTGACCCTTGGGGGCGTCCATACCTTATGGTCAGGGGAAAACTTCGCCCCTGGGCGCCCCCGCTCACCCGGAGTCTCCAGCCGCAAGCAGTCGAGGCTGTCGTTACCGCTCTGTTCCCTTCAAGGGCGGAGCACCCTCCCCCGCCGGTGGCTCCCTTTCCCACAACAGCCAGCGTGGACGTAGACGACGACGCGGTTCCCGACGTGACCCGGGTCGAGCTTCGTGCGGTGGTCCGTATGAAGAACACCGCCCCAGGGCCCGACGGCATTCCAGGCCGAGCGTGGGCCCTGGTCATAGCCGAGTTCGAGCCCCGACTTATAGTGCTCTTCACCAAATGTATGGCAGACGGCCGGTTTCCTCGTCTTTGGAAGACGGGCAAGCTGGTCCTAATCAAGAAGGAGGGGCGCCCGGTGGACAGTCCTTCTGCCTACCGGCCCATCGTATTGCTGGACGAGGTTGCGAAGATGCTAGAGCACATAGTTGCCGAGCGCCTCGTCCAGCATCTGTCGAGCGTGGGCCCGAACTTGGCAGACAACCAATTCGGTTTCCGCCGAGGGCGCTCCACGATTGATGCCATACAAACAGTGAGGAGCCTGGCGGAGGACGCAGTATCCCGGGACGAGGTGGTTCTGGCGGTGTCGCTGGACATCGCCAACGCGTTTAACACCTTGCCCTGTAGCGTCATCAAGTCGGCACTCGTCTACTATCGAGTGCCGACGTACCTCCGCCAAATAGTCGGGGCATACCTCCATGAGAGGTATGTGGTATACCCGGTTCACGACGGTTGGAGTCGGCGAGAGATGTCGTGCGGTGTTCCACAGGGATCGGTTCTTGGTCCACTCCTGTGGAACATCGGCTACGACTATGTGCTGCGGGGTGCGCTCCTCCACGGCGTCGGCATAGTCTGTTATGCCGACGATATGTTGGTCACAGCCAAGGGTAAGCCGCACCGGGCGGCGGGCATACTGGCGACAGCTGGGGTTGCACACGTAGTGAGTCGCATCCGGCAGTTAGGCCTTGAGGTGGCCCTGTCGAAATCTGAGGCCATTTCGTTTCATGGGCCTCGGAACAGGCCACCTGCGGGGGTCAACATAATGGTAGGAGGGGTCCGCATCGGCATCGCGACGAGCTTGAAGTACCTTGGGCTCGTTCTCGACAGCCGATGGGACTTTCACCGGCATTTTGAGCGTTTGGCACCTAGACTCCTGGGGGTGGCGGCCGCTTTGTCAAGGCTGCTGCCAAACCTAGGGGGGCCGAACGCCTCTTGCCGGAGGCTATATGAGGGAGTCGTGTAGTCGATGGCCCTATACGGGTGTCCCATCTGGGCCGAGAACCTGACGGCCCGTAACGTTCGGGCGCTTCGCGCACCGCAGCGCGCCATGGCCGTCAGGATAATTTGTGGCTACCGCACGGTCTCCTTCGAAGCCGCGACCCTCCTCGCCGGATGTCCACCCTGGGACCTACAGGCTGGGCTGTTGGCGTCGCTTTATAAGTGGCGCCGCGAAGCCCGGTCACTAGGCGGAGACCCCGCGCCTCGCGAGATTGAGGCGCGGAAGGCAGAATTCCGACAGATCCTAGTGGCGGAATGGTGACAGCAACTCACGCACCCCAGCGCGGGGCTTCGCTGCATCGAGGCAGTGAGGCCCGTACTCGACGATTGGCTGGAGAGACGACATGGCGCCCTCACCTTCCGGTTGACACAGGTGATAACCAGCCATGGTTGTTTCCGCCGGTTCCTGCACCGCATTGGCCGGGAGGAGACGCCCAGATGTCACCACTGCCGAGATTGCCGTGACCCAGTAGAGGACACGGCGCTGCACACCTTGGCGGAATGCCCTGCTTGGGCATCGCAGCGCCGGGACCTAGTCGCGGCGATAGAAGTGGTCGAACTCTCGCTTCGGACCTTGATTCGTTCCATGGTCCGGAGCGAGATGTGTTGGGACGCCACCGCCTCCTTTTGTGAGACGGTGATGTCGATCAAGGAGGTGGCGGAGCGGAATAGGGAGCCGACGCGACCTGTCTCCACCCGCAGAACCGGGCGTCGTCGCCGGAGGGCGCTCAACGATCTCCGGCCACCGTGAGTACATGCCAGCGGGCGTCGGGCCTGTTTTTGACTGTCTGCCGTCGCATGGTAAAACATGTGTGGCGCGTAGCTGACTCCGAGCTGACGCGTGTTTTAGGTAAATGCGTTGAGGAGGGCACATTTCCCGATACGTGGAAGGACGGTCGGCTTATTGTCCTGCCGAAAGGCAACGACAAGCCGCTGACTAATCCTAAAGCGTATCGCCCTATCACGCTCCTTTCGGTTTTGGGCAAGATCTTGGAGAGGGTCATGATCTACTGCGCACCCAACATCTCGCGCAATATCTCACCCTGTCAGCACGGTTTTTCTCGAGTTCGTAGTACTTTAACAGCCTTGCGGTCCCTTCAGGACATTGTAACAGTGAGCCGGGCCAAATATGTCCAGGGCCTTTTCCTCGACATATCAGGTGCCTTTGACAACGCGTGGTGGCCCATGATCCTGCTGAAGGCGAAGAACGGTGGTTGCCCGCCCAACATCTATCGGATGTTGGTCGCGTACTTTACGAGTCGCCGGGCAGGTCTCTTCGTCGGAAGTGGGGTTGTGTGGAAGCCACTGACCATGGGCTGCCCGCAGGGCTCAGTTTTGGGACCCTCACTGTGTAACCTCCTGATGGATGACTTGTTTCGATTACCGTACCCAGACGGAGTCCAATTGGTCACATACGCCGATGATGTTACGATCCTCATTGAGTCCAACTCAAGAGCCGGCATCGAGGCATCCGCCTCATGCGCCATGGCCTTAATTAGCGAGTGGGGACAGCGGAACCGCCTGGGCTTCTCCCCCTCCAAGTCATACTCCATGACTCTGAAGGGGTAGATGCCTGGACGACCACCGACTGTCCGACTCAATGGGGTCTCAGTCAAGAGCGTACAGTCGACCAAAGTTCTGGGTGTGGTAATCAATGCAACCATGTCCTTTAAGGAACATGCGAAGTCCATCGGTGAGCGCGCCGCAGCTGCGTTCGGAAAAATGTCGAGAGTCTCCGCCGCATCCTGGGGCATGCGCTATAGAGCGCTACGCGTCCTCTACCGGGGAATGTATGCCGCAATCATCACCTACGCGGCTGGATGCTGGTGGAGGCGAAGGACCGTGTTTGTGGTCAGAAGCGCGCTGTTGAGGACACAAAGACCCGCGCTCATACTGCTGACGAAGGCCTACAGGTCCTGCAGCACAGCGGCCCTGCCTGTCCTGGCGGGTGTTCTGCCAGCCGACCTCGAGGTGAGCCGTGCGGGTAGGATTGATGATATAAGACACCTACCCAAGGAGGCGTTCAAAAACGAAAGCAGACAAATTTCGGAGGAGACTGTTGCCTCCTGGCAACAGAGATGGGAAGGCGAGGTGAAGGGTAGGGTGCTCTATCGGTTCTTTCCGGACGTGGCGGCTCGGCTCAAGTACACTTGGGTCGAGCCAGACTACCAAGTCTCACAGCTTATGACTGGTCATGGATGCTTCAGGAAACGGTTGTGCGAGATAAGGTTGTGCGAGGATAGCGTGTGCTATTGCGGAGAGGAAGACGAAAGTTTGGATCATGTTATATGGCGATGCCCCCTGTATGACAAGTTCAGGAAAAATATCATGGACGGGCTCACTGTCACAACGGTCGGCCCCCCTTTCTACGCCGAGCTTGTGAACTCTGAGGCGAACTTCCGGCGGTTTAGAGACTTCGCCCATAAATGGCACGAGAAGAGAGCAGAACTCGAAAAGGAGGACGCGACAAAGCCAGCGACGAAGCCGTAGGCGTGACGTATGCTGTGAGAAGAGCAGCACATACCGTACTACAATAGTACAGCCGCCCCAGAATGGGGAGAGTGGCTCAGGGACACATATAATTTGTAGGGAGTTTACAAAGGGCGCGCGGGAAAGAGCATACACCAAGTACCGTGCGCCTCTCCCAAGATTCGGTCCATATACCCAGACGGGTGGTGGGACCATGAGGTGGAGGTGGGAACGTGCCCACCGTCCGCTAGGCCCGAGAGGCGGCGCAAGTGTTCCGCGTGCGCCTCTCGTAGCGCTAGTAGACTACGTCGTTCTTTTCCGCTCGTAGTATGAAAGAGGATGTATGAGGCCAAATTATGATGTATGCAGATGGATGCATGCGAGGGACAGGGCCTGCTTCGGCGGGCCAGCTCAGGTGGGATCGCGGCAGTTATACAAATGTAGTTCCCGTGACCCTGCCATTCAATGGGATCGGATAGAGGAACACCATGGTGGTTTTAGTGGGTAGTCCCGGCGCTTCTCGTCGGGGAGTCACCACACTCTCCCTAGACTGAGCCCAGCCTAGGGGGGTCAGCCCGTAAATTGTTTGGTTTCCACCATGAGTCAAAAAAAAGAAAAAAAATGGTGGCAAGAGTTGTATTGTGTGTTATTCTTGTAGTAAAAACAGTGCTGAGAACGCTCAATGTCTTAACTCATGGGATTTCACAATACAGCAATGATGGTTAGTAATTCGAGCATTCAAGTAAAGAAGACATGCGTAGTTGGCAACTTTTCTTCCACTAACCGCGAATAGGTGAGAATGTAGGACAATTGTGTAGGGCACGCGTTGTTTGAATACCTTGTAACTAATTGAATTAGTGTCACGGTTCTGTGCAAATTACTCGGGCAGTTTAAATTAACTTGTTCCGGGCGGGGGCGACTTTAGCCCTAAACTTCCCTAATTTTGTGAGCACAACAGCAAACTGTGCTAAGCCCATATTACCCTGTTTGGTCCCACGTGAATTTTCTACACTAATTAGTTTCGACCATGTTTATTTTACTTAAGTTTGCGTATACACAATGATTTATGGCGACAACGAGTGTTCAGTGTTGTTCCACCCTTACACTGAAATACCTAGTACCATTTAAATCTGTGTAACAGATAGTTATCGCGTTATTCATTGTGTTCATTAAACTTCGCCTGAATTTTAACTTAAGCGTGCTGTGAATTGCGGTTGGATTTTGTGGTGTAATTATAAGCTGTGGTCATATATACAGTTTGAAGGTAATACCCATAAATAATATTTTACGAGATTGTAAATGCAATGTATAATGTAAAATCACCAAGAAAACCCATTTTATTTTTAATTTACAGCGACTTATGCGCTAGAATCAAATCCCAAGGAATAATTTCGGCGGTCATAGACTCCATCATATATAAACTTATTTCCTCTTCAAGAATTATACATAATTTTTATCTGGTGTAAAATAAGTATGAAATACTTTTACTAGACCTCGTCAGCGGCTTCGCCCGCGTCAATTATACATATAAACCTTCCTCTTGAATCATTCTATCTATTAAAAAAACAACATTAAAATCCGTTGCGTAGTTTTTAAAATTTAAGCATACATAGGGACAGACAGACAGAAGGCAGACTTTATTTTTACCCGACTGCGCGACGCAAAAGAGGGTAATGTGTTTAGCAGTCTATGTATGTATGTATGTATGTATGTATGTATGTATGTATGTATGTATGTATGTATGTATGTATGTATGTTTGTTTCTATGTGGCGTTCTAGAGACCAAATGCATAGGCCGATTTTGATGATTCTTACGTCAATCGATTCGTCTTAACCTTGCGAGTGTCACTAAAGACATGACAGTAATCAAAATTCACCACAGCGCAGCAACAGCCAGACGCCATATTGTCAAAATGAAAAAAATTAAAGTCGATGAACTATGTCAAGTGGGGTGTCGTTGAATAGGTATTTTAAAATCATCTTTAGGTTCCTTTTATCATTTTTCATTTTAAATAATAGTTTAGGATATATAACGATTTAAAGATGTTTAAAAAAATAAATCTCGCTAATATTCATACTTATTGATTTAAGATTTTATTTCAAGTATAAACGATATACAAACACTCGATTGCGAAATTTACCATTTTATAACGAAGTCAATGAATCGTAACTAAAAAGTATAAAAAAAAATAAAAAAATAAGAAAAACAAAAAACCCGACTGCATAAAAACTAATTATAAAAAATACGTGAAAATATTAACGTAAATAAAAACGAAAAAGAAACAAACAAGCCCAGAAGTTTAGAAGTAATATGCAGAACAGAACGACTCACAGTCGGGGCCCATTCAAATTTTACCAATCAAATCTTCCCAAGGGGCCCCGACTGTGAGTCGTTCTGTTCTGCATATTACTTCTAAACTTCTGGGCTTGTTTGTTTCTTTTTAGTTTTTATTTACGTTAATATTTTCACGTATTTTTTATAATTAGTTTTTATGCAGTCGGGTTTTTTGTGTACTATGTAGTGATTTAACTTTCATTTCTAAGGACACCGTGAAGGTTTATACAGGCAGTAGTTTAGTATGACGAGTTTTTGCTTCCAGTCACCCCGAGATTAATTATGGCTTTGTTGTGTTATTATTAAATCAAGCTATATTTACGACTTTGTGTTTACATACATTCTACAGAGTGCCATATCGTGTCGTCAGTTTTAATCTGTTGCAGTTGCATCGAAAGGGCGCGTCGGCATTTAGTTAGCACTTAGACCGTTAGTCGTGTAAAATCAATTACGTATATACTCCGTCGTGTCGTATTGTCGTGGCGCGCTAACTACCAGGATTAACGGCTTACCTGCGGGCCCCGCGTTTTACAATGGTTTTACCACTATATAAGCGGTACCCAGTTTATTTACGTTTTCCTCTTGTTTTACGTGTTACTTTCATCTTTAAAATGCTCGGCTTTGTAGCGTCAGTTCAGGTGGATCAGTTTAGATATTACATTTTTCTAGTACAATACTGCGTTCGTGTGTATTAAAAATTTAACTGCACTATATGGATTTATTCGAGTTGAATTTTGATTTACTACTTTTTCATGATTGGTACTTAATAAGTATCCTTTTACTAACTTTTGTCAAATTATGATCACGATAAAAAACGATTAAAATAGTGTACATTTTAGGAATTCTATTTGTATGTGTGGATGTACGTCTCTTATAATTATGCTTACATTGTAGATAAGCCAGTGCCCAAACTGATATCTACTGGTAACCCTGGATCGCTAATTGCAACGTATAATTTATCACATAAAACTAACGTCGCTAGCCCGTGCACAAAGTAAAGTTAGGTAAGTTGTAAGGTTTTCTAAAGAACATCTCGAGCGCAAGCATATTCTTATAAAGCAAATATTGTCCAGATCTAATATGAAACGTGTATACTACCCGGTCAGATAAAAAATGGGAATAGAAATGGGGCCATTACGCCGTTTCCGTCAGCACTAACGAAAAGACAATACAACAATAATTTAATTGATTTAACTACTTACTTCAAAGTTATTTCGCTATTTCATAAATTTGATTTGATACTATTAAGTCTGTATATACTGTCATAATAGACTGCCTCCGTGGTCCAGTGGATAGCATACCTATGCGTCTGCTGACCGGAGGTCTCCGGTTCGATTCCCAGGTCGGGCAAAAGTGTTACTGAGTTTTTCCGAATTCTCAGTAGTAGCACGGAGTCTGGTGATGTGCCCGGTAACGGCAATAGGCTCTATTACGTGGAACCTAAAAATTCATGGCGAAATGTGGTTGTTATATTACACCTCTGCCTACCCTTTCGGGGAAAAATGCGTGAGTTTATAAAAAATAGTATAATAATAATTATAATTCCGCCATTCTAATCCCATAATTTATTTAAGGGGGGAGTATATCTTCTCAAATTACTAATTCTTACTCTATTCTTTATCAAAATATTCTATCACGTTACCGTAATTGTAATAAAATAAAAAACAGTAAATACGAATAAACCGCATACCCTATGACCACTAATATACGTGTCCCACGGCTGGCCGTTTACCATTCGTTTTAAGGCATTTATTAGTAAACTGAGATTCCGGTTATTTACTGGCGTAAATATGTATGTCTATAAACTTGAAGGTTATATTAATACATGAGGTAAGTCTCTCTACGAGTGATGGGGTTTGTCTACCGTCATCCTTTCTAAGTCCCCTGTGTAAAGACCTTATTAGACGCGTCTACGTTCCATAGAGCAACAAGTAATATATGTATGATCAGTGCTTTGATGTTAAATTTGGTGATACATAATGGCAAAGTTTCTATATTTGGTACCGTAATACAAGCGAAATTGCTGAACTAAATCCTAGTGGAATTTAATTAAAATTTGTATAGTACTTCAGCTGAGGACAAGTAGAGTTTATAAAAATTCAATACACTTTGAAGACTTCACTCCGTTCACGTCTCACAAACATCAGTCATGACGATCAAATGCTTTTTCGATAGATGCTGTCGATGAAGATTTCCTAAAAAGGTCTACGTAAGATGACAGCACTGTACCGTGCGTCACGTCCAGTCAACTGTCAAAATAATAAATGATATGTCTGAAGGCCAATTCTCGTATTTTATATGACATTGGAACTATATTTTGAACGAAATGAGATTAGATTTTGAATGCGGGTGTTTGATATTTCTTCTACCATGGAGACGGCGCTTCGTATGCGTCAGGTCCAAACAGCTGTCAGATATGTGAAGACGCGTTCAGACACATGATACGAAAAAACACAGACGTATGAAAATGTAGGGGCTTTGTCACTATTGACAGGTTTCTGGACCTGATGCCTCAGTGCTGCCGCATAGTGAGCGTCATTTCAGAAGACCCACATTGATTCACAATCGGTATTCTGCTTATTTAATGTCATTGTCGTCTAATTTGACTTCTATAGTTCGACATTGACACATTGTTCAATTTACGATTTAGTCACGATAACATTTCAATGACATTAAAAAATCAGTAACTTTAGGAGAATACTATTTGTGACATGATTAAGACACTGACGATAAATCGAAACTGCATTTGAACGCAATATATTAGAGAATTAATAAAAATATAGGCGAATTGAATATAAGAAATCTGGGGGCACGGCAGTGCCTCCACCAAGTCGAGCAAAAAAGCGGCACGGCCGTACCATCCTTTTCTCGAAGCAATTCAGGCCATTTTCGACCCCCTGTAACTTCGTTGTGGATAAAACTAGAAGCCTGATTGTTAAGTAACCATGCAAGCATTGTATAAAGATGGTGTATTTCAAATTTCATTCAATTTGAACCAGTAGTTTAAAAATTATAACGAGTCAAAATTCTTAATTTTGTCACTCACTGACCGATCATCAAAAGTCTAAGGCACTTCTAGCAAACATAGAAGCTTCAAATTTAGGAAACAATTAGTGTTTAGTGTATGAAACAACGCTTCCGTGTGGTGACGGACTAAGAACACGGAATGTCACCACCCCATATCATCCCATGGGTGTCGTAAGAGCCGACAGAGGGAGCATATTATGCAGAGAACAGCACTATAAGAGAAGGAAAACTTGATACAAACCCTATACCAACCCGTTTGGCCAGCGTGGCATAGTAGGCCAATTCCTCCTTGCAAAGGAGAGGCCTAGTCCTGCAGTGGACTGTTAAAGGCTGATGATGATGTATGAAGCAAGGAAAAACTAAAATATATTTCAATTTTGGTCCAGTTTTCGAGATCCATCAACTGCATAAATAATTTTGTAATCCCATATAAATATAAAGGATTACAAAATTACATTTGCAGTTAGAGCTTTAATTAAGAAAATTCGTTGTTGGTGTACAAGAAGTAGAAGGTACCAGAAAGGACAAAAGTGAGACTATCTACAAAAAGAAATGAGATCCCATAAAAACAATACTTGTTAAAAATACCAAGTCTCGCGACCGTAAAAAGTTTTGAGATCCATGTAATATACCAAGGTAGCGATAGGCGAGTGGGTATATCAACAGACTGCCATGCAGACGGTATCGGGTTCGAATCCACGGCGCGCACCAATGACTTTTCGAAGTTATGTGCGTATTGAATTATTAATTATCGCTTGTCCCGTGCCTCGGAGAGCACGTTAAGCCTTCGGTCCCGGTTGTCATAAAGATCTTTGACAGTCGTTACAGGGCGTCAGTACCTTCTAAATAAACCGACACTACTCTATAACCATGGAATATCGCTATCCCTTCGAGTTGCAGAGGTCAGACAGGCAGTCGCTCCAAGGAAAAGCTAATATTCAGCCAAATCCGGTTAGACTAGAAAGCGGACCCCAGATTTAAACTGGGATAATGCTAAGAGGATGATGATCCATGTAATATACCAAGTCGGTTTCTTAAAAATCTTTAATGAGAAAGAGAATGTCGTATGATATTTTCTAATATTTCTAGCTGTCAACGTTAAGTAGATGTCAAAACATCTAATTTCTTACTTTCTGAAGTAGCCAAGCAATCCTGCACCTGCATCATTAAACGTTAACTATCAATATAGACATTGCATTTTTTTAAAGACAAACACAAATCAAGAGTAAATCTTAATTTGCGGGTGAGTTTCAATCAAATTCGAGAAACTTTGTTTTGTATGAAGATCAAACCCTAACAGTTCTTAACGCCAAGGAGACTGCCTTCTGAAAGCACTACTCCACGCGTGCAGTGAAATCGTCTCCGCTCAGCGAATCGCGCCTGCATCAGACTGGACATAGACTTTTACACCACATAATTATGTCATACTTTCATAGGCTTTATGGTTTGGTTGGCTCATAATAGCCATCAGCAATTACGAAGTACAACACCGAACTTCAATTTATATTGATTGAATTTCTATATACATTGTTCCAGCGACTATCCAGTTGAATATGTATTCGATTCTAGAATAATCGATAACTGTTTTACTCCTGAAGCAATAAAAACAATATTTATAAAGAGTTGGATGTCTGAAACACACTAGTTCGACTTGAAACAGTGGATGAACGTGAGTGAGTGGCAGTTGCAACCTCATCACTCACTGCGACATTGCGTTCGTTTTACCTTCATGTTGAAAATGTCCAATAGTTTTACCGTATTTTTTTACCATTTTTAGTTGGTCTTTTTGGTATGCTATGCTTTATGTATGGGGAGTGGATATTGCATAGGAAATATGTGGGTCACTTGCATGCCTCAATATTACAGAGCAAGTTGTTTTATTTGATTCTATTTTAGTACCCTTATTGGAACAGCACTGGGCTGTAGTAGTGTTTTATGAGTGTGGCGTCGTATTTCTCTGGCGTATGTTTTCGTGGTTAACAAATATAGTTTAATAAGACTATGTTAAATAATCTGGAATAAACAATTATTTGATAATTATATATACAGCAAGAGACTGTGACGTACATTCTCATATTCCATAATAATATATTTAGAAATAGCCAGCGAGTGAAAGAAATTCAATCTCATTCGTGTTTGTCTCGGATAGTCTGTTACTGAATAACTTATTATTTTATATCTAATAGTGTCCTGCGTAAAGTGAAGCCCTTTATTAAATTGTAGTTTTCTTTTGTTTATAACAGCTATAGACTACGTGAAATATTTGTGCCCTATCGTTTTAATATAAATGGACCTTTTTTATGTACGTAGTATCGTCTAAATTGTTGTAAAAAGACATAAAATTATGTTTGTCATTCTACATTATGTTTAATTAGTAATCAAACTCTGTCACTAATAAACACGGCAAAGACTTGTGTCACAAGACTTAGAACAAAATTAAAGGGTAGCCTACCAAAAATCTATAGGTACAACTGTTAGTTATTTCAATTTCGGGCTTTTCGTAATTTGAACTTGAATTTTAAATTATAAGTTGTTTGCTTCGCGTCAACGGACTTCCATGGTGCACAAAGTTTTCTAATGAAAACTTACATCAAAGACTCTCGCTTAGACGGTTGTTTAAATGGGCTGTAAGACATACCCATGAAATGTTATATAGATATGCGGGTCTACTCCGTTCTTAATCTTTTTATAGATTTTCTTGACATAATAACAATAGGCACAAAATATGTAATTTTTTTGAACCGATATATACGAGGATTAGGGTTCCGTAGTAATTAACATTTCCGTTTAAAGTAAGATATCAATCATGGGTTTGGTTGGCACTAGCACGGCTGGTGTGACCCATGCCGAAACATCGAAGCAAATGCAAGGTTTTTTATTATTACCTCTTATTTTCAAGTAATTCCGCCATATAAACCCGTAACATAAATACTACGTATGTACTTATAAGTCGCGAAAGTTTAAAAGTATTCACATTGGATGAAAAAGTTTATTTTAATATTTACACCAAAATTTACCACGGCAATATTCTTATAGTCTACTAGGAATACCTACTTTGTTTATATTTTTAGTAAATGCGGACCTGATTACGTACTTATGTATGTATAATCGTTCTCGATAGAGCAGTTACATCTACTATCTACATATCAATCGATCAACAGTATTTAAATATTGATGTGCTCGGTAACGGCAACAGACTCGCCCCCTATAACGTGGGACCTAAAAAATTCATGGCGAAATGTGGGCGTAATATTACACCTCTGTCTACCCCTCCGTCTGTATAGACGTGAGTCTAAAATTAAAAAAACTAATTATAACTATATTGCATTAAAATTATCACCTTATTAATATGCCAAATTTTTAAGATCCTAAAATATGATGCCTCAGTACCTCATACATCGTATAATTACGTAGCTGCCACTAATGTAACTACAGAAGCTGCCGTGATATACCTTATTCACGTAAGGTAAGGCCGGAGTTTGGATATGAATATTTTTACTCTGTCTTTATGGCTCAAGCAAAACCGCGGGTAAAAGTTAGCGAGTAATAAATCACCTCGTGTGCCGACTTTGCTACCAGCACAATTTTATGTATAGTGCCCGACAACGGAACCTTAGTGTTCTTTGATTGATAACTTCTAAGAAATAAACCTTTTTCTGGTGTAAGGCCGTTAATATAATGACTACGGTGCTTAGCGAAGAGTTCGCAGTAATAAAGTATAATTTATTATATATCTAAGTGCCAAATTACATATTTGTGACATCTAAGATCTAGTAAATTAATAATTTTCGCTACGGAGCTACGAATCTTTAAGCAGACTACCTACGCCATAGCTAATCATCTACATTAGCACAACTAATATTATCGATAAGGTTTTTCATGCAATGATTCGTTAGCGCAAGTAAATGTAATGTTAATATGACTTTTAATAAATTTGTGTTTAGAGTAGGTAAGTACATACGATTCCCGCTCAAGTCAAACATTTGTGTGCGTGAACATGGATGTTTGTCTTTGTCTGGGTGTTTCTATGTATGATATGTATGTGTTTACAAAAACAAAGTATATATGTATGTTATCCATTGTCTAGTACCCATAGTACAAGCTCTGCTTAGTTTGGGACTGGATGGTGTTGTGTGAATATGGTAGAATATTAATATTAAAACTATAGAGTTAGTATGGTCGCGTTAACTCAGGAATTACCCGACTATATATAACTACCCGATATTCTTGCGCACTGAGGGATCGGGACAGACCTCCTCGGTCTGTCCCAACCTGTCGCTAAGCAAGAAATACTATATCAGTTTGATATTACTTTAGAAATAATAATTCTAAAACAGACATGCTCAAATATGGAAACCTATATAGTATTTGCTGTTACCAGGCAGAAAAATATTTCTTTATTGATAAAATGCCGAGGCGTCGAATAAACTAGCGTACTACAAGTACGATTTTCTACCAATAAAAATTGTTTAGTAAAACACCAAAGTTGCCGCTAGGTATAGTTATGTAAATGTAACAGTCGGTATTCGATAGCAATTTACGAGCTAGTCAAATACGTCAATAAAAACTGATTGCTATATTGCATTGAAAAATGAATTCCGCTAGAAAAATACCGCTTATAATAGTAACTATTGAAATGAAACCTAGTTTTGAACACAGAAACGTAATTGGATGCTATTTTTATTTGTATTATACACTGATAATGCTTTCCTAATAATATGTTAAAGGAAGTTTTATATGAAAATTTTAAGCATTTACATTTCTTGTAATGCAGGCAGGTAATTTGCTTCTACAATGTCTTTTGGTTTTATTTTTACAAAGAAAGAAAGGAAAAAGAATTTGTCAATGACATTACTTTTTATTAGTAGGTACACTAGGTTCCATTGCAATAACATTGAATATTCGTAATTCTTACCAAACGCTCAGGAGCACGAAAAACCATACGCAAGAAAAGTATCTAAGTATCTCTCTTATCTTAGTTTCGGCTAACGTGATTTCTTTATCGAGCGATGCCGAACGCGGCACGAATTTGTGCGTGTGGGTATATCATTTTGTTCTGTTGACTCAGTACGCGGGTGAACGCCCTCACGCCGATCTCCACTTCGATACCTAGCCAACCAATACCAATCTAGCGATATTTAGAAGGCACTATCTAACACCTGGAATAGCCAATCAGTACCCAGAGGTTGTTCAAAGTAAAAATAGTCAAGGCACTGGATATGAGTGGCATAGAGAAAATGTGGTTCTAATTTCTGCTCGTGCAAGTATGCAAGTGTGCTCATGTCACTATAGATGACATGGTCTCCCTTTTTAAACGAGAATATTTTTATACTGATATGAAAAATGTCAGGACGCGATTATTTTCGTATTCATATCGTATCACAATGAGCCGCAACGAAGCGTGGTCAGATTTAGCTATTTTGATATAAACTCGTTTATATACTAGCTAAGCTTGTCGTTTCGCTTGTATGAAAAATTGGATTTGATAATATGTTATCGAGGCTGAAAAAAGCGTAAGTATAGCGCTTGGCAATTTTTCCAAGTTTATATTTTCTTCATGAGTATTTATCGTGATTGGTGGTACAGTTTAGTCGTGAAATAGTGAGTGACAGATTGCTGAATATATGCATAAATAAAATATGTTAAACATTGAAAATATCATCATCATCATCAGCCCTATATATAAACTGTCCAACTGCTTTGCACGGGCCTCTACTCACTATGAGAAGGGTAAAGCCATAGTTCACCACGCTGGCCTAGTGTGGGTTGGCAGACTTCACATGTCTTTCGAGAACATTATGAGAACTCTCAGACATGCAGGTTTCCTCACAATGTTTTCCTTCACCGTTTAGGAAGCGATAATTAACAATTGAATACGCACTTAACTCCGAAAAGCCATTTGTGCAAGCCGTGGATTCGAACTTGGACCCTCTGCGTAGCAGTCTGTCGGTCTCTCCACTAGGCTATCGCTGCTTAAAAATGTACTAGTTTATTATGTATATGAAAGCCTAAGTGCACAAAAATATCCACGTTTTCATCCTTTGTTCTATTTCGTTCGAACAGGGAAACGATGTTGTTTGTTGTGAGTAGAGTATTCAGATAATTTTACAAAGCGCATGTGCTATTTGTAGAAACTGCTTAATTCTATCCCTGTACTGATCTTAGGGTGCATAGGGTTCCCACGAAGAACTAAGGGTCCCAAGCCAACCTCACCTGCAAGTGGTGCACCTGCCGATCAACGGATGAGGCTCTGGCAAACAAAATATCCCGATAAGCGGCAATAGGCTCGCTACTTATTACGTGGGATCAAAACACTGGCGAAAAGTGGGCGTTTAATATGCCTTTGCCTACTACTTCGGGGAAACAGGCGTGAGTCTATGTATGTATGTATGTACTGATTAACTGACTGACTTAACACCCAATTTTTTTAAAGAACCGTTCTTTACACTAAACCTATTTGTAAAGACGTAAACATTTTGAGGTTGCGGAAACCATTTTATCTGGTAGGCTTACAAGCAAACTCTTAACATGACAACACCGTCAAATACCGTCGAAATTGTTCGTATATCTCACAAGAAAAAGAAAAAATATTTTTGAACCAGGAAACCTATTCGAAGCATTTGTAAACCAAATTGCCTTCTTGCATATTGAATTAAAAAGGGGTCATTTAAATGTTACTACAAAAACATCGGCGAAATGATCCCGTATAACCCCGAGCACTGACTCTAATGTGTGGAGCGGGCGTAATGATTAACGTTCTAGGGATGTGGATTGGTCTCGCAAAAATCATATACGTGAAGCCGACCGACAAAAGCGTCTCGGAAACTATCGGTAATAAATCTAGACTAAGTTATTATAATAGGGCTTATGGAGATGGGGTGGCACATATGGCAGACTTAATAACTAAGTCCTGAATAGTCTGATCAATCTTCCAGATTAAGGATTGCGATGGTAGATAAGAGGGTGTAGATATGTGTAGACATCACTAAAACTACGATATTTTAACATAAAATAATGATATTTTAGATGCTTTATTCAGTCAGACATTTTATTTCGGTGATTCATCTAGATTGTTATTTATTATACACACAGTTTCTATTGTAGAAAGACACCCGAATTTCTCATCGTTACTTCAACTTGATTTATTATAATGTCTCCTTGACCAAATTTCGGCCAAAGCCAGTCTCCCATATGAGACTAGCCAACTGCGCGAGACATATTATTGTGCACAAGTGCACTCTCTTTTCCCTCACTCCCATAGTCCGATGGGTCGCCACATGCGACGCGATCGGAGGGAGATTGGGCGCAAGACCAACGGTTTAACGTGCTTTCCGAGGCACGAGGGTGTAACACCGCCAGCTCCCAGACACACCAAAAATAACACATTAAACTGCTATTGGATAATTGTTAACAGGAGAACCCAATTTCACTTTTAGCTTGACCTGGGAATCGCACCAAGACCTCATGATCCGCAGTCGCTTACACTGCCGCAGGACCTCAGAGACAGTTATCTTCACTCGACTTCATATAGTGATAGGGTTACGTGAATCTACCACATTGTGGTATGACATCTGGACCGTGCCGGGTTTCGGTGCGCATAAGCAGACCCCGTTGGTCTATCCCTAATGTGGCTCGGTCGTAGATCGCACGGCCATTCTTAGCGTAATCCAACCACCACCTTTACTTTTACTTTCAACTTTACCTGACACCTTTACTTTCTTACTTATTTTTTTTTCTGTATTAGATATTGATTGGCAGAATACAAAATACAATTATGCATACATAACGCAAATCTAGTAGGAGTTTCTTAGAAGGGTATCGGTATTAGCTTTCACTCCTCGATCTTGTCAGTTCACTTATTATTTATTAGCAATGACACAACAATGGCTTGAAGCGTAAAGTATTTCTACGAAAACGTAACGTTATTATTAGACGTAGACAGATAACCGAGACAAATAGCCTAGCAATGTTTTACATTATTATGCTCGGTGACCTCTTGGAAAACTCACACACGTACCTACAGGAATTTGATGCTAAACGTACGCACCAAGGTAATCAAATAGCTGACTAAACTATTTTAAACTCTCGCGATTTATAAACAAGTTAACGGGTTTTTATATAACTATCTTCTTTAAGGCTTGGTAATGTTTATATTTCTAAATTATTACAATTTTTTTTATGTTAATAGGCGGCAAACGAGCAGACGGATTACCTGATGGTAAGCAATTACCGCCGCCCATGGACACAAGCAACACCACAGGAGTCACAAGTGCGTTGCCGCCCCTTGGGGTTGGGCAACGGGATAGGATGAGGAGTGGGATGAGGAAGAAGGGATAGGGGATAGGGCCTCCGGCACTCTCACTCACCGAACGAAACGCAACAGTTTAGGTACTGTTACTTTACGTCGATTTTCTGTGAGAGGGTAGAACTTCCCCGGTCGAGCCGGCCCATTCATGATGAAGACAGCCAGGGTCTACTACCTTCAAAATGAATATATTAACCACCGACGTAGAAGAAGGTATAGTACCTTCTTCAAAAAAGTTTTTTTTATATATTGGGGAAAGGACATAATGATGTATATTGGACCAGGGCATGATGTAGTTTAAAAAAAAAACTGTTGAAATACTCCATAATGTTATGTTGAGTTACCTTAGTTATTTAAGGCAAAAGCCTTTATTTTCGACGATGCCGCGACGTTTTGACCGGCCTAAATCGCGAAAACTTGAAATCGTTAATTAACTGAAATGCTTATGACGTTGGTATTCCAACAGTAAGGTGGCGCTGCTACAAGCCTTAACTTGACTTCCTAGTTAGTATGTTTTAACCCAATGCCGCGACGTAAAGAAGGGTTATGTGTTTATTCCCGGCTGAACTAGAAGCACTTCCTGTCTTCTACGAAATATGTAAGATAGTCCAGTTCCGACTAACATAATTATATAATCTATGACAAGTGAATAAATTTAACTTGATTTGTTAATAATGCTACATATTTCATTTCATTGCACCAGAAAATAACGGCATAAAAATGAAAAAACAAATAACATAGATTTCTAGAGATCGACTTTTTAATATTCACTAATTCAAGATTTTATTTATTCCTAGTTAATCTGCACGAACTTTAGCAATTATTGTGCAATAAGAGTAATTACCATCTGATCTGCCGATGTGTCCTATCGAATTATGTCTACGATTATGGGTACCTAAATAAGAGTAACAAGCTACATGAAAAACACGAAATAAGAAACACCAGAAACGTCCGCTATACGAAAAGAATAAAATTGTAGTATAATAGTTCTGCCTTCGTAGTGCAGTGGATTTAGCGCGTATACGTTTGCTTATTGGGAGATCCCAGGTGCATAATAGGCTCACCGCTTATAACGTGAGACCTAAAAATTCATAACATGACCAAATGTGGGTGTATTATTACATCTCTGTCACACCCTTAGGATACAGCCGTCAGTCTATAAAAAAAAATAAAGAAGGAGATACTTAGTAGCTGTTTCAATAAAAAGTTCTCTAAGCCTTGTTTAAAATAAACTATAAATTACAAGTGTACAAAACCGACGCCATCCGGGCTCAATACACCGAGCTGCTTATTGACCGGTAGTCGATACCCTTAAGTATTTCCATTAACAAAACACCACTTTGCAGCGTGTATAGAAAAAAAATCTTTTCACATAATTTTCAATTCTCACGCCTTCCGTTTGTCCAATGAAAGAATTCCCGCGCCCGTTTAATTGAATTTTTTCGCTTTGACAGATATTGATCGTCGGCAGTCTCAATACCTTTCTGTTTTATTTCACAAATACTTAGAAGCAGTATAATAAATCACTGAAAGTGAAAGCTGCTTTTTAAGCCTTTGAAAGTCTATAAATCATATAATAAATGAGGTGCCTGTGAACTATTCATATTTTTTAATATAAACCAACGCGGTATTATATTAAATTTAATACGTACCACTGAAAAACTGTTTTGATAAATACTTATCTTAAGTGGCACTCTACTTTCTAAGCATTTTACTTGCAATAAGTTACTTACTTAAGTATGCTTTACATAGTTTCGAGTCAGTGAGTGTGTAATATTGTTTTTTTATTTTTGAAGTGCTAATAGTTGTTATTATTGAAAACAAAACTCAAAGGTAACTCTGAATTGCTTGAGTGATTTCTGAGTAATGTATTGAAAACATTATTTCTATTCGACTAAGTATTACTTTCTCAAGATTTTCAATATAGTATAAAGTTGCGACTTTAAACGAGATATAAACGAGTTTGAAATGTAAAATAAAGAGTGATTTTAACAAAGACTTGCCATTTTACTATAGCAGTGCGTCAGATAATTTAGAGTGTATTGTTATTGACTTTATTGGCTAAATAACATCAGGATACCAAAAACCGATTCAGGACGCACATAGAAAATTGTAGCCTTCGCAAAAGTTGAACCTATCTAGACATACAGGAAACTCTTTCCCTGGCTTTGTGTTCCTTTAACCACACTTTCAGGATGTACAATTACAATAATACGTTCATAACATTTTGTTACAATAATATAAAAAGGATTCTTGATTTCAGGGATCAGAATTCTACCATTACACAAAAAAACACATATAATATCAATTATCAAAATTCCTATAAAGTATCAGTATCCATACTCATACGCTTAGTTTATAAGTAAGAGTGCCGAAAGCCCCATCCTCTTTTCCTACTCCCTCATTTCGCTGCTCCTCTTATTTCCTTTTCCCGTCCTAGCCATAGGCAGTGGCTTGTTTACCACTTACCTACCATCAACTGGCTCATCTGTCTATTGGTACCAACCAAAAAAAAGAAGTACAATGTGGTTCCATCTGTTTCTAAAAAAAATCTGTTGCGTCTGGAAAGGTACAAAAATATATATTATAAATCACAAAAGGCAAAATATGCCTTGGTTACGAAACGTGACGTTCAATCAGTGCAAGAAATGTTGATAATATTTTATTGGTGGTATCATTAAGAATATTGCGTTCTCACGATGTTAAGGAGCAAGTAGACTGGCATTTTGTATTGGGTTCGCATAAACTAAAGTATAAAATATTTTGTTAAATTTTTAAGTGTTTATACATTATAATAATACACAGAATATCTGCACTAGAAATTAATTCTAAAACACGGTGCACTTTACAAATATTCAATAAATGGACACAAAAATCACACAGATATAGAACATAATTTAGATTGAACGCATAATATATAGTCGGCAGAGTCTTAAGCTATGCGGCAGTTGCTTAAACCACTACGCCATCCATACAGTAAATAAATTTATGATTTAATACTACCTCAAAATATGCTAATGTAACATATTTCTATAAACCCATATACAATTTTATTTATATATACAAAAATATACAGCATAATATTTCTCAATTTAATTTCAATATACAGCATTTTAGGTCAAACATTCTGGCGTCGTTCGAAAATCAGGCAGAGTACTATCTAAATTTGACTTTACCGCAAGATTAATAGCAAACATTCCAAACCGAACACGTCTTCTACATACACAATTAAAATTTCGCAAATAACTGACCCAGAATAAAATTACGTACTCTGGCAAAGTCAGACGGCGGATCAATGAGTCAGCGGGTAACTGACAGTGTGCATTCCCTTTAAATTTGTCCCCTTGTCACAGCTGGCCGGAACCACTCAAAATAATTACAATCTCACAAAAATGTCACAAGCCCGACTCGTGAACAACAAAGTAGGACTGAATAAGTGATGAAGCGAGCCAATGATATTTATGATTGATGACTAGCAGTCTAACATTATGTACGACTTCTATACAAATACATATTAGTGTCTGCTGTAATGTCGAGATGGTAGAGAGCTGATTATTCGAATATAAGCACATTTTTTGTTTGCGGGTTATATTCATTATAATCACAGAAACATATCCAAACATATCAAAGTTAAGTTTGTCGAGTTCATTAAGGGCAATGGCAATTTATGGCGTCATTTACTAATTTTAAATTTCGGTAAATTAAAAAACAGCAATATTCTAGGTATAAAACGAAGTCAACGCTGAAATCGGGAATTTCAGCTAGTTAATAGATAATAGTCATGTGGTACACCGTGGGTTGCTTGCATAGTTCGCGGGTAACCTTTTTCGACGACGCGCTCGTCTATCACCATTTATCAGGTACAGTTCCACTCGAGCTAATACTGAATAGTTTTCTAATAGAAAAACTTTCGCTCGACCTGCATATCAAACTGAAGTTTTAAGAGAAGTGTTGCTCGCTATGTTTGCTCTTCAAGTTGATTTTTCACTTACTTTATACTTTAATACTGTTTTATTAACACGATATGGATTTAGTTTTCTTGTAATAGGTATATTTATCAGAAACTTTAAGGTAAGAAATTCAAGTAAAGGGTCTTAAACGTTGTGCTATTGTAGTGTATTAAGGAATCCTTCGATAAACTTAATTGTAGCAATAGTGATTTCAATAGAAATATTTTATGATATCGTGAAACTCTAACAGCCGCAGTATAAATATAAGCGTACTGTGAAAACGTAATGTGAAAAGTTAATACCAGAATGGTAAAGTTTGTTTTGACGGCAGACGTCACGTCCATATGACAGTTTGCATGCGCCCGATCTAGAATCTGGGTCCCGCTGAGCTCAGTGTTATCCAAGCGCAGCCTTTTTCAGAGACAACATTGTACTCGAGTTCAACATATTTTGCAATACGCTTTTCAGATAAAAGACGTACAGTATGATATTTTTCTCTTTAATTTCAACAACTTACAAAGAATTTCATATCAGGCACTCACTAATTAAAGACTCCATTTGCTTTTAATCATAAATGGTTTAATTCATGAGATTTCCTTAGCCTTGTTAAAATTAAGTCGTGAAAATTGCTGCAGGTACTTAAGCATTTCGTAATATCTTAAGGAAGTTTAATTATGCTATAAGTATGGTATAGGTAAGGTGTGCACACTAAGTAAAGAAGTGGGAGCTGCCAAAGTCTAAGAGTTTGGTTCACTTCATTGTAACTGGGTGGCGGGTGTCGCTCCCATATGTCACGTTCACAGCCCGGCAATTTGTCTGTCATTTGCCAAATCCGAACGCGCCTTGAATATGGGCCGAATGTCTACTGAATATGTATTCAGTGTTACCGCATGCCGACTATAATTTCACATACATTAGACTACGCCTCATGTCTATAGCTAATTTTAAGGAACAAAAGTATATGTTCTTTTTGCGAAGGAGATGTAAATTGACTGATTTGTATTCACATGTCGGTGTCACAGGAAATTGTGTTTTTTTTAATGAAATAACAAACAAAGTATCAAGATCAAATCACGTTTACGTTAGGTATATAATCAAAACATACGTACTATTTTATATTCATGGCATATCAATGCGACGGTATCGAACTTAAATCAGTGCAAGTGAAATATACTGTATTTGATCCTTCATTTTTTAATATTGTGTTTCCTTAGGAGGAGTAATTCTTGTAATCAGATTATTTACACAGCCTTGTTACTTAAAATATAAAACACTTATAGCAAATGTGGTAAAACACTTTAAAATTATGTAGCATGGAAGGTCAGATAACGATTCCATGAGTATTATTTTTCTTGTTTCTTTTCTTCGGCACTGAGGCAATCCAAACAACGGCCACATCCTTCCAATCTTGAAGCAAACAAAGGTGTGTGTGTGTGTGACTCTCCTATTGATATGTACACAGATTATTTTTGTGCAAATATTGTGTATATTCAATATTCGCAGTTTAACACTCCGAAATAAGTAGAGGTACTTATTTCGGAGTGTTGATACCTCATTTTGTATTTTATAGTATCATAAAAATAGCATGTACTTCCTCTTCTGGACACTTAGCATACCAAATAGGTAACAAATTTATAAACTTAACTAATTAGGCGAACGCTGGACTGAGTTTCATGTTTGCTCCGAACATCGTAAAGTTCTTCTAAGTTCCTAATTTGAAACGGCCGTAATTATTGTTTATCTGAATCATTTAAGTGGTAATTAAAAACGTAAAATTGTGGTGTGCACCCCTTTTTTTGTAAGCAATAAACTAGATTAAAGATAGTGAACTTTTGGCAACATATTAAAATTGTTTTTATTACGGTTCATATGACGGTAAAATAATATATAAATTTTAATAACAACACCACTTGTGTTGTGAATTAAAAAAATAGGAAAATAACAATTATGATTAATCTAGATTGCGTTTTATTGAGAAACTAGAAATACTTTTAGTGTATTAATATACTTTTATATCAATAAAAGTTTTACAGAGTTCCTGTAATTCTTTGAGAAAAATTATTTCCATTGTATTACTATTACGTTTAGCATAATATCGTGGGATATGATATTTAGAAAAAGTTATAAAATATTGAAGGTTATATTGACGAAACAGCAGCCGTGAATCTTGTAGCATGTCATACGAGTTATTATTATATATTTTTGAGTTTTTTGAGTCCAGTATTGGCCTCACAGACTTTAATAAGAACTAAAATAAGAAATTAAGCTTGCCGTGTAGTGATTTCATGCGGTTTATTTTGATGCGCAGTAAGGAGATGTGTAACGATAGTTTTCTTCATTCTTGTGGTAGGTACAGGTCGTCTTATTGAAACAAGATTCCCGAGTAGAAATATCACATCTTCTACATCAGGATTGAGTCTCAGGTCCACTCTCGTAATTTTCTTGAGCGGCTATTTTAATTTCTCTTGGACTGGACTTACCAGTGCAAAAAAGGGCAGGTCAGAAGTACCCAAAACAGAAGAGTATGCAAGAGAAACTTGATGAGAGTGAATGAAGCAAGAGAGAAATGTCAGGATCGTTGCAAATGGCGTTCTGCAGTCTCTGCCTACCCTTTCGGAAAATAGGCGTATGATGTATGTATGTAAGTTCAGTGCAGTACTTATACCATTGTATGGAGGAAACTCTTTGTAAGCATATATAACTTTTTTAAGCATAAATATACTTTAGCATTATTATTAAGATTTTTGTAGCATAATGCGAAGGTAAGCATAACTATTATTTTTTCAAATTAGTTTTGGCATAGCGTATTGATTTGTCTTATATTATTAGCCTAAATAAGGCAGCCATAGCCTGTTGAGTATAGTAACAGACGGTTATAATGCAGAGCTTATTGGGTTCGAATCCACAGCTTGCAACATTGACTTTTCGATGCGGATTAAATTGTTGATTATCACTTGCCTCGTGCCGCGAAGAGCACATTAAACCGTCGATCCCGAATATCATGAATATCTTTGAAAATCGTTGCGGGAAGTCAAATAATCTGAGACTGGTCTTAACTATGGAATAGTCAAACGGCGATCGCTCTATAGAAAAGCTAATATTCTGTCAAATCTGCAGGCTGATTCGGAATGTCACGACAAGTAATCGTACGATATGTCAAATTATTGTCCTCGTCTTTTAGCCGCCTATCAGAGATATTTTGAACAAATATTCATTGAATTCGGTTTATTTAATAATTGACTTCATACTGAATGCATAAAAATTATAGGAAATGCGATAGTTTTGACAAAAAATTAGGTAGCCCGTTTGACAATTAACGGAATCGAATGTCAAATGAGATATCGAACGATTCTGAATCGCCCCCCTGGTTAGACTATTGTGCGACCCCCAGTCTCCAAGGCGTAAGTTTTGTATGTAACTGGGATAAAGCTAGGATGATGATGACTATAAAATAGTAAACAGTATACGATGTATTACTAAATTATTAAATTCAATTTGTATTCCCAGTAATGATTACAATAATTATGGTACACATAAAAGGTATTTTCCACCTTTAAGCATGCCAAAAATGCTTGTCACGTTTACAAAATTTATTAAAAGCTTAAAAGCCATTAAGTACATAATATTAAAAGTACAGTGTATTTTAAAATGAATACCACTTGTCCACCTACCAGTTGCTGTCAATAACGCATTATCCTTTGTCGACCTTCATTCCCTTTATATATAATATTTATATTTTTACTCATCAATATAGGTATCCATATTCTGAAAAATATAAAATATGTTCTTAAATTAAAAGGGTCCAGAGGCTGTCACTTGCCATTATATTATAAAAAGAAACTGACGTTACAAATGTGCCCAAATTTATTTATGAAAACAGAGTAGATACTAGACAAGAGTTATGCTTGGAAAATTTGAGTTTTTTTTATTTTTGACCTTACATTTTTACTACGATGAAATTCACAATATACTTACTCTAATGACCCGGTGGCGTAGCGGGATTGTAAATGACTGCCACGCCGAAGGTGGCCGGTTCGATTCCCGCTCAAGTCAAACATTTGTGTGCATGAACATGGATGTTTGTCTTGGTCTGGGTGTTTCTATGTATCATATGTATGTATTTACAAAAAAAGTATATAAGTATGTTTATCCATTGTCTAGTACCCATAGTACAAGCTTCTGCTTAGTTTGGGACTAGATGGTGTTGTGTGAATGTGAAAAAAAAATGTAAAGGTTACATTGTATCTAGCCAGGCTAAAAATGTAGACAAGTTCTGTTATGATTGAATTTAAAAAGTATAATAAACCTCATTGAGTAAATAAATTAACTTTACTACTTAAAGTTATGTTGACAATAAACTCGTTTCAGGAAGTAATATTGATTTAATTTAGCCATAGAGAATATTCCATTTGTTATCTTGACAGTTTTGAAGCTATGAATTGTGCAGGTAGCAAACAAGCGAAATTACTGAAATCTTATAATAATACTAGAAGACGCTAGCAGCTACGCCTGCAATGTTTTTAAATTTACCCATTTTGGCCGATCCCGTGGGCATTTCGGGAAATCCCTTCTTAGTGCACCCCTACGGTCCCCAAGGAACATACATGCCAAATTTCAGCTTCCTGCGCCCAATAGTTTCGGCTGTAGCGTGTCTGTCAGTCAGTCAGTAACGCAAGGATTTTATATATTAAGATTTGGTAGTATGAGTTTTAAGGTTTTTATTTTCTTCGTATGAGGTGTTTGAAGTTAGTATCACCTCAAAAAGCTAATTATTTGCTAATACTATCTTTGCTCAGACATATGAATATTTTATTACGAAAAATAGCTTTAAAATATCGATGTACTTACTTACACTCGTAAGTTTGAGATATATGTACATGACGCTGAAAGTAAACTCAGTCACCACTGTAACAGAATACCTTGTTATAATGGCAATCACACAATTTTGTGGTTAGTTTTATATCATCCTTTTGATATTACCCGTGTAGGTACATGCTGTACGTATAGACGTACCCTTACCCTTTGAGTATCCATTCGGATCTCCTATTTCTAACTTTATATTCACAAGAAATGTGACATACAATACCTGTTTGCAAGGATGTTACGTTTACCGCGCAGGCTTGGTAATTCTTAGGTTCTTTCGGCGTTTTACATTACTAAATATGCCTGCCAGTTTTAATAATAATACATGCTGACATGGTACTATACCTAAAACTCAGTACTCACACACGGTTATATTCGATAGTTTTATTTATTTTATTTATTCTTCATATACACAAAGTATATAGGCGGACTTAATGCCTTGGGCATTATCTACCATAGTATCTGAATAATAAAACTGTCTATAACAACTTGAGTTAGACGGTTGGATAGTAGATGTATGTAAGCAAATTTGTTTGAAAATCTCGATTGCTTTTTCGAAGCACCATACATATTTGAGTATGGAACGAAACATAGCCTGTGCCTCAATAACTTTTTCGATTCTCAAGCTCGTCGAATGAAACCAGGCAGGGTTATACTCGTGAATGCATATCCTGGTGATCGTTGGATACCGTGATTTACGGTGGACGATGTTGGAAATTCTGCATCCATGTTACTTACTTACTTAAATTTCATGCCTCGAAGTTTGCCACTAATGTTGATTTTCGCAATTACGCACCAATTTGTACTTCAGGCAACTTACCTACTTGTATATAAAATATATAGGCCTTCGATTAAGATTAACATTGTAATTAAAATGCATAATATTGACAGTATTGCCAAAGTAACAGGGAAGCCGGCACATTTAATTAAAATATCGCCGATGACATTGATTGAGAATTCCGAAATTGGTCCGGCCATTAATTTATCAATACTTTTTCTGTTGGCTAAGCATCCCTTAAGCGGAGAAAGATAACTCCGCAATCAAACTTAAGGCGAGGTTGCAGTACTTTTTAAGATTTTTGAACGTCTGAAAGTCCCATGAACTATGATATTTTTAATGAATAAAAATTAAAGTATAAAAGTTGAACATATCTTCTAGTAAATCGTAAAGATAGAAACACGATTTGGAATGATTGGCTCAATAAAAAAAAATGTCAAACATGGCACTAAACCACAATTTTAAACGTGTACTGCTTAGAGATTCCATAATGAATTTATATGAAAGTATTATCAATAGAAACCGCTCTTTATTTTAAAATAAATGGTAAAAACAGATTTCGTAATTTCGTTATAATTTTTCTCCAAGAAAAAAAATAGTCAAAATGTTGGCATTATATCGCTCGCCGGCCGTTCATCAGTGCCTGTCTAGGCGTGATTGAGGGCGGACGTACGTCGTTGCTCCGCAAAATCCCCCTCCACCCCCGCATTAACGTTTTCGCGAAAGTACAAAGTAATTCGTATTCCAAACTCAATCGTTCAAACCATAGACATACTAGTAAGAAACTGTAGACAGGTTACTGACAAGGTAACCGGCGATTACGAGTGGCACGCATCACGCAAAGCGTACGCACACTAATATAAATATGTCAAAACGACACACTAAGAATTAGATAAGAAGTTTAAGTGAGATAGCACATCTAATCGCAAGCGCGAAAAAGAGATAAACATATCCTCTCTGTACGGAAGCGCATTGTGACATCATGCTGACCGTTTCACAAAGAATAATTTGACTCAGATGCGACATGATTACTTTGTCTGTCTTGAGTAAATTAAATAGGGAAGATTACTGCCAAGTTAAACCACCAGATGGCGGTATCACCGACTACAGTAAACAATGAATTTTGGCAAGTATGACATTTGAGTGACAACTTGATAACTCGTTTAGACTTCAAACTTTGGATGCGCGATCTCATTATCTCATCTCAAACAAGTCACTAAAACAGAAACAATGTACCATTTTTATTGTTATTGATAATTACATATATGAGAACTGTTTTGTCTGTATAAATAAGTATAGATATATTGTTGTCTTGTTGATGACAATATTTGAAAAGCGCGCTACGACAGTTTGTTTACTGTAGTTGCTCGTGCTGCCATCTGCGTCGATCTTTGCGTAATGTTCCCTATTCGCCTCAAAGTAAAATTGATTAATTGATTTAAGGTAGGGAAATAAAAAGTAGATGTGATTTATTTATAACATTTATTAAAAAAAGTACATTTTATTCTTCTCATTTCATTCAATGGAAACCTAAAACAGTACGTTAATATAAAAACTGTAAAACCCACCGTACCCCTGGCAATACCCCTGGGGGTATGGTGGGTCTTTTAAAGCTTAACCGTACTCCTGGCTGAAATGCTCGTAGTGTTGTTCCAACGTGCTACGTGGACATTAAATTGAACAGTGTTATCTCTCGTATGATAATGACTTACTTAGGTACTAATTACAAATATAATACGACGAGTTATTTTTGTATTTTTAGACAAGCGAAGACAAGCGCTAGTACGATGATATAGTGCAACAAGGAGATAAATTAGAGAATAAAACGTTTAGGTATTACTGCTAATGGTTATAATGCTTTGTATATTATAGGTATAATCTGTGGTACTGTTGAAGACCCGTCATCATCATCATCCTAGCGCTGTCGGATCATTCCCACTAGTTCTATTGAATAGTTATATGATAGAACTAGTGATACTTTTAAAGCCTGGCGTCGACTACATTCGAACCGCGTCGAATCGCGCCGAGTCGCATTTTATCTGTGTGCGTTCATTACAGACGAACCGAATCGAAGCCAGCAGTCGGCGACTAGCTGCTGTAGGTTGTGCTTGTGTTGTCAATGATGGATAGCTCGGACGAAGATGTGTTCTTGTTTCAAATTCGTTCATTATTCCCGCAATTTCTTCCCATATATTTTGTCTACGCTGCTCGTCATGATAATGAGTATCTTCATGATCATATTTTTTTTTTAGACTCACGCCTGTATCCCCGAAGGGGTAGGCAGAGGTGTAATATTGTACCCGTATTTCGACATGAATTTTCAGGTAATTAGGGGCGAGCCTATTGCCGTACCGGGTACATTTACTGAGAATTTCCTAACGGAAAAACCCAATAACACTTTGCCCGACCCGGGAATCGAATCCGAGACCTCCCAATCCCACGCGCACATTTATACCGCGAGACTAAAGAGGTAGTCATGATCATTAAGTTCAGTATATTTCTTAACTTGCGAAATGAACAGCTCTTCATTCATTTCGATAACTTTTTATTTAGGTATTTACGCCATGTAGTACCCGTCTACTCATCCGCTGACCCGCGTCCACTAAGGCGCGCCGAGTCGAGTCGAAACGCGTCGCCGCAGAAATTCGCCTGACGAGCGATGCGCGCGGTAGATTCGATTCGGCGCGCCGCGGCTCGCCGCTAATGAACGCAGGTTCATAGAAATATATGGGAGGAGACTTTCTGCGTTTCGATTCGGCTCGGCTCGGCGAGCCTAGTGGACGCTAGCCTTAAGAGATAGTTTTTTTCCCACTAGTTCTATTAGCACAACTTGATAAGAAGAATAGAACTAATGGGAAACAGTTATAGGAAATTTCCCACTAGTTCTATGGATGTTTTACAAGGGTAGTGTCACAACATCGCGCTCACATATCTGAATAAATATGTATGTATAAAAATGTGTTAAACGAATGAACGTCTACAAAACAAATGAACGCCTACAAAACAAATGAACGTCTACAAAACAAATGAACGTCTACAAAACAAATGACTACCGGAAAGTAATCAGCTATCGATAATGATTGTAAAAAACAAGTGCATGCGATTTTCGACCTTATTGACAATTCATGACAAACTTGTATTTTCGTTTTTCTTGCTTTCTTGCATTATTACGGTAATAAAATTATAAATTCTGACTAATGTCAATTAGGTTGAAAATCGCATGCACCTGTTTTCTGCAATCACTATCGATAGCTGGTCACTTTCTGTAAGTCATTTGTTTTGTAGACGTTCATTTGTTTTGTAGGCGTTCATTTGTTTTGTAGACGTTCATTTGTTTTACACCTTAAACAAATGAACGTCTACAAAACATATTCATTCGGATATATGAGCGCGATGTCGTGACACTACGGATCATTCCCAGTAGTTCTATTGAATACCCTCGCAAAAACATACATACAACTAGACTAGGACATTTCCTATTACTTATCTCATTAATTCTATTCTCCTCATCAAGTTGTGCTAATAGAATTAGGACAGTTCTATCATAGAACTGTTCAATAGGGCTACTGGGAATGATCCCACAAAATAGTAGAACTTGGAATTAACGAACTGAAATTAATAAACTTATTACACAACAATATTATCTGGGAGTACGGTTAAGCTTTGAAATACCCACCATACGCCCAGGGGTACTGCCAGGGGTACGGTGGGTCGGCAGCGAAAACTGTGCAGTACAATGTACTTAGTTGTTTAATACTAAAAGGAGAAAAACAAGAACAAGTGAATGGACTTTGATCATCCGTCAATGTTTGTAACTTACGTATGATTTTGTATTTCTATAATAATAATATATTGTGTTGATTCAGCCTCAAATCACTTTTATTACTTGACAAAAACACACATCAGTATTTTATTATTACGAATCGTTACCAGATTACAACGCAACGTATCCAGATGGGACACCATCTGGATACTTTATTTTTCAGTCTTTGAACACGCATAATACTGCTTCTCTTTTACACTCGCTAAATGCCAATTTTTTTATATTACTATTATTTGTGATACTGAATTAATTATAAGTTGTAAATAAAACGTTGTAATATTGTAATACTCATGAATGAGAAGTGATTCCATAACTTTTAGTCATTTTCCTACTATAGTTTGTGCAAAATCTCATTACACACGACGGCATTTTCAAATGTAACGTACTGTTTTGCGCGTAGTACGTAGCGAGTTTTAAAAAAAAACTATTTTTCACAGCTGAAAAACGTTTATTAATTACACCCGAAAATACACTGACTTTTATCTAGACCGAACTCAAGCTTTCGCGACCGCGAGATGTAGGATGTTGGCGCGGTAGATGAATGATGCGAACTGGATGATAACTGTATGCTAACTGTGTGCTAACTAACTGGCCGCATGGCGGTAATGGCTTATATATTAATTATAATATGCTTACATTGCATTTCCCTTTAACTAAATTCGGTTATAACACGTCCCCCCTTGAAGACGAAGCTTCATCTTAAATAAGATGAACGCGAAGTTTAATGAAAACCGCGTGCAAGAGCTTGAGTTTTACAATTACTTATCAAGACATAGAAAGTAGTATAAAAGTATTAAGAAAGTAGTAACATAAAAACAAAGTTTTATATGATTAAAATCATTATAAGTCGAGATTAAAATTATACAAATTAAGTGGAGAATACTCCTAAAATAGAGATTCTTATACCTAATAACATTTTAATATAGTAGATATAGAATATGGAAATGCCTGATATAACTAATAAATGCTTAGGTTACGGTTGGACTTTTCAAACTGCCTAAATTTTACATTTTTATTTAATTTATTAATTTCGATTTCTGGCAAACTATGAATTGACCTTTTGTCGAATTCATCAGAGTTTTCAGATATGGTAGTTAATTCCATAGGATGGCTTATTGAGGTTTCATTGCTACTCTTACTATCATTGTAACAATGATTGTATATCTGTATACAACAGGATGGGTTAACGCATTTAGTAAAACATTTCTTGTATAATTTATAAAGTGCATAAACAATAATTGAACCGAGTATGATGTAAGTTAATGTGGAATAATAATGTCCATATTTAACAATATGAGATTGATTTTGTACATTATTGATTTGGTTTTCTAGGCTATCTAGTTTATGCGAAGCTAATTTTAGTGATTCCAAATCTACGTTTGATAACGAAATAGGAGAAAATTCATGAAAACTGTTATTTAAAATCTTATTAAATTTACAACAATCATCTTCTGTTATATCATAGTTAATTGATAATTGACTTAGTAAAATTCTTTTATAGTTATGAGAAGGATAGAATTGAAAAGTTTGAAAATACGCAATACATTCATTTTTCAAGGATAACAGACCAGTACCTTGCAGAGTATAATCCTTAATATCATGGTTACATTTTAATGTTAATTTACTAGGCTTAGATTGGACAAATATATATTTTCCATCATTTAACTTCTGCCAAATATTAATATAACCATATATTAACTTATTTTTACACATATCCGGAAGAGATACAGTTACTTCCGTTAACAATTTCGACTCACACGATGGGTTATTGATTGTCGACAGAACAGAAGGTAAAGGACATATTATGTACTTAGTATTGACATTCTTACAACTAGAAATATCATCTAATAATGCATAACTTAACCTATCGTCAGTTATTGCTATAAAGAGCTTAGAGGGATGAATTAATGCATAAGTTAAGAAATTATCTTGTTGAGGAGTAGGTAACGGTAAGTTTTTATAAACATTAGAAGTATATCAAAAAACTTTAACGAATTTATATGTCTTCTCGTAGCAATTAAAATTAACTGTGACGTACTTATACTTACCGAATGCTGGCTTAATAAAACATCTACGGTCCCCACACTACAAAACTATGTATCTCATCAAACAAACAATCTTATAAACCAGAATGACGGCATTGTTATTTACGTTAAAGAAACACTAAATTGTAACATAACAGAGCCACTTTTCATAGACGCCAGCTGCTTAATCTGCAATATTGATAATCACTTCGCAATTATAGCAATATATAGACCACCTTCACAAAATAATATAGTCAACTTCCTGGGTAGCCTGGATAGCACTCTCATCACGTACAGAAATTACAATAATATATCAATCATAGGAGATATCAACTTAAATATTGCCGTAAATAACAATGACCCTCGCTCCCAACAATATTTGGATCTCACGGTTTTACATGGCTTACTTCCAGCACACATAATGCCCACACGTTTGAACAACTGTTTAGATCACGTCCTTTTAAAAACAAACAAGAAGGCAACTACACTAATTATAGACGCACATATCACTGATCATCTGCCAATACTCTTGAATTTAGAAATGTCTTCCACAAAAACCTCTAACAAATCATTTAAAGGAGCACATATAAATTATTCCAATGCCATTGCCGATATAGAAAACTGTGACTTTTCTAAAATCTATACACTTAACGATCCTAACCAAGCTATGGATATACTTTTACAAATGTTGTCAACTACACTTTCTAACAACCGTATTGCTAGACATATTCCGTCAAAATTTAGAATTATCAAGCCCTGGATCACGATTGGTCTGCTGAGATGTATACGTAACCGGGACAACATGCATCGGAAATGTAAGAGGGAACCAAATAATATTATTTTAAAGGTCACATATGCGCGCTATCGTAACTTTTGCAATAATTTGCTTAAGAAACTCAAAACAGAGCATGAAAGAAAAGTCTTTGCAAACGCAAAAAATAACCCAAAAAAGATGTGGGAAGCCATACGAAGTGTAGCTGATATTAGCAATAAATCTCGCTTACCCTTAGAACTCCTAAATACGGCTGACAGCACATCGAGCTCTATAAATTCTGTGAACTCATATTTTGCAAACGTAGGTAAAATGTTAGCAAACAAAATTCCACCACTTATACCACGCAACCAACCTCCCATTAACTCGCCGACTATGCCAAATTCTTTTGTTTTACTGGAGACAGACGTAGAAGAAGTAGAGAGCATCATAAAAGACCTTCGCTCTGATTGTGCCTCTGGATGGGATAACATCTCCCCTAAGTTCCTGAGGTCCACAAGCCACATCTTATCTTCTCCCATTGCACATATCTGTAATCTTGCAATCACTACGGGTGTATTCCCCAGATCTCTAAAACGAGCTACGGTTCATCCAATATACAAAACAGGGGACAGAGATAGCATCTCTAACTATCGACCTATTTCCATCTTGCCAGCCATCTCCAAAATTTTAGAACGCATCATGTGTAAAAGTCTTGTCAAGTACTTAAATAAATACGGTATAATATCCAGAAATCAATTTGGATTTAAAAAAGGAATATCAACAGAAGATGCTGTAATTACTTTACTGGACTTCCTTGTTGGGCAAATAGACAAAAAGCAGAAATGCTTAGGAATATTCTTAGACCTCTCCAAGGCATTCGATACCATCTCTGTACCGATCCTACTTAAAAAGCTAGAACAAATAGGGATACGTGGCACTACTCTTAACCTATTTAAGAGCTTCCTATCAGACAGGACACAGTGTGTCAGAATAGGTGAGCACGTAAGTAGCATAGAAACCTTGGAGTTTGGCCTCCCGCAAGGCAGCTTGCTTAGTCCTGTTCTGTTTCAGATTTACTTAAACGACCTTTGCCAACTCTCTTTCGCATCTTCGCGTATAATAGCATATGCTGATGACACGGTAATTCTCACCACTGCGGACGATTGGGAGACAGCTAGAGAAAAATCTGAAACAGCGTTGTCGACGGTAATGGCATGGCTGGCAGAAAATAGCCTCACGTTAAACCTGAGCAAAACCAATTTCGTGACATTTGGCATCAGACCATCCACATTGCCCCCCACAAACTTTAAGCTCAAAGCACACGTATGTGCAATCGGAAGTGCTCAGTGTGCTTGTATCTCATTGGCCAGAGCCGAGGTGGTAAAGTACCTAGGACTACAGGTTGACGCCTGTCTCTCCTGGAATGCCCAAATAAAAAGCCTGTCTACGCGTATGCGTAAACTTATATTCGTATTTAAAAAATTAAGACTATCCGCCCATATAGACATCCTACGCACGGTTTATAGCGCTCTATGTGAATCAATTCTAAGCTATTGTATCACAGCTTGGGGAGGCGCTGCAAAAACTACTATTATCCAAGCAGAACGAGCGCAACGAGCAGTACTCAAAGTAATGCTAACAAAACCTTTCAGGTACCCCACGAAGCAATTGTACGCAGAATGTAAAGCACTAACGGTTCGACAAATGTACATTTTGCGAACAATAGTACGAAAGCATTTAAATCTGCCTTTGCGGCAACACACTCACAGCAATTTAAGTACAAGAACTAGAAGAAGACCTGAACCAATATGTCCCAAAATATACACCTACACAACCTTCGCACAACGTCAACACCAATACTATAGCGCGTTGTTATACAACAAATTTCACAGTATGCTACACATACATACCCTAAATAATTTTCAATGCAAATCCAAGGTAAAAGACTATCTGCTCTCTTTAAATTATGACGACACTGAAGAGTTGCTAAAACCATGACAAACACACACACACACACACACACACACACACACACACACACACACACACGCACACACACACACACGCGCACACACACACAAACACACACGTTCCGTACCCTCTTTTAATTTTTAATTTTTATTTTATATTTATTTTTTTTACTACATACCTAAAGGCATCGTACTTTTGAATTTACCTGTAGTAACTTGTATCAACCCTGTTTAATTTATAGTGTAACAGATTGTAAGATGGAAGGATGTCCCCCGTAACACAGGAATTTCCTAGCTCGGGGGGCATTGATCAAATTGTATCTATCGAACCCAAACAAAAGTATTTAATTTTAAGATATGTATACAGCTTTGTACTTATGTCTGATGCCAATAAATATTATTATTATATTATTATTAAACCTCATAGGATTTACTAACGGAATCTGAATTACAAACATAATTTTGTTATTATAATAATATGCAGTTAATTGCGACAAATCTATAATACAATGTATATTTTGTAAAGATAAAGAGACAGGAAATTCGATATTAGATTTAAATTGTTTACTACTTGAAAGTTCATTGTATAATTTTGTAGGGGTTAAAACATATGGATGTAAAATATTAGCTTTTGCAAATAAAATTGAATTTAAAATTATATCTAGAATATTAGAGATTGACAACAATGATCCTTCAAGGACATTAAACAAGGAATTAATTTTCTCAATGTTTACATTTGTTTTAGAATTTTCTGTAAATATATAATTAAGTTTTTGTATTTGTTTATCTAGTTTAATTTCATTTTCATTTAATTTGTGTATAGAAATATTATAGTTATTTATTGTGGACTGAACAACGTGTATGTTGTCCTTCATAAGAGAAAATATATGATTTTCGTTTTCTTGACATGCTGAAATGGCCTCGTCATATTTTCTAGCGTCATCCAAGTCTAGAGTGCCGAAAAAGAACTTTAATATTTCGCCACCGAGTTCGAGTGACCTTTTAGCACGATCATCAAGCTTTTCTGAGATGAGGTGAGATAAAGAGTTATATTTAAGAAAATTAGCATTAATTAATATTTCTAAAGGGTCAATCGCATTCTTACAATCTAAAGTAACTATAGCTAAGTTTCTTGCTTTTTCACAGAAAGCAGATAAATATAAAATAGATTTTTGGATTTTATCCAAATAAGGTTTGATAGGGACGACTTCGACATAAGTAATCACGTTCCAGAAGTCGTTGTAAAAATACGCCATTGATATCGGGTCAAAATATATGCCCGGACTGTGAGAAATATACTCAATGGGATCAGCAGAAACCAATCTGTAACAATGACAAATCACGCCGGTTTAATTTCGTTAACATGGTATTTCATGTGTTTTCATCACTTAAAGAGACGTTATTTTTACCGTGCACTTTGACTATTTTATAGGGTCCTTTCCAAATGGGAGATAAGGCTTTTCTTAATCTATGGTGATGTCTTAAATAAACCATATCACCGACTTTGTAAGTTTTAGAACTGGAATTTGCATCATAATATTTCTTAGAGGTTTCTTTACTTTTAATTATATTTTCTAAGGCTCTTTCGCGAGAAAAACGCATCCTATACTGTAAGGCGCGAATATAGTCATGATAAGTTGTGTTATCGTTTGTTTCATATAAGCTACTGGGTATGGAAGGCTTATGGCCAAATAATAACTCGAAGGGAGTTAATTCTGTTGTGCAATGGGGAGTTGTATTATATGATAAGATTGCAGTTGCTAGATAGCAATGCCAATCGTCGTGATTTTCGTTCACGAACGACTTGAGATACTCCTTGAGGGTGGCGTGACTCCTTTCTAGAGCACCATTGGTTTGAGGATGATACGGGGTTGAAAATAGGTTTTTGATTTTTAGGATATCAGTTAGTTACTTGAAGAGATCGGAGGTGAAGCAGGTACCTTGATCGGTAAGAATCATTTTAGGAAATCCAAATAGAGAAAAGAATTGAATTAAGTTTCGAGCAACTTCATCAGTGGAACATGTGATCATAGGGTAAGCGGAAGAAAACTTTGTCAGATCATCCTGGAGGGTAAGTATGTATTTGAACTTTTGAAGGCCAGCTTCGGGCAGAGTACCAACGATATCTAAGGCTAATCTTTCAAAGGGTAACCATAGGGGCTTTATTCGAAGAGCGTAAGGGTTTATTTATTTGACATAATCTACAGTCTTTAACAAATCGTTCGATATCAGAACGCATCGATTTCCAATAGTAGGATGCTTTTATCCTATTATACATTCTTTTAACACCTGGGTGACCAGCAATAGTGGTACCGTGATTTTTTTTTAGAATATTAGGGACCTCAGCGGGAGTTGGATATATTATTTGGTTTTTATATATATGTATTTTGATTTGGGTGCCGTGAAAAATGTTTGATATCATATTATAGATCTTAATGTAAACTAATTTAGTAAATGGCTCCGAAAAATCCGATATAGCTAATTCTTTTTCGTAGTTTTCGTTAGATAAGATTTTGTTACGCAATTCCATAAGTAATTTATAAATAATTCTATAACTAGTTTCATCGTAATGATGTATTTTCGTAAAAAGGAAATAAAATGTTCTATTATTAGAATCTACAATGTAAACAGTTTCAAGTTCACGTTGACGGGCTTTTAACTCGTCAGCATTTTCGATGAGTGATAACAGTTGCTCGCAATGCGGCATAGAGTAGTCGAAGTCCAGAGACATCGGACATGCTATATATTTTTGTTTGGCTAAATGAAGTGATTGACTATGCTCTTCTATGATTGTATCGTTATTAGATGTAGTTTTTAAGAATTGCTTTTTAAAATATTGTTCATAAGTTGATTTATTTAAATTAGAATTAGAGGTTAACGCGTTTACGGGGTACCTAGATAAGGTATCGACATTAGAATTTAATCTGCCTTGTTTGTACACTATTTCGTAATTATATTCTTCTAGTTTTAGGCGCCATCGTATAAGACGACTACCTGGATCTTTAACATTGAACAACCAAACTAATAGTCTGTGATCGGTAACGATTTTGAATTGGTAACCATATAAATAGGGACGGAACGTCTTAACGCCAAAAAGAATAGCTAGAAGTTCTTTTTCCGTAGTGGATTAGTTTCCTTCTGCTTTGTTTAGGGTTCGTGACGCATAGGCTATCGGCTTATCCTTGCCGATTTCACCCTGGGAAAGAATAGCTCCAACGGCATAATTGGATACGTCAGTGGTAAGTATGAAAGGTTTTGAATAATCAGGATATTGAAGAAGAGGTGCTGAAACTAATTTATGTTTTAAGGTTTGGAATGCAAGTTCTTGTTCTTGCGTCCAATGGAAAGCGACATCTTTCTTTAAAAGAGAGGTAAGTGGTTTGGTAATTTTCGAGAAGTTTTCTATGAATCTGCGGTAATAACCGACTAGACCTAGGAATGATTTTATGTCCTTGGGGTTTTTAGGAGTTGGAAGACCTTCGATGGCCTTCACCTTGTCTGGGTTGGGTGAGACACCTTTATCGGTGATGACATGACCGAGATAAGTAACTTCGCGGCGTAAGAACTCGCACTTATCTGGTTGCAATTTTAGATTATGTTGACGGAACCTTTCAAGGACTAATTTTAGCTTTTCAATGTGACTAGGGCGATCTGGCGAGTACAAAATACAATCGTCTTAATAAATATAGCAGTGTAATCCTTGGAGACCAGATAGAACTGTATTCATGAGGCGTTGGAAGGTGCTAGGGGCATTTTTTAAGCCAAAAGGCATTCGGGTGAATTCATAGTGACCAGACGTTTCATTTGTGCCTACAATCGTGAATCCTGTTTTTGCTACGTCAGCAGGATTTAAAGAAATTTTGTGGAAACCACTTACAAGATCTAAGGTCGCAAAATACTTAGAATGCCCTAATTGGTCAAGGATATCTGTTATTAACGGTATAGGGTAGATCTCGGACACCGTGACGTCGTTAAGGCGACGATAATCGATAACTATACGCCATTTTCGTTTCCCCGAGGCGTCTGCTTTCTTCGGGACCACCCATACAGGGGCGCTCCATGGTGATTGGGATGGGCGTATGATATTTTGTTCGAGCATTTTGGTTATTTGACTGTCTACTTCTTCTTTGTGGCACTCTGGAAAACGATAAGACTTTACGTGGATTGGGGCGGCATTCCCTGTGTTTATAGAGTGATTGATTGTGCTAGTACAGGTGAGAGGTTCACCTTCAAGATGAAAAACGTCTGTAAATTGAGAACAACAGTCTTACAGAGTTGTTTTTTCTTCTGGATTTAGGTGAGAGGTTCGAATTTGATTTAGAACTTGATTATGTCTATCAATGACAGGAAGTGAAGCTTTATTTATAGTCTCAATGTCTGAAGTTGTCAGACACTCTGTGAAGTTATTTTCCATACGTGTAAGATTAACGGAATAGTTATTTATTTCGATCTCGGATTCAGTAGTATTTAGAATATAAATATTAACTCTACGATTTGGCTTTAAAGTGACGACGCAATTCGCGACATAAACGCCTTCAGAAATCTTATGGTCGAGAACTATGGCTTCTTTAAGAAAAGGTAACTCATCACTATTGTTTGACACTCCACATTCGATTACAGCTTCAGAACGAGCTGGGATTTTGTAAATTGGCAACTTGAAACGTAAAGGTAAAGTATGATTTTGAATTATTAAACATTCCTTATCATAGTCTATAACTGCTTTAAGATGACCTAGAAGATCTGTGCCTATTATGTCATCATAATCGAGGCTAACATCGTTCTTTACGACGTGAAATTTATAAGAATATACTTCCAAAGATAAGTAAAACTGCATTTGGAAGGTGCCTAATGTTTGACAAAACGTGCCACTATCATTGATTCCTTTAGGTCGCACTATTTCTGAGGATAGTTGAGGCTTTTTATAAAGACTTTCTTCTTTAACTAAAGAAATGCTAGAACCAGTGTCGATTAATAGAACAAGTGACCTGGTAGTATGCTTAGTAAATAAGAAAACATGTGGAAGTGTTACCTTTTTAATAAACGAATTCATTTCGTAAATTGGTATATCATTCTGATGAGACTTAGAACATTTCAGGCGTGACGGTGACAAATCATCTGGCGGATAAGAGGTAAGTTTGCTTTCCGAGTTACCATCATTATTCTTAAAAGGTAAGTTATGATTGCTACACGGTTCCGTGCAAGATTTAGAATTAGTATAAGATTTGGCATCATTATGAGATTTAGTATAATCGTAAGATTTAGTATAAGAGTAATATCATAAGATTTAGGATTATCATAAGGTTTAGCATAAGATTTAGGATTATCATAAGATTTAGCATAAGATTTATGATTATCATAAGATTTAGCATAAGATATAGAATTATCGTAAGATTTAGTATACGATTTCGTATTATCATAAGATTTAGTATAAGATTTAGCATAAGATTTAGCATTATCGTATGATTTAGCATAAGATTTAGAATTATCGTAAGATTTGGCATAAGATTTCGTATTATCATAAGATTTAGCATTATCATAAGATTTAGCATAAGATTTAGCATTACCGTAAGATTTAGCATACGATTTCGTATTATCATAAGACGTAGCATTATCATAAGATTTAGTATAAGATTTAGCATACGATTTGGGGTAAGATATAGTATTATCATAAGATTTGGTATGACTCAGATTCCTGTTTTGGAACTGAGGTGAATAAGATTTAGAAAGAATCGTGTCATTTTTAAATGCTGTGGATTCCGATAGACACGCACTCAGAATCCGATTTGGTTTAAAGGTTCAGAGGCTAATGTTTCGTTAGCGTCTGAGTGGTTCACGGCCATATCATTCGTATGGCAAAAGTTTACATTAGCGTTGCCTCTGCGCGTATCACTACTCTGTGCCTGAGTATCAGGTTGTTGTATATTACGGCGTTGATTATTGTACTGCCGTTTGCGACACTCGGTTATCAAATGACCGGGATTTTTGCAATATGCGCAGATTTTCCGTGGGAAATTATTAGGATTTTGGGACGATTGAGTTTGCATGGGAAAACGATTTTGATAAGTATTAGGATTAGTAAAATTCGTATTATAAGATTTCACGTTTTTGTTTTTATTCCGAAAACATTCAGAAGTCAAGTGACCTTGTTTGTTACAGGTCAAACATGTTTTTGGCGATTTTAAGGAAAATTTGGAAGCGTTAAATAATTGTTCTTCCTCAATAGCATGTGTGACGGCCTCGTTTAGCGTTTTAGGGTTACGACATCGAACTATATGCGAAAAACTCGGATTTAGACCCATTAGGAAAGTGTTGAGTGCCAAGTCTTCGATACCAGCGACTCTACCAACTAATTCATCGTTTTTATCACAGGAGAAATGCACATCTGATAACAAACGCGTTAAGCATGATTCAATTCGCAAAGAGTATTGTGAGACAGTTTCCGACGGCAAGTTTTGCTTGCAATTTTGAAGGTCGGACAAGAGATGTGTAGAATGTTTCTTCTCGCTAAAGTTTTGTTTTAGAAAATCTTTAAGTTCTGACCAGTTACTAAAAGTTTTTAAAGAACACGCTACTTGTGCCTTACCTTCCTATTGGGAAATGATAAATTTACATAAAATAGTCTACTGTTCGTCAGACGCGAGTGAAATGGCATTGTCACAGTTTGTAAGGAATGCGGGGAGAGTCTATCTTTTACCATCATATGGTTTAATAAATTTAGTTAGGAAATTCAGTGTTGTGGCATTAGCCATTTTTGTAGGCTTTTTAATATCTTTTTCAGATGTTACTGAATATTCTGAATCTGTCATAAATGATGAGTACTTAACTAATATTTAGATAACTTTAAGATTTAGTAGATATGACCTTAGGAAAGATTGATTACTAATATAATAATTAGGATATACTTAAGATTTAGTTTATAAGATTTAGTTTATAAGATATAGAAAATAATATTTATTACAAGGTCAATTTAAAATACGTGCTTATAATTAGATTTCCCTTGTAGAAGTTACGAGATGACGCACACGCTTTTTAGAATGCTCTGCTTTTATCACAAAACACTGCACAAACACAACACAACACAAAGAGTTTGGAAATAAGTATAAGACTTACGTTGATGATGATCTCGTGTTCTACATGAAGACGAAGATAATGAGGTGAGTTAGCTGCATCGTAGGGTGCGGATATCACCCTGTATTTGAAGACGTCGAGCTGCTTTACATCCAGAGGATTTTCAAAGCTCAGTAAAAGTTTTGGGAACGGTCTCGATCGGTGCGCCGGCTCACGCTTAATAGCGGAGGCTGACGGTCGGCTACACTCTAGTCAAGGTCAAGGCTGCAAGGGTAAGCGCTGGCTCACGCTATAAAGCGGAGGCTGACAGTCGGCTAAGGGGGTGTACTTGCGTGTATCGATGGGGGCTCACGCTGCGATGGGCGGAGACTTATCCTCTATCTGGTGTGGTGCGGGCTCACGCTATGAGAGCGGAGACTGATCGTCGACCTTGCGCTGCTAGTACACTTTCACTACGCACTGTTCAGATGCTGCGGTCTGAATACGGATCCAGAAAGCCAACAGCATCCCACTTCTGACACCAATGTTTTGCGCGTAGTACGTAGCGAGTTTAAAAAAAAAACTATTTTCACAGCTGAAAAACGTTTATTAATTACACCCCAAAATACACTGACTTTTATCTAGACCGAACTCAAGCTTTCGCGACCGCGAGATGTAGGATGTTGGCGCGGTAGATGAATGATGCGAACTGGATGATAACTGTATGCTAACTGTGTGCTAACTAACTGGCCGCATGGCGGTAATGTCTTATATATTAATTATAATATGCTTACATTGCATTTCCCTTTAACTAAATTCGGTTATAACAGTACACACACGCGAGTAAAAGAGCGAGCGCTTCCGACCGCAGCGCGTACGCGACTAAAGCCAAATGAGACATTTAGCCTGTTTTTAATGTGCCACTTTTGAAGTTCGCATAACTCATCTACGGTTTTTTTACGCTGCGCTGTGGCACACGCACAAACGAAAACTCCCTCCCCTCCCCCCGCTCACTCGCTGACGCCGCCGCCGTGTTTTTTGTTTTTGCGGGGGGTGAGGTCGAGCTACGCACTGTACTGCAACCTCGCCTCAATGACTTTCTTCACGCTGATTGGCCGTGAGAAAATTACTAACGAGCGTTGATTTCAATAAAGTTTGCAAATTGTTTGCTTATTCAACGTAAGGTAATAACGGTGGGGACACACGGTCATAAATCCCGGCAAGCGAGATATAAAACATTCAGCGTCGTGTGCACTACACTATCGATCTCTTTTGTAATTATTCTCTACATATTTTACAGTTTGTGGATGTTCGCTATCGCACTCCGATTACAATGATTGATTTTACATAATTATGTATTTTGCTTTTTTGTTCCATGTGCATAAATTGAGTCAATAATATTCTGAGAGGCATTGCGGCGTGTTGGCGTGGCTTCGGTGAATATATTGATTTGCTCATCGTTAATGTGCCTTCGATGAAGTAGCAATAATTTCTAATTCAATGGATATTACAAATAGGTTAGCTTGTATAATTTGAGTTGAGTGAGTTGAACTATATTTGACACAACTCGCTAAATTATGAAAGTCACCTGGAACGCCAAAACGAGATTGATTTCTAATTTCTAATCAGTCAACTCGTTTATTTTTGTTCGTGATTCACGGGTAATTGTTTTTCATATTGAGATTCAGAATATTGACGTAAATGCATTGAGCAATCTCATTGTCAATATGTCGATACAAAACATATTAATCTTATATTTCTTGTGTGCCTGTGTATGTCACTAAACTGCTCCTAAACGTCTGGACCGAGCTTGATGAAATTTTTTGTGTGTGTTCAAGGGGACTTGAGAATGGTTTGGATTTACAATTTAGTCCACTGGAAAATGTTTTTTAATTTGTAGGTAGTTGTTGATTTTGGAATGTTTCACATTGGAAACGACGAACTGCGCTACCATCCCAGTGTCAAATTTATATTAATATTAATAATTTCGTCAAGGGGTACGGTGGACTCGATCGAAACCTTACCAAAATAATAAAACGGTCATTAAAAAATAAAGATTTCGAGTCGACACCATATATCCACAAAATCCGGATTGTCGAGTATTTTGTTAAATTCTAATGGTTCAGACAGACAAATCGCAGTCGCCATATTGGCCACTCCAGCGAAACGTCACTGATACCGGATAACATTTTGAGTACTACGAAGTCTTAGTACTACCGAAGTAGTTTGTATGTGTTAATATTTTTTGCAGTTATGTATATTTCTTAAACACTTATAATGACAATTATAGAAGTATCCGCCCAATAAAGGAGGTTTGTGTTACCCCGAACATATGTAGATGTTAAACTATAACTAAAGAACACCAAATTTTCGAATTTATAATATTACTAGCTTTTGCACGCGAACGAAGTCACGGGCAAAAGCTAGTTATATTAAAAATTCGAAAGTGTGTCTGCTATCGTATATCTGTCAGTACTGCCACATCATACATAAGGTCACATTGTGCACGGTGATTATATTGTTCGTATGTATATATAAACTAATAATTATATACTACAATTAAACGGCTGAAAGTGTTTATAGATATATATTGGACATGTATTGAAACATCTCTTAGACAATTGACTGTATGTAAGGCGATGTTTGTTCGTCGTTATAATATAGTGTCCTAGACAAATGATTGGTATCGCTTCGCTATACTAGACACCGCGCTGCTTAAGAAAAATAGGTCCATAAATGAGGCAACTCATTAGGACAGTGTGTGTCAAACAAAAGCAACAAGACGCGATGCGTGAAGAATTGTGTTGTTAGCTTCTCAGCAGTTACCCGAGTAAATGGCAAAATATTTTATCCTGTGGTCTAGTGGATAAGTTATTGGTCTCAAAATCAGTTTAGAAAATTCTTAAAAAATACAATTCATTTAAAGCATCAATATATTTGTATATAGGTGTAGGCGTACCACGTAAGTTCCTTTATGAGAAAAATGGGGGGTATATTATCCAATGATTAGGTCTCATTTTTTAATTATAATAGTTTGTTTTATATACTTACTTATAGTATTTTGCAAATTATTATTAGAAATAACCATAGAGGAAATAAGGTGTTTCCAAAAAAGTGCTTTCTGTTTCCATGCTACTAGTCCATATAAATTTAGTTACACATTATTAATTTAACATGAATAGTCCTGAAAAGTACTTTGATTAAAACAAATAGTTTCTAACAACTAACATTTTTCACCTTATTTGTAAAGGTATAAACATAAGGCATGTATTTAATGCGGCGACTAAATAAAGCCAATACAAGTTTCAAAAATAATTAGAGTGGGTACCATATATAATGGGTTGGCAGCTAATAAAGAGTATCGTAATAAGTAAAATGTAGCATATTAATATGTCAGTAATAAGCTTCGTTTTAATTTAAACTAGCAGCATTTTATTTTTTTGGGAACTCAATTAGTATCTAAGCGGAAACTTGATGATGAATAAAAATAGAAAATGGACATTCATAAATAATACAAATTTCAATATTTGACAAATGATTTTGTCTTAAATGGAGTGTTTCGTATAAGTAAATAAGACGCTTCAGACTTTTAAGCCAAGTTGACGGAGGGCTCCTATTTTTGAGTACAGGGTCACAAGAAAACCTAACATAACCTACCTACTAACATACTTAATTAGTCGCCAAGTCATTATTTATAGCTTCTCGGCTATTATTTCAATTGATTTGTATAGTTTATTTGCTACCTAAACGCAGCTGCTATTTTTAAGTTTTTATAACACCCTAAGTTTTGAATCTTATTTAATATAATAGTCGCGAAAATATTTAATCGCTAGCAACTTATTTTATTAGTTGCAAACATTTAGTCATCTTGTAAGTTATTAGTCACTCGGAAAATAATAAGCAATAATATAGAAAAAGGTAAAATATATAATAAATAGGTTAATAAAAGAAAAAGTAAAATATAACGAAATAGGTACAAAGATTCACATAATAAAAATCTCAACTGTGGGGAAGTTTATTCTTGTACTAGCAGAAACACTGAATGGCGTTTTCGGTTTTTTGGAATTTTTGTGTTGAAATTTCAAAATTATTCTTATTTTACAGATAGTTTATGATACCAGAATCCTTCCTATTTTTTGCTGGGTTATTTTTAACATGAATTCGGTATCAAATATCGTGTAGCGTCCAACCGCGCATGGGTCGGTGTTCATATGCGACAAGGCTGACTCAGCATGATCCCATAGTGTGAAAGGCTGCCTCGGACGAGTCACGTACAGGCCGCTTCAATTTATCAGCTATCAGCCGATGTGTGGTCGCTGTGTGGGTTTCGCGAGAATTTTACATAGTTACACACTGTATATGGAACACATGGGGCCCAGTGACACTTCATAAAATATGCGTCGGTTCGCCAGCCCACACGGATACGAACGATACAAATGTATCGAGGGTTTATGAATAAATAGGGTAATGCGTATAAATAACTTACGATGTCATTTTACCCGGGTGTAATTAATCAAATGTCATCGTAACCGGCGTGATTACTGGTTACATGCCACTAATTACTGAAATATAATATCGTGTGCTTACATTTTGATCAAATGAATTTGGTTTGAGCAACAATATTCATCGGCTGTTGTCAAAGCCATGTATAATTGAACTGTGATTAATTCGTCCTAAATGCAAACTGCAAATGACGTTCTAGAAACTGCATCACATGCGTGCCTCCAGCGTATCTGTTAATGTATGTGCATGTAATTATCGGCCATGTTATTATGATTTCATCTGCAAAACGTGTCTGTTGTTTTAGTAGTATAGTCATTAGTAAATTCGTGTTTTCTTCTTGGATACTTTGCTTAGGTGAAATGCGGTGTCAGTCACTCTTAGTGAATTGCTAGTGACTTAACAAATTCCTGAGGGAGTCTTTACTTACAGCTCTAAGATACACGTGTGAGTCTGTACATAAATTGAAAGTGTTATAATAAATGTTTATTATAACACTTTCAATTTATGTACAGACTCACACGAGCTATGTAGCTCATATCTTTCTCTTAGCGTTATCCCAGTTTCAACTTGGGGTCCGCTTACTAGTCTAACCGGATTTGGCTGAATATTAGCTTTTCCACAGAGCGACTGCCTGTCTGACCTCCGCAACCCGAAGGGATAGCGATATTCCATGGTTTGGACTAGTGTCAGTTTATTTAGAAGGTACTGACGCCCTGTAACGACTGTCAAAGATCTTCATGACATCCGGGACCGACGGCTTAACGTGCTCTCCGAGGCACGGGACAAGCAATAATTAACAAGTCAATACGCACATAACTTCGAAAAGTCATTGGTGCGCGCCGTGGATTCGAACCCGATACCCCTATGCATTGCAGTCTGTTGGTATATCCACTCGGCTATCGCTGCATAAACATAGCTCATATAATCTTAATATATAAAATCCTTGCGTTACTGACTGACTGACAGACACGCTACAGCCAAAACTATTGGGCGCAGGAAGCTGAAATTTGGCATGTATGTTCCTTGGGGACCGTAGGTGTGCACTAAGAAGGGATTTCCCGAAATTCCCACGGGATCGGCTAAAACGGGTAAAGTTAAATGTAAATTTAAAAATGCAGGCGTAGCTGCTGGCGTCCTCTAGTATTTGTATAATAACACAGTTTGAATGTGTAGACTATCAAGGGCCACTGTGTTATTATAAGCACTACCCGTCTAATATTTACTTATTTGATATTATTGTCATGCGTTATTATATTCATTAAGGTAGGTAAATTATTACAAACCACTTATTTTCTGAAAAATAATAATGAATGTTGCTTTCAATGAAAATAAGTCCTGTTCACGGCGAGGCCTCCAAGGGCGTGGAGCAAGAGCATAGTCGTTTTGTTCTTCAAAAAAGGAGACAAAACTCTTTTGAAGAACTATCGACCGATCTCGCTCTTAAGCCACGTCTATAAGCTGTTTCCAGGGTCATCACGAACTGTCTCGCGCGTAGACTCGACGAGTTTCAGCCGCCCGAACAGGCCGGTTTTCGAGGAGGATATGGCACCATAGACCACATCCACACAGTGCGGCAGATTATACAGAAGACGACTCAGCGAGCTATGGAGAGGGCTATGCTCGGAGTTTCAATGAAGGATCGAATTCGTAATGAAGTGATCCGACAGAGAATCAAGGTAATCAACGTAGCTCAGAGAACACGTTGAAGTGGCAGTGGGCTGGTCACATCTGTCGCAGAACCGATAACCGATGGAGTAGTCGTGTTCTAGAGTGGAGACCGCGCCTTGGCAAACGTAGTGTAAGACGCCCTCTGGCTAGGTAGAGTGACAATATACGCAAAGTGGCTGGCAGCGGCTGGACACGAAGAGCCGAAAATCGGGCTCAGTGGCGTGCCATTGGAGAGGCCTATATCCAGCAGTGGACTATGGCAGGCTGATGATGATGACGATGAAGTCTAAAATACTTTCAAAATAAATAGAAATCATTTATGTAGATATTCATATTTTAATATTAGTTGGGTAACACGGAGATGAATTTGCATTAGGAAAGCTTAATAAAAATATGTGTATTCGTGAAGAGGCTGCCTCTATAAATATTGCAATCGAGGGTGACTCTCCTTAATCCTGGAATAAGAAGGTATTATGAGAAAACGGGGTTGCTAAGTGGGACATCTGTTGAGAATTTTGAAAGTTGGAGCAATACTGGTGCGACGTCGTTGCCACGCTGGGTCCACGTCGGAGCCACGTTCGTGCCACCTCCACGCCCCGCGCGATGTTCAGTATTTGTACTACGTAAACACGGGCTGCGCACAAACAATTTGTTTATGTAATACGTTCGCCGCGATCCAAAGAGCAAATACTTTTCTAATAGACGATTTTACGCTCAATAAAATAGATTATAACGATGCCGATTTCTATCAATCTCACATTTTTCCACATTGTCCACTAAACTTTTAGTTCCTAATAACAAACCAAAGACTTCATATATAGCGCAGTTTATTTATAGCATTCTGATAAAATTATTATACACAAACTAATAATTAATTCTGTGAAGTTTCTCGTAAAATTCTTTGGAACAAAATACGTTAAATTAAAACAAATAACAACGGGTTTAAAGGTTAAATCTTGAAATACGACTGGTGGTTTTACCTAGTCCTTTTTTCTTCAGTCTTTCTTGTAGTCGTATGAATACGGATGTACTACAGTGCCTTAGCTGGAATCAGGGCTCTTCTTATTATGATAAGAGTTAGGCCATAGTCCAACACGTTCGCCAAGTGCAGATTGGTAAAATACAAACCTATTTTTATATTAATGGATTGCATATTAAAAACTGCAAAAAAGACGATGTTAATGACAGTGTTGTTTAAATACGGAATTCAATATGCGAACTATAGATAGATCTGTAGATTTTAGATTCGTTTTTGACATAAGCTCCATACAAAATATGTCAAACACGAATGTCGAATCTCAAAATCCATGTATGGATCGCATATTGAAAATGGCCGTATGTTGACATAACGATCCTTGCTATCAAAAATGAAGTTGATATCCTCCACCTTAAGATAGACGTCCTCCTTCATAAGACAAATGGTCTTATTGCATTATTACTGTACTCTATACATAGTTAAACAGTTTTAACTGGTCAATGCAGTACACATTTGGTGATTCCCATTGGATTGTTCAGTAGTAGTTAAACAGATGCAAGTACCGATTACTTCAAACGAATGTGTTTATTTCGCGTTTTCATTTGGTGTACCTAACCGTTTCACGATACTGACCGACGAGGCATAAGCCCTTATTTGAAATTTTGAAATGTTTTTGTGTAAATAATATGATTGGGAGTAAATAAGTCATAATGTATTAATTAAGGGATTTTCTTAGATTATACATACATAAATATACACATAGACTCACGCCTGTTTCCCCGAAGGAGTAGGCAGAGGCATATAAAACGCCCACTTTTCGCCAGTGTTTTGATCCCACGTAATAGGTGGCGAGCCTATTGCCGCTTATCGGGATATTTTGTTTGCCGGAGCCTCGTCCGTTGATCGGCAGGTGCACCACTTGCAGGTGAGGTTGGCTTGGGACCCTAAGTTCTTAGTGGGAACCCTATGCACCTATTTGAAATTTTGAAATGTTTTTGTTTAAATAATATGATTGGGAGTAAATAAGTCATAATGTATTAATTAAGGGATTTGCTGAGATTATATTATTAATAATGCTTATACTGGGCTTTAAACATTTCAGATAGATTATTTCAATAGTCCAGTCACTTTAGGGATTCACCTCGGAATTTGAGATAATAAGCTGGAAACTCGTATACAGCTCCATTTAGGCGTTCTAAAAGTTGTCTCAAAAGTCACATATTATCTCGTGTCTGCGTCGTAAGTTATTCGAGGTCAAAGGTCACGAAAATCGTTTTTTTGCAATTATCTCCGTTTCTATGGTTCCAATCACTTCAACACCTAATAAAAAAATTGAAGATAAAACAATTTGCCACAACTTTTGTCTCAACTCTTTTTCTGTACGCTCAACCCTTTTCGAGATAGAGAGCGGAGAGCACCTAGCGCTCAGGCATATATACTGTTATACAAGGTCACGCTGCGGATGCAGAAAATCGGGCTTGCAATGCACTTTAGCTTGCGGACAATGCAATGGGCAAGCTTGTCTCAATGCTGTTGTATTGCAAGACGATCCTGAGGAAGAAACTGCATTTGATCCAGAAATTTTAGAAGGTTTGGAGCCAATCATGCAGGTAAACTAAGATGATGAAGATGAAATTGAAATTTTCAATTTCCCAGGAGATGATGATGAAGAAGAAGAAAATTGATATTTTTGAACTTCAAGTTATTGAAGAATTTAAATGTACATTTAATTTTAATTTTAATTGTAACAAAAGTACAGCTACTAAATAAAAATTAACTTAAATTATATTTACTTGACTTATTTCTATATACAAGGTATTATTCACCGAGATTCACGGTTGAACTTGTATAACAGAGCCTTGTATGCCTGAGCGCTGGATGCTCTCTGCTCTCTATCTCGAAAAGGGTTGAGCGTACAGAAAAAGAGTTTAGACAAAAGTTGTGGCAAATTGTTTTATCTTCAATTTTTATAATAGGTGTTGAAGTGATTGGAACCATAGAAACGGAGATAATTGCAAAAAAACGATTTTCGTGACCTTTGACCTCGAATAACTTACGACGCAGACACGAGATAATATGTGACTTTTGAGACAACTTTTAGAACGCCTAAATGAAGCTGTATACAAGTTTCCAGCTTATTATCTCAAATTCCGAGATTGACCCCGTTTCTTGCCTAAAGTGACTGGACTAAAAGGGTTTTGTTGACTTAGTTATATTTTGTTTTTGTACAAATTATTATATTTTATTATTTTGTTTGGTTAGAAGAAATAACAACTATTTAAAACTAAGCTGGTTAACTAAGGCAGATGTTCTTCTTTTTCAGTTTGACGCTGGGTATTTTTCAATATGAAATAACACTTAAACACAATTTTGTCCTGCGTTGAGCTTGAACCCACAATACTTGGTTAAACGTAGAGCCGATGCAACGACAAGCCATTGTGCCATCACATCCTATATAGTAATTTAAAGAAAGATAACTAAAATTTTAACCTCGGTATCCTTGACATTTAATTGTATTTTTGGACATAGTTTCGGTTGTCCTGCAAAAAACGTTCACAAGTAAACAACATTTTAATAACCGTATCGCCGAGTACTCTTTCGTATTTCGAGACATTAGTACATTACTTTAAGTTTGTAGGCTTCAGGATAGAGAATTACGCTGATTCTTGATGAAAGTTTTGGTGTATAAGTCACACCGGTGGAGTCGCGGGCGAAGTCAAGTAAATATTATAAAAACATAACATAACTTCACGCCTTTTATCCCCGAAGGGGTAGGCAGAGGTTACACACTCACTTTTTGCTAGTTATGTTTCGGTCCCAATGTAATAGGGGGCGAGCCTATTGCCATCTACCGGGCACATCATTAAGCGAGCGATAATTAACATTTTTAATACACCATAACTTCGAAAAGTCAGAGGTGTGTGCCCGGGGTACCTGTGGATTGAACCCGAGACCATCGTCTCGCCAGTCCGTTACGGACACCACTGGGCTATCGCCGCTTTTTTTTTCTAAATATTATAAGATAATAAGAAAAAAATCTAAAAAGAGTTCTGAAATAAATAAACTATTCTATTCCATTTTATTCTGTTATTTACAGATCACTGGCAATCGGAAAACGTGACTTGATTCAATTTAAGGTACACAATAATTAATTAATATTATAATTAGCCGCAATGTACATACATTGTGTGAGCAAGTGTATCAAACAAGCTCAGAGGTTGGCACATAGTGGTAAGATTTAGATAAGTCGCTCGCTCTGCAGCTTTAAGTTTCACTCCACTTGTGACCGCAACGACACCACCTCAAAGCTGACCGCAGTATCATTAAAATTGTGTAGAATATTTTAAAATCATCAATTTGCTTGGGACGTTTTATATGTGAAGAAAATGAACTGTGTATGTTTGTTTTAAATAACTAAATCTCAAATAAAATGTTACGGAAAAAGGCACTCACGTTGCGTCAATCACTTTTACGAATAATCATATAGAGTATTTCATTTAAAAATAGTTATAATATTAGGGTAGCTCTGACATAGATCTTCATAAATTCCAACTAAGAACCGTCTTGATCATATCAGATTTCAGAAAACAAAAAGCCACATCATAGTCAGTAGATTTGATCGCGACCTATGATGCTACAGACACACGTAAACACCTCAAACTTATAACACCCTTCTTTTTGCGTCGAGGATTAAAACTAGAATCCACATATTTTCAACTACCTCAATAAAATACAATCGGTATAACGTCAAAGAGGGTGTACAATGGGTCATATAGAGAGCACATCGGTTGCAGCCGCTCAGTTTCTGCTCCAACTAGTCCTCACACGGTGCATTACCCTCGTCCACCGCATTCGAGAGCTATTTGTTGCCGGAGATCATATTAATGTTGCCACTTTTCTACTTGGCGTAACCATCAAACTTTGGTCGAAACGCCTTCACCCACTCAATTGTGTTCCAAGGAGTTATTTATGTAGGCTACGTGCGCTTTATTAATATTATCACAGATTTGCGTGTGATGTAATGTAGAGTTTATTATTATATCAGGATCTCTTTGGTCACACGGTGGAAACCCAATTGCGAATGCCTCTCCCCCAGAATAATTCTTTATCTAATTGTATTTTCTTTTCTAGGTAGATAAATACTAAACCAACATCATATTATTAATATCTCAATTTTGTTTTTATTAGATACTAGAGGATGCTCGCAGCTACGCCTGCACATTTTATTTTAATTTACCCGTTTTACCGGATCCCGTGGGAATTTTGGGAAATCCCTTCTTAGTGCATCCCTATGGTCCCCAAGAAACATACATGCCAAATTTCAGCTTCGTACACCCAATAGTTTTGGCTGTACCTTGTCTGTCAGTCAGTCAGTAACGCAAGGATTTTATATATACAGATGTCGATAGACAAATTGTTGTTGAAGTAAGCAAATTAAAAGTATTTAAGTAATTAAATTACTAAGATTGTTTACATTGAACTTGCATATGATTTAAAAAAATCATATTTATAAGATCTTTTTACAACAAGAATTATTTCAATATTGCATCATAGTGTGATTTAGTGAAGTTGATCGTTGAGCCCGTTCGACTGCGCTTTGTTTGCGTTGAATGAGGAGAACTTACCACACATCCACGAACTCGGTGCAGTACAGGCTTTGTGTTCCGATGAGGGCTAATTTAAAACCATTTATTATTTACATGAACGCAGACTTCTCACGGAGGACTTGAAAATAAAAATAGTAAAAGTGTAGTTATGGGCAAATACAATGTATAAGTTTCGTTTTCATCCTTTTGAAAAGAGAGTACGAAATACAAGATCTAAGTTAACTAAAATAAAATGTGTGTCAATTTGTGTAATCTCATTGTTATTGTTTTACATACTTATAAGTCTCAAATATTGAGACTAAACAAATTACACATAAAGGTATGGAAACTTGTTGCATTATAAAACCAGAGCTGGCATCGTCATACTTATTCCTATTTGCAAACAGAAAAGTATAATTTGGTCTCCATGCCGCGGCAACATATTTGATACCCTATAATACAAAACACCCAGTATTTCCAATTACCCATAAACAAAAAAAATACCAACAAAGAAATTAGAACATCTCTTATCATACCAATTTAATATAAAAAATAAACAAATTCTATTAAACCCAGAGACGTATTCAGGCACAAAACATCACATTCTAACGGTGACAATAACCCAAAACATTAAAATGAAAACTTTTATCAAATAAAATACAATTCAGCCGTGCGTACGGCCGTGTCGGGATAAAAATAAAATGATAAAAATGTGTAGGTAGATACATACCTTTACTCCTTACTTCCGTTCACGCGCAGATGAAAATATTACGTAGAGGTGTAAACGAGCCCCGGCAAGTCCTTTATTGCCGTCGTTAAGTTAAAATTTTCTCTCTTGAATAGCAAAGCGAATGTGAGACATAAACACAGCCATTTATGTTATTTGCAAACGAATATTGGGATGGATATAACGCAGAATGTACGCCAAGGGTAAATTAACGCTTTCACAAATCGTCTGGATATTGAAATTGCGTGAAAAATTACGTGTTTACTGTTTGGCTTTTTGAAGATCAAGGTCAGATGGCGCGTTTGTAAGTTATATGTATGCACAGCAATAATCACAATGTCATTATGCAACTTTTTGATTTATAAATGGGGTGTAATATTTTTTTATAGTAATAGGCGGCAAACGAGAAGACGGATCGCCTGATGGTAAGCAATTACCACCGACCATGAACCCAAGCAACACCACAGGAGTCACAAGTGCGTTGCCACCCTTTGGGGTTGGGAAAAGGGATAGGATGAGGATGAGGGAGAAGGAATAGGGGATAGGGCCTCCGGAACTCTCACTCACCGAACGAAACGCAACAGTTTAGGTACTGTTACTTTACGTCGTTTTTCTGTGAGAGGGTAGTACTTCTCGTCGAGCCGGCCTATTCATGCTGAAATCAGCAAGGCTCGCCTACCTGTAATCAGCAAGACTTTACTACCTGGGTATATATAAATGGGTGATTTGGCAAAAAATACACACACAGTCCAGACTTCACGGGTGTTTAAAGACGGCCGCCTCGACGCTAAACACTGCGCTGAGTATTTTTGGCTTCTAATTTTCACACGGGCAGTACTAATATAGCTCTACAAAATGTTTTTCTGGTCTGGGTGACCTCCGTTGCCGTTGGTTGAATATTAATTATAAATATCAGTATAGGCTTCCTTGCGAGCGGGTAGGTAGTGTACCTAATTTAATATTATGAAAGCATTCATTTTAAGTTTATTTAAATTATGTCTATATACGAGACAGTTTGACGTTTGATACTGTTATTGTTATATTTGATGGTTCATTAAGGGGCCACACAAAGGCAACAATGTATGGAACGTTCTACACGTACATATTGTTACATAATGTAACATAATATTGCTCCGCTTCCTATATGTTTGAGGGTTTACGTCGAAATGTATTATACAACCATTTACGATCAGGTTTCACTGAATACGAGACGTCTATTCACGTCTATTGGATATAAATTTATGCGTAGGAATAGATAAATAAATAGACAATATAGTATAGAGTCAACAGTATAGAACCTTAGACTCCACACACAACACCGTCTAGTTACTAACTGAACAGGCCTTGTACCTACTATGGGTACTAGAAAATGAATATGGCGGAGATCGGCAAACGGAACGTCAAATCTTAATAGATTTTGGCGTATTTGGATACGATGGTTGGCAACACTGAGGTTGGCAGCTGACAGCTTTCAATGTCATTTGATGTTTTATAAGCAAACGTGTAGCTGTCAATTGACACTTTGGCCACAGAGACAGCAGAGTAAACAAGTGTGACCTACCTACGTCCGACTTCGCCGTGTTTCCAAAAGTTTACCATCTGAGCCACGTGTGCATATTAAGATTGTGAAGATACTGTATTTTGTGAACCTCGAATAAACAGTGTGTTTTACTGTGTGTATTCATTGCAAAGAGACCCAGCTGTGCCCACCTAGAATTGTGAAGCGTTGATACCGGCCAAAATGAAGATACCCTTCGTCATCACAAGGGGGATACAACCACAACGACCCACGTGTTCAAAATGAAGACGCTATGTAACGAAAAATAGCTAGGCCTGTTGGAACTACAAAACTGAAATTTTCTGACGCTGATGCAAGCCATGAAGATACCTACTACATCGTCGCATGGCCTTTGTTTACCGGACTTCGATCCATAGCAACAAGATGTGCATGCACGTGCTTGGGTGACGACTGCAGACATGTAATTGGACGATCAAGATCCGCATTGCGCCCCGCTTTTGGTTGCACTAAGCCGGGCCTTGAAGCGAGGAGCTTCGACCTGGTTATCTATCGTGCCGTTTCCTGCGATGGACCTTGAGACGGTGGGTCTCAGGTAGGATGTCGGAGTTCTGTAGAAATACTGCTAAACTGAACAGGTTTTTTATTACGTCTCACTCCAACTTACATACAGTATGACCGAACTAGGTAAGCATTGGCCAGAAGGCTGGAATATAGACTCCTGCTGCTCTCCGACGCTCGCAGGGTAGCTGCTCGTAGGGTCGCCGGTGAGTTGGCCCAAGTGCACGCTGGGTAGGCAGCTCGGTGGTGGAGCTGTAAGCTGAGCTGAGGCTCAGGCGGTGTAGCCGATGTGCGCCGAGCGGTAAGGCTCAGGCGTAAGCCGGTGCAGTCAGGCACCAGTGGCCTGGCTGTAAGAAGCTCGTCGGCAGGAGCTGATGCGTAGGCGGCGGCTGGTAGCAGCATGGCGCCAGCAGCTAGTAGATTGTAGCCCGAAGGGACAATTGTAGCCCGTAGGGAGAACGTCGACCCGTAGGGAGAACTGGAAACAGCATAGAGAATACACAACAACCGGTCAGGAACAGGCTGTCCCTAGATCGGCTGTTATGCTTAGGAGAGACAGATACTATAGACAGAACATATAGACACACAGACAACTAGAATATGCTTACCCCCAGCGGGACTGTAGATGGAGAAGTAGAAGGCAGAATAATACTTGGTTGTCACTACAACCAGCAGCGTTGCGACGTCTAGGGAAAGTGACCGATTTAGATCGGGCACCCATCTTATATAGTCATATACTAATGAGTCACAGTCTGCCTGTTGCCCGTTTATGACCATATAAGGCAATAATTCCTAGCGAAGCGCTCTTCGGACAAGGCTGGCTCCACCCACTGCGTTAAGCGCCTGCAAAACTTAACGCAATACGTAGTATTACGTTACAACCTGTTCAATGAAGTGTGCCTACAAGGGGCGAGGAAAGGCGACTGCTAACGCCGCTATGTTGGTGAATCAGCTGGGTTTTCAACTGCAACCGTGGTGAGCGTATTTTGTCTGATTTTTTTTTGGTACTGTAAATTTTATTTAGTTTCGGTAGTTGTAAAACATTCTTGGTTAGCAGAATACTGCTACGCGTTTAACCTTGGAAATGTCAATCGTTGTGGTGATGTCGCCATCACATCGTACCAAGTGTTGTAGGTTTGATTCCTGCACGAGACACTGAGTTGTGGAATCTTTTGACTTTTACGGTGCCGTGTTTCCCATGACGTGATCTCAGGAATAATTATATAATAATATTAATATAAATTTTTAATAGCTTAAAGAAGAAAAAGACAAAAAATGTGGGTATGTGACCTTTGCTGTATTTTATATTAGCGTATGGTTGTCATACTACCACTGTAACCTAGCTATAGCGCAGATATCGAACGGAGGTTATGAGTTTGATACGCCGGTTAAAAAGAAAGCGATTATTTTTATTTCTTCATGCAAGGGTGGCTCGCACTCACGAACCTTGTGATCATATGCTTGCTTGCAAATAGATTATCTTGTCTCGGTCTTGCTTTATGGACTGTAATAGTAACGAGAGTGAGCGTACAAGCCGACTTGCATTGTTCCAAGCAAGTGCGTTTGAGTAAAACGTGCTAATTATTGTTCTAGTGCAGTTGTAATATTGGTTTTGGACCAACAGCCAGCTTCGGTTGGTTTTCTGCTAAATCTAGAACAATAACTCCGGTCTAGACTGTCCTTCGCAGGGCAGTGGCGCTGGGGTTGTTGGACTAATCGAATCGTACGTACTGGGTTCATAGTGTAAGACTGTGCTGTGATTGCGGCTGACCGTGCTGATTTTGTGTAGCAGCTTGTAGCTTTTTCTTAAATAGACGTGTGAATTGCAGTGCTGTTTGGACGTGTGCGGTTGGTTGGTTAGTGTAACCTGACCATAGTCGAAGGATATTACTAGCGCCATTATTTTACCGACTCGTGGTGTTGGTAATCCCCAATGGTTTTCGTTTAAACGTCATCAGCGCCTAAGTAAAAAGCGGCACTTTTACTCGTTGTAGTTCCGAGTTGTACAAACCATCTCGGTGTTGCAATTACACCTGCTTCTTTGTGTGCATAAAATTTTAACATGGCACATTAAAATGTTTCTTACTCATGATTATTAGATTGCACCACTAGTAAAATTTAATTAAATTTTAAAATTTTACGCGTGAAAATTACCTAGTGTGTGTTTTTAAAATTCATGTGATACACTGGGATTTTTTATTAAGTGCCCCGAGTTCTCTAGCCAATTCCAAGTTATGCTCAGGACGTTAAGAAGTGATAGTGTTTCTAGTAGCAGCTGTTAAACTCGATTATCAGACGTAGAAGAAAATGATTGAGTTATCATCGTAGTGCGTTACGATAAACAGTTTCAGAGATTTTAATTTTCATTGTAGGTAGAACTAGGTTAGTGATCGTTAGTGATGATTATATGATTAATCTTATTTTCATTAAATGACTACTTTGTTAGTCGTTGTTGTGATAATTTTGTGGTACTACGTTTCCGTTGGTGTACATTTGCATAAACTGGATAAGCCGTTTGTGCGGCTGCATGTTTAGCCATGCGTTGCCGTTGGTTGCACCGGCAAAGTGCCTTTCTGGTTAGCCTAGTTTACCCTGGAGCTTTTGTGTTAGGTCTCCGTCGGTGCGCAAACAAGACAGCCGTCAGTGCATTTGTCATAGAATGTATCACAAACGTTTTCCACCGTCTTGAACGCGAAAGCTCCGTTGCTGTATCGCTAATAATTAGGTTAGGATAAGTTTCGTATTTAGACTATCCATGACAAAATTATAACGCTGAAAAAACTGGTTGGATACTTGGTAGTAAACTTAATATCTAGAGTATCAGCCTAGTAAGATTTTCTTATAGTCTGCTATGTGATAAGGAAAACCAAAGCAACATGTTGAATAAACCTTGTTTAAGATTACTTTGTTAAACGCTCGAAATGATAATCCGGGTGGTGTTGTGTAACCGGATGGAGGTTGCATAGCGTGATGTTGAAGACCCGATGGATGTCAGAGTATGAGCAATGCAATATTTTAAGGAGTTTCCTATTATTTGAACGAGTATGCGTGTTATTTAACATGTCTGCTTCGAGAGTTATTAGAGTTCTTTCAGAGTTACTTTTTATTGCCCACCGACTTGTGCCAGGAATGGCCAAATGACTATGATTACTGTTCAACAATTTTCTTTTATTCCTGGAGCGAAGTACATTAAAGTGTGGTTGTTGGATCGCAATTATAGATACCCTGCTACTCAAGTAGCTCTCATTTGATTTTTGATCGTTAAAATTATCTACCTCTGGTTTCTGTGTCGTATGACAAGAGCGTGTTGCGAGAACCTGAAAGTACTCATAGACAGTCGATTGGTTATCTCAGGACTGTAGTCGTTGCCTCTATGTAGCCAAAGGAAATCAGTTTGTTCGAAGGTAGCTTATCAGTTCTCGCCATGTTCGCATTTGGTGTTAGTTTTTGTCAGTGGTTAAATCCAGTTTTAACATAGCTCATTGAGAGTATGGACGGGAGTTACGTTCTGTACAGTTGTGAAATTGTTAATAAATTTGAAAATCGCTTAAAATTGACGAATTACGGACGTAGAATTAGTCTGAAAGAACGGATACTCTATTCAGTGGGTACACGATGAGAGGAATTTGAAATACTTTTGGTAGATTTATTTCCTCTTTGAGTAATCCTGGTGGCTAATCTGATGGCCGGCTCGGCCTGGAGGCCGGCGCCTGAATCCGGCCTTCAACATGGTGGTCTTCGATAGTTAAGGTAAGGGATAATGTGACTTTGCTTATTGTGATATTCTGATAAAAGTATATTCCGTCTAAGTTAGTACAGACTAAATATTAATATAAACTTAATAACATTTAGAACCATCATTCTCCTAGCGTTATCCCAGTTTCAACCTGGGGTCCTAGTAGTCCTACTAGTCTAACCGGATTTGGATGAATATTAGCTTTTCCACAGAGCAACTGTCTGTCTGACCTCCGCAACCCGAAGGAATAGCGATATTCCATGGTTTAGACTAGTATCAATTTATTTAGAGGTACTGACGTTCGATCTAAGTTTTTTTTATTTCATTTTGTATTAAGTAACATAATTTATAAGCTTAATGTAATCTAATCTAATACAAAAACCTTAAAAACAAATTTAGAAACTGAAAATATTTACATGGTTTAGGCGTCGTAAAATGCCTCCGCATCAATGTCATCGGGTAACGTGCCCAGAAGGCTGGAAGCATTGCCACGCTGGATGGCAACGCTGATTCTCTGAGCAAAGAATAAACCAGCCTTCTGGTCACGTGAGACGTCGATTAACCGTTTCGAAATTTCCCGGAATAGAGAACGAGCGCTCGGACCCCATGAGCCTAGCGTTTCCACCCCAAACGGCTCAAACACGTAATTACTTACTAAATTACTGTATTTGCACCGTTTGAGGGTTTCCGCAGTTGCAGCAGCAGCGCCAGCATGGCCTCCCGTGCTTGGAACGTGTGATGGCGCGAGGGTGTCTACGCAGGTTGCGTCCCACACCAAAGGCCTACCCATGTTCCAAGGCAACAATGACATACCATCAGGTCTCTTACCGTCGTCGCGTACCAAACCATTTGGTTCAAGTACAGCTGGTACGCCAGACGCGACAAGAGCACGACGGATTATATCATTCAGATGGGCATGACGAGGAATTCTACCAGCGCTTCTGCTGCAAGATAGCCCATGGTGGCCGAGGCTATCGACGTCTTCTCCACAATGACATCGATGCGGAGAAACACACGGAGCACCTAAACGAAGACAAATGGCAATACGGAATGTCTCATTGTCCAACATGGTTCCAGTGTTGGACGATGGTAGTGCCTGAAGCCATAGACCCGATTCCCATTCTCCCACAGCCAGTAAGCGAGCACGCTCTGCAACATTTAAAGAAGTATCCAAAAGATTTTTTCTTACTATGTTACAAAGCGGCGCGTCCCACAGTCTTTGGGAGAATAGGTTGGTAGGCAAATCAGTGCTTGGACAAGCCATTTTCCAGGCGTTTATAGCTTCGGTTTTGCACAACACTTCTGAGTTAACTAGTGTAGGTGATAAAATTTTCCTAGTTAACTCTTCCGTGCTGTGAACCGAAGACAGAAACGCCGGTAAACTAACACTGGAAATTTTGCGAACGCCGAGCCCACCCAAACGTATGGGCAAAGACGCTTGTAGCCAGGCTCGGTCGTCCAAGTCCACATTTAAAATTCTCTTTAAAGTAATTAGGATAATTTGGTTGATTTGTTCTAAAAGTGATTTTTTTTTCCAAAGTTGGGAAGATCTTAAGGCATGTGTGAATTTTGGGACGAAAAGACAATAACGAATAATAGTATAGGCCGAATGAATATTAATTTTGAATAGGCGATCTGAAATTTCACAAAAATTTTGTATCTTTTCGTCTAAGAAAGAACCGAAAGATTCTTCAAATACTGGTGAACCTAGGAGGCGAAGAGAAGTCTTATCAATAATTTTGATGTTTGATGCCAAATTATTAAATTTTGATATTATCGAATGTTTTTTTGTGGAGTCTGTTGTATTTATAAACAATTCACACTTACTAGAATTTAGTTCCAAGCCAATAGATGCGAATTTATTTTTAATAAAAGCTAAATCTTGTAATACAATGTCTGCAGCGCCCCCTAGGGTCCCGTCATCTAAAAACCATGCATTAAATTTAGAATTTATTTGCCGAATAATGGGTTGTATAGCTAAACTAAAAATGACTGGTCCAAGAGGGTCACCTTGTTGGCATCCAACTGCAGATTCCAAAAGATTGTCCTGATATAGTAATTTTGTGGGATACCTGTAACATTGCCAAAGAAATTTAAAAATTTTGGGGGTTTCTAATTTTGTTTGTGTCAACAAAGTGTCCCTATTCACTGAATTGAAGGCGTTTTTCAAGTCAACCTTCAAAATGACCTCTCCATCATCACTTCCAAGGTACGTGGAAAGGGCATGTATAGCAGCCTCACAACCCCCTTTGGAACCAAAACCTAGTTGTAGGGGTTGGAATTTTTCTGATAGCTCCCTGCTGTAAAATTTACAGCATATCTTGGCTGCTATACGCCGATATGTGCAACCCACGGCAATGGGACGAATGCCACCATCCCTCTTGTTAAGGGCACATAGATTCGCCCCATACAAGATGTCAATGATGGCATCGTCCACATTACCGGAGAGCATCATATTTACTAGGGCAGTCAACTCCTTCAGAAGTGTATCGCCAGCCACCCCAGCACTTGCACACACAAGATCTTTTAGATGCTGTGGTGTCAAGGCATCGAGGCCGCCTGCCGAGCCACTCCGGAAGGAGCAAACTGCTGCTAACACGTCCTTGGCCGTGGTGATCAGATGTTCTGATTCACTGTCGGGAGCTTCAGGAAAGGAGAGATCATTAATGGGCGCTGGATGCTTGCTCTTCAGACCCGCAAGCGTCTCTGGAGAGCAAGGCGCCACCACATCACTACTGAATAATAGTCTAGATGCGCCCCGTATGTCACCATCCCTTAATTTGGATTCTACATATTGATAGAACGATTTATGCTTGTATGACGTGAATTTAGGGTCTAAAGTGTTGGCCGAAATTTGACAATTATACTTAATTTTTTTGCCCCAGTGGTTATAAGAAGAAGCTACTCACACACTCTACTATGTGTAAACTCATAGTTTGCATTTAAACGTTTCGAGAGGAACATTTGCAATTATAATTGAGTAAAATATATGGATATTTCAAACAAATGTTGACCGTATCAAACATTTTAACGAATACCGATAATTATAACTGATAATTTAAATTACATTTAGAATAGTTGGGTTTAAATCTAGTTTGAATAGTTAATCATCTTAATATATAAAATCCTTGCGTTACTGACTGACTGACAGACACGCTACAGCCGAAACTATTGGGCGCAGGATAACTTTAAAAAAATGTGCAGGCGTAGCTGCTGGCGTCGACTAGTACTTTATAATTCGTTAATTACTCCTTCATTATGTATGCCAGACAGATCTTCAATTACACAACAATTTGAAAGTGAACAACTGAATCCATTCGAGTTCAGTAACACTATCAACTTTAAGTGTACTTAGCGATACACGAGTAGATCTAAATAATCCTTAATTAACTTTATAGTGCCACATTTTGAGCAAACTTGTGTTATTAAAGGCTTAGAAGTACTTTCTAATGGCTATAGTATTTCAAAGATACTTAATTACAGGCGTAATACCTTTTGTCCGGACGGGCTAAACACGATACAGCTTACAATATATTACGTTATAACATCAACGAATGTGGAATTTCAGTACCGGCTACATCTAAAATTCATGAAATTCAAGTTAATAACGAAATTCAATCGAACCCGCCTAATATTTGGCACGTAATACGCACATAGCGAATGTTCGCTCGATTTATTTGTAAAAGCGAAAGTGGGGCGGTGAAGGGCCGAACAACTTCAGACTTAATTATCGTGACTAAATAGTCCAAGCACTTTAGAAGGCCAAGTTTGAAGATGGCATAACAGGCGTTCACTTCCACTGTTAAAACTATGTTAGTGAAGTGTGTAAGGAATGTGTCCGTGCTCCTCTCTGGTGTATACCCAAAAGGGTCACGGCACACATGAATATACGTATCTTATATGCACATGATAATTTTAAGTTAAACTTTGAGCCAAACGCCCTTTGTAAATACCGCCGTACAGCGCAGGAAATACTTTGTGATGCGAAATTTTAAATTTCGTGCTTGCTTATAGTGACATTTTTCAAAAGGCAGAGAAATAGCTTGCCGCTCTTAGCTCTCACGTTAATGTAACTAGTGCATATTGCTCCCGAAAGAATTGCAAAATGCATATGAAGTTGATAACTTAGATGCTCCAACATCAGGGTACACTTTGTTCACGGGCTTAGAAAGATTTTAAGGTATGAATGAGTATTTGACAAACTCTAGTTTCTTATACGTATTATGTTACTTCAGGTTTTGGTTTTAGGAATAAGAGATCATTCTTGCTACCAAATTATTAGAGTGATTTATATCATTAATACAATTTTAGGACAGCAACAAGTTATTTAGACAATAAACGATATTAACGGATTTTTAAGGGAATTCCCATAAGCGCCATGGTACATAAAGGTCGTAGGATACACTTGTAACTTACAACTTGCACAGTAGAGTTGAAATTAACGCCAAGTATTATATGTTTTCGAGTCGATTGAAAGGAGTAAAATCGATATAGCAAAGAGTCGCAGTATTGTTACTTGTGTAATTTATTTGGGTAAGTGAAAATGGAGCCTCAAGCCCTGCTTGCCACAAAGGAAGAGGACAGTAATTGAGAAGGAAATTGAAGACCTTTCTCTTTTCTTTTTGTCTATGATTGACATCGTACGATTGATACCCTTTTGGTATTTATTAAAGTACTGATTGTTCTGACAAACGCCGCCATGTCCGAATTTCAATAAATAAGGCACATTAAGTTATAAACAAAGTCTTGTAAAAATAAAGGATACCAATAAGCAGACGTTTTGTAAAATGGAGACTCGTTACATAATGTTTGCCTTACAAAATATCTCTGATTCTAATTTCGGTTTGTAGACCTTAGAGACAAATCTGTTGTCTGTGTTGATATTTACCGATGATGTCAGGCGAACCAATTTGATATGTATAGATTGTGGACTTGTTGTATTCTAAGAAAAGGCTTGGGTTATAATGAATACCCAATTTGTGTATTTTTCTACTGTAAGAATTAATTCTTTATCTATATATAATATTAAATCTTCACTGCAAATATCGTCGTTGCGCGTGCCAAGTTCCATTAGTGATTTTTGTAAGAACAAAAAACATGTTAATTCATTAAACATCTAAATCTCAGCAAGATTATTAATGCCACAGCATAGACGTTTATTTAATATATTATAAATATACAACAGTTGCCACAACTATCAGTTATTTAGGGGCTAGAATTTTTTAAAGCAAAAAAGTGCACGTAACTGGTTTTGAATGGTATAAAATAATAATGGATGTGCAATATTACACATAAAAGATTTGGCAATGTGACACTTATAACTATTTTAAGGTTAACATGATGTGATCTTTACGTTATTATAAATATAATAGTACAATAAAATGAGTAGGAACTATTAGAAACATATATTTAATATACTTATTACATAGAATGAGTAGGTACCAACTAAATCAGTGTAAGTTGAGAGGGTTGTAGTGAAAAAATGACTTTTTCGACAAGCCAAGGACAAAAGTGGTTTACGTAATAAAAATCTAGATGATTTATTGTGCAATGAATGAATGGCGTGTTAAATTCGTAGCAGTTAACAGAGAATCTTCACTGGGGTCAAAAAGAAAGAAAAAGTATGATTATAGCTCTTATCCGCTGTTTCGTACGCGTGACAATGTCATAATTGTAACTGTCCCTTGGGTTAGTACCTTCCACAACATGACATTTATAGCCTATACAGTGTTTGAGTTGTTTAGCTGTACAGAGGGATAGATACATAGATAGAAAAAAGAGAGAGAGAGAGAGAGAAAAAAACAGAAACTTTGACATTATTTTGTATAATTGGTATAGTATTTTTTACTAATTATAATTTGAAATTAAAAATTATGTTTCAAATTGACTTGAAACTTTAAAGTTAGGGTATAAATGTTACACACGTGCCATTATTATTCCAATACACTGTTACTTATATGAGGGAGGAGCTTATAGTATGGCATGTTTTTTCGGAATCCGTTAAAATTTCCATCGTTCCCTTTATCTCATTAATATCTGCGTTAAAAGGGTCGGTGATTTTGTAAAACAAAAACAAAATTAATCTATTTATTGAGATTTTTTCAAGCGAATACTATAGTAACTTATGTTTCGTTTCGATGTAAAATATCTTAAGTATAACTTACGATATAAAGAGACTAAAAAATCCGGCGTATATAATCGTAAGTCCAAATACACAAAACTAATTCACATTTGGCAATAATAAAATATCGTAAGTTACGTTGATAGCTATACTATTGTATTTGTCCATTAAATAATATGAACCAAACTGTTTCTTGTAATGTAATCACGAACATCCATTCTCCCGCGTATTCTATCGGTACTCACACTTACCATTGGCTCGCGCGGCTCATAGGTATCCCCCTCCCCGCGTACTGTATCGTAATTGAGCTATGAGATATATTCCTACGCTAAAGATGAAGATACGGTTTTATGCAGTCTTCATATCTTTGGTTCTATTGTAAATAATATTGTTTTTATTAGATCAAACGATAGACAATGAAACAAGGTAAATGAAAATCTAAAAATTTAATTTTCGTCATTTTGTCAGTTACGATGTTATACGTAGGAGGTGTCGTTATTATAACTGTCCACACGTCACACGGCGCAGTTAATATAACTCGACAGCGTAGTTTTCAAAGGTTCTGTTTTCTCATTATCTCGGCGAGTTTATTATTTTACCGTTTCAAAACCACAAATACACACCTACCTCATTTTTTGTAATTATTCCCACAAAACACGAAAAAGGGTGGAAATAAAGCACTGAAGACGCATGTAAAAAATAAAAGAGGTGATTTCAAACACAAAAATGTAAAATGAGAGCTGCATCAAAGTGAGTGGGTATTTATATTAATCTGTTGGATTGATTGTTTTCCCGTGGTTTCCTTTATGGATTGCGAGACTAAAATACCCAATCCTTTGGACTGACGTGACACCATTCTGTTCGTACCAACGACAACCCAGCCTACTAGACACCTAATGTTTTCATTTCTACAAACAAATAATTCTGTCAAAATGGTGAGGTATACGGGGCGAAGGGGACTACAAAAATGCATTCAGATTGGCCGTTTCAAATTTGCGGTATGTCATAAATGTCATAATTCATAACTAGTATTGGGATTGGTCTTATGTAAGACGTATAAGTCTAACGTGTTGTCAGAAAGTGTCCGCCTTACGTTTGCCGTCTAGTAGGCTGGGTGGTCGTTGGTACGAACAGAATGGTGAGGTATAACACGATGAATTATGTAAGGTATGGACAGCGTTTTATCATCATCATTATCACAATTATAAAACCTGTGTCCAGATTGACAGATCATCGCAAAGCCCCAGCTAATGAACGAGCATACTGAAGAAGGATTTTTTGGTATTTGACTCTTCTTCTTGGGAGTAAAATAGGGATTGAATGTTTTGTTTGAAAATAAGCAAACTCCGAAGGTAACGCAATTAAAATATGAAAACCATTCGAAAAATATATAGAATTAGTTGTTCACACTAAAAGAGTATAAATAATCTTTGAATAAATAACTGCTGCCCAGGAGTGCAGTTTACGATAAAAACGTTTACAGTTGACTTTGATTTGCTTTGATTTGTCCCGGAAAATCTATGCAAAATAAGAAGTGCTTTCAAAAATATATTTGTAATCAGTAAATAGGCTATGAGCCGATTCAAATATAAAAAATAGAGTTTTATTTTATGCTCTTGTCTAACCTAAATTAATGCGATAGCAGCATTATAATAGTAACTTGTACAAGTTACTATTATAATATGATACATATGTACGTAAACAGAATACCTGTCTACCAACGGTTAGAAATACTATGTACATTTAGTTTTTAGGAGTAACATCTTACTGCGGCGGTAAACCGCATGCTAAGCGGAGCGTTAATCGCAATGGTCTCAGAGAGAGGCTCGTACGATACAGCTACTAGCACTACTGCTAAGTTGTGTACCTTGCTAGCTCGCTTAGAAACCCGACTGATGAAACCTTGCAGAGCCTTGTAGTAAATTACTGCAGAAAAGACAAATAAAATGACATACTTGATTTGCGTATGAAAATCTATTAGTCTTAAAAAGTGTAATGAAATTATTACAAATACATACAAAAATAGATCATTTCAAAGCTACACCATCCCCACAAAAATGATTTTATCATTCCTGTCCATCCCAACGTTGCCTAGCAGAGATCGCCCGTGGCGATAAGGCCACCGTTTGTACAAGAAACTTAGCTTTAAGTCACTGTATAAAATGACTTTACTTTGGTGTGCAATAAAGAATACATCAATCAATCAAAAATATTTGAGGTTTGAGATTCTTTATTTCCATAAGAATTAACAATTCACTTACATGGAAAGTCCACTATGACTAAAATATTTGTGTGGTGGGAGGTGTTGAATTAATACACGGATCTAGTAGTAAACGTAAGCTTGGTGGAATAAAATAGAAATAGAATTACATACACATACATTGAAATGTTCTAGCAATAAATATATTACAAAGATAAAAATAGTACAAATTAGTTTGAAAGGCGCTGCATTTAATAGGATCGTGTAATATATGGTTACGCGACCATAATTATTTAGCTACATCAAGCAAGCAATACCAATTATAACACCATTCGTGTTATAATTGGTATTGCTTGCTTGATGTAGCTGACGTAGATGTAGATACAATACATAAATAGCTTTTACTACCTTGCATCATTATCTATTATGATATAACTCATCATCATTGCACACATTATATAACCATTCAAAAACCATCAATAGAGCAATTCTTGTTTATATGTATGTAATTTGTATCTCGGAATCTCTATTTACTATGCAGGAGGTTTTGGGGGCGATAAATCAATATAGGTAGAATTCATTTTTAGAAAACACGGCTAGAACGGTTTTAGATTAGCGTATTTTTCTGCGCGTATACGGTCGTTTCAGCATACGCGCTTACAGCAAAACCGGAGTCGAAACGGTAGTGACATCTTGTCAGTGTCAACAAGGATTCTGACGACTCGCTCATAAACGAGCTTAGAAGCGCGTCAACACTCGCGGTTGCGCGTGTGCCAAAATGCTCTTCCAAAACGTGCTTATGCGCGCGTATAAAAAGCTAAACTGAAACCGCCCTTACCAAAGTAAAAACGAGCAAAGTGCGGTCATCCAGATACCATACAATATCGTAAACGTAAAAGTTAGCCTCGATAATCTAGCAGCATCTGTAACGCACGCCTAGTAAACCCATCCAACAGGGCAAAAAAAGCTGGATCAAAACATACTAAATCTAAATCTACACATAAAGTCAATTTCGAATACTATCCACTATCAATAGACGAGCAATAGCGGCCAATAACGGAACGATCTATTCCCGAAGCGTATTTAGCGTTTAACAGTCGATAGTTCCTATTTCACGGCAAATAGACAGACCCGATCATTCGCCAACACCTCATCGTCAGCTAGTTAAGCGTTTCGCTGATTGTTGGATTGAGTTATAAATCTCCTACGGCACGCGATCCATCCCTTTGAACACGCTTATAGCGAGACTGGAAGTACCTTGTTTCGGGGTTAAGTACGGCTATCCTTTTAGACGGTTTTTGTACGAATGTGACGAGAAACAAGCGTAAAATCTACTTCAAACGAAGCAATTATTGATGCTTGTTTAAGTCTATTGATATATGGATTGGTGATACTAGTATTGTCATAAACTTAATCACCTAAGTAGCTCTTTAGAATAATTAGTAATTGTGAATACCAATTTTACATAATAATAGAGTAAGAAGTAAGTAATACTTGAAACTCTCATCTTACACTTGATATGTGACGGTTTATTTACTCATAAATTACTTGTACTTGTACTTCTTTTTTTTTCACTCTGGTAACTGTAACCGCCAGACGTCAATAATTTTAGCTCCGTAATTAAAAAAGTTTTAATATAATTTTAATTGATTATTTAACATATAAGTTAATATATATCGATAAAATAGTGACAAGAAGTTATTGTTAAAATTGTGTTTGAAGTATAATAACTACACGGCCAAAGTTACGAGCGAACAGAACGGAGACTTGGTGTCAACGGACGGATTTGAATTTACATCTGCTACGACTTAAACCCGGGGAGTATAATACTTACTTATCCAACACTCCACAACACCGAATTTCTCGGCTCACCCCGTGTGAGCTACGTCCAATACACATTTGGCTCAGTTCTGTCTCCTTTTGCTTGACTATATGTGGCAGCAAAATCGAGGACAAAACAACAGCCCCAGACAAACACAATCTACAGATACACTTCACAATTACTACAGTGTTTATTCTTGTCTGTACTTCATATATTTGTGTACTTTTCTGTATTAGATATTATTGGTTTACACCTGTAACTTGTATACCTACTTACACTTTATTAATAAGTTGATTAAGTATATCAGCTGAGATATTTCACTAGAAACCTTGTAAAAGTATTAGATAATTACTCTAAAGTATTCAAATTACCTAAATTATTCGTCGTTTTTTAATTAAATTTTGAAATATACATTAAATAAACATAATTTTATAATCTACATGAAGCTTAATCTAATCTTAATGTCTAAGTAGTATCTGTACAAAAAAAACGTAAAAAGAGATTAAAAATTGAAAATATTTACACGGTTTAGGCGTCGTAAAATGCCTCCGCATCAATGTCATCGGGTAACGTGCCCCGAAGGCTGGCAGCATTGCCACGCTGGATGGCAATGCTGATTCTCTGAGCAAAGAATAAACCAGCCTTCTGGTCACGTGAGACGTCGATTAAACGTTTCGAAATTTTCCGGAACAGTGAACGAGCGCTCGGACCCCATGAGCCTAGCGTTTCCACCCCAAACGGCTCAAACACGTAATTACTCACTAAATTACTGTATTTGCGCCGTTTGAGGGTTTCCGCAGTTGCAGCAGCAGCGCCAGCTTGGCCTCCCGTGCTTGGAATATGTGATGGCGCGAGGGTGTCTACGCAGGTTGCGTTCAACACCAAAGGCCTACCCATTTTCCAAGGCAACAATGACATACCATCAGGTCTCTTACCGTCGTCGCGTACCAAACCATTTGGTTCAAGTACAGCTGGTACGCCAGACGCGACAAGAGCACTACGAATTATGTCATTCAGATGGGCGTGACGGGGAATTCTACCAGCGCTTCTGCTGCAAGATAGCCCATGGTGTCCGAGGCTATCGACGTCTTCTCCAGAATGACATCGATGCGGAGAAACACACGGAGCACCTAAGCGAAGACAAGTGGCGATACGGAACGTCTCATCGTCCAACATGGTTCCAGTGTTGGACGATGGTAGTGCCTGAAGCCACAGACCCGATTCCCATTCTCCCACAGCCAGCAAGCGAGCACGCTCTGCAACATTTAAAGTTGTATCTAAAAGACTTTTCCTTACAATGTCACAAAGCGGCGCGTCCCACTGTCTTTGGGATAATAGGTTGGTAGGCAAATCAGCGCTTGGACAAGCCATTTTCCAGGCGTTTACAGCTTCGGTTTTGCACAGCACTTCTGAGTTAACTAGTGTAGGTGATAAAATTTTCCTAGTTAACTCTTCCGTGCTGTGAACCGAAGATAGAAACGCCGGTAAACTGACACTAGAAATTTTGCGTACACCGAGCCCACCCAGACGTATAGGCAATGACGCTTGTAGCCAGGCTCGGTCGTCCAAGTCCACATTTAATATTCCCTTTAAAGTACTTTCGATAATTTTGTCGACTTGTTCTACAAGTGCATATTTTTTCCAAAGTTGGGAAGATCTTAAGGCATGTGTGAATTTTGGGACGAAAAGACAATATCGAATAATAGTATAGGCCGAGTAAATATTAATTTTGAATAGGCGATCTGAAACTTACAGAAATTTTGTATCTTTTCCTTTAAGAAAGAATCGAAAGATTCTTCGAATACTGGAGAACCTAGGAGGCGAAGAGATGTCTTATCAATAATTTTGATGTTTGATGCCAAATTATTAAATTTAGATAGTATCGACAGTCTTTTTGTAGAGTCTGTTGTATTTATAAACAGCTTACATTTACTAGAATTTAGTTCCAAGCCAATAGATGCGAATTTATTTTTAAGAAGAGCTAAATCTTGTAATACAATATCTGAATCCCCTTCTAGGGTCCCGTCATCTAAAAACCATGCATTAAATTTAGAATTTACTTGCCAAATAATGGGGTGTATAGCTAAACTAAAAATTACTGGTCCAAGAGGGTCACCTTGTTGACACCCAACTGCTGATTCCAAAAGCTTATCCTGATATAATAATTTTGTGGGATACCTGTAACATTGCCAAAGAAATTTAAAAATTTGAGGGGTTTCTAATTTTGCCTGTGCCAACAAAGTGTCCCTATTCACTGAATTGAAGGCGTTTTTCAAGTCAACCTTCAAAATGACCTCTCCATCACCACTTCCAAGGTACGTAGAAAGGGCATGTATAGCAGCCTCGCAACCCCCTTTGGAACCAAAACCTAGTTGGAGGGGTTGGAATTTTTTCGAAAGCTCCCTGCTGTAAAATTTACAGCATATCTTGGCTGCTATACGCCGATATGTGCAACCCACGGCACTGGGACGTATGCCACCATCCCTCTTGTTAAGGGCGCACAAGTTCGCCCCATACAAGATGTCAAAGATGGCGTCGTCCACATTACCGGAGAGCATAATATTTATAAGCGCAGTCAACTCCCTCAGAAGTGCATCGCCAGCCACCCCTGCACTGGCACACACAAGGTCTTTCAGGTGCTGGAGCGTCAGTGCATCGAGGCCCCCTGCCGAGCCACTCCGGAAGGAGCCAACCGCTGCTAACACGTCCTTGGCTGTGGTGATCAGATGTTCTGATTCCCTGTCGGGAGCTTCAGGGAAGGAGAGATCATTAATAGGCGCTGGATGCTTGCTCTTCAGACCCGCAAGCGTGTCTGGAGAGCAAGGCGCCACCACATCGCTACTGAAAAGGAGTCTAGAAGCGCCCCGTATAACGCCCTCTCTTAATTTAGATTCTACATATTGATACAGCGACTTCTGCTTGTTAAACGTAAATTTTGAATCTAAAGAGTGTGCCGAAACTTGACAATTATATTTAATTTGGGATGTCAACGAATTTTGGCCTGCCTGATTTTTATCAACATGTAGAATCCTATAAGGGAAAGTCAGTAATTGCTCTCAGGCTGTTCTCGAGTTCTCCCTGACGACAAGACCAATACATTCCGCAATTTTTTTGGATACTGTTGGTCTTGCCCCACGGGGAACTCTTTTCACAACCGGGATCGAATGTTTTAATTTTGATAGTGTTTGCCAAAAAGGAATTTGTGTGGTGTCTCCTAATACAGGTTGTGAAGATATTGTGGAGCCAGAAAGTGCATTTTGGGATTTATGTACTTTACCAAAATGCACTTTCAGGCCCCGCTTACCTTTGAAAAAACGGTCCTGGGAGCAATCCGGACAGCGCACCAGACCAGTCAACGATGTGGTAGGTTGACTAGCACTCACGTCCACATCGCCAGTGCCATCACAAGATTGCATTCGTTTAATTACTATATAATATTTACAAAATAAATCACAATAGTAAATTCACATTAACAATATTTACAAAACAAACTGTCACATGTCAAGAACTGTCACGAAGGCAGAGATAATTATAAATAAACAATTTCGTTGAGGCTTTTGTTGCTCGGCGGCGGCATAAAGACTCAAGTGAACACTTGCTTGCTGGTGAAGCCTGGGTAGCGACCAAGATAGCGCGACCAACATACGGTCGCTTAAATGTACGAAGTGAGGCACGGCTGGCAGCTTGAGGAATTTGCGATTTTAATCCGCTAAGTATATGTATATAGTCGCAAATATAAAACAAAACCTCTTGTTCGACTAGGAACGATCTTGAGTTTGTAATCTCGTTCAGATCAGGCAGAAATACTTAATTATTTTCTTAATTAAATTATTCAGCACGCCGACATGTTTTTTTTTACCTAAATTGTTCTCAATTTCTTAGTTTCTACAATTAATTAATTTAATATATTTTTTATTCATATACCCCTCTTTTCTTTTGTAACTTTTCTTATTTATTCTGTCTATACAATAATACTCAAGCCCCATCACATCTCTTCTCTTCTTTGACTTTGCTCAGCTGTTTTCTTATTTTTTAGGTAATTTGCAAAGAGATTGGATAATATACAGTTATGCTTCAGTTATTCTTCTGTGGTAATTTGTAATCCTTCGCAATGTTTACCCATATGCTGACTCGGAAGGCAACGGCCAAGGAGGCGGAAAATAAATTAAGAATAACTCTGCTCGAGTTAAAGAAGTACAAGGATGACAACAGTCAACTATTAAGGGAACGCGTTGACTGTGAAGAAGAAATTAAAATTGTGAATGACCGTATATCTGAGCTGAAGACACAACTCACGGAGCTGCATATAGAGCATATGATTGTCTTGGATCAACGGGACAGACTACGAGAAGAAGTTAGATGTTTCAGCAGCTGCGACGAAATTTACTCCAGACAACTTAGCCGCAATGCGGAGTTAGAAGCTAGTCTCTCTGAGGCTTATGGCAGAATTTCAACTCTAGAAGACACAATTGCGGCCTTTAACAGTACTGCTGCTCACAACTTATTCTCTGAGCTCCTGGGTGACAAAATTAATTTGCTAAAAGCTCTTAAATGTAACTGTTTCAAAAAATGTCTTAGTAAGAATAAATTTAGAAAATTGTTTAAATTAAATAAATTAATTAAGAAACTTAGATCTGGTCCCAAATGGTCTACCAAATTGAGTCAGTATGCACAAGATAACTGAAATTTAAATAAAGAGTGTGAGTCTCTTTTATTAAAGCTTGAGGAATCAAATGAAGAATTAGTTTCTGGTAGGTTGTTATATGAACAACACACAAGTGAGTTGCAAGCACAAATATCAAATCTACAAGCTCAAATCACTAGAACTATAATGGAACACCAGAATGAGACTCATGAATACATCTTAAAATATGAAGAAATTTCAAGAGTTGGTCGAGAAAATTTAAAACAACTTATCTCATTATCCAACTCTAATAATTACTGTTCCAGATGTACAACTAAGTATGCGACTACACCTGCTGAATCAATAGAATTGAATGCACATGGATGTCAGTATAATACACAAAACAAACTTCATCCAGTAAAGACTAACAGTAAGAATGTAATAATTTTTTCAGACCAACTGGGAGTGGGTTTAGGGAGCTTAATTGATCATTACACTGAGCGACTAGTACAAAACTTATGTTCACCTGGTGCTCAGTCTTGTACCCTAGTTGATAAGATTAAGAATGCCGACTTGAATGCACAAACTACTGTCATCATATTGTATGGCGACAGCTCATTAGTCTCCAAAAACAGTCTCATAGAATTAACAGACTTAATAAAAACACTAATATTTTTATTAGTAATTTCTTTTTAACAAAAGATACTATGTATCTTTCTTATGTACATAGGCGACAACTTGCTAAATTATTAGCATTTAATTTATATACAGATAGGAGTACTACTAGAGTACTTAGGAATTTGGTAGATAATAGTTATACCAACAGTAGTATTGACACATCTATTTGTTTAAACTACTAGATAAGACAAAAGATAGGCATTCATGTGTTTTAAACTTAGTTCACCAAAACATACAAGGCCTATGTGGCAAAGAATTAGAAATAGATTTATTTTTAAACAAACATAAGATTGATATCTTATGTATTACGGAACATTGGTTGCGAGGTGACCAATTAATATTTAACAATCAACATTACTCAGTTATAAGTGCATTCGTAAGAAAGAAGGCTATTTGTGGTGGCTCTCTAATATATGTATGTAATAGTTTGAAATGTAAAGAACGTTAGGATATAGCTAAACTTTCTATCGAGCGCACTGCTGAAAGAACAATGGCAAGTTCCCATACAACACTTTATTTGAAATCGACTCCAAGCGTCTATGTATGAAAAAATGTTAAATACAAAGGGGTTCTATTACTTAAACATAATCATCAAGAGTTTTTATTTTAGGAGGCCGTAAAAAAAGATATGAACATTGTTTATATTTTAAGGTTATGTTAATAGAAATCAACTTTGTTACTACACAAATGCATTAAATACATTTAGATAAGGGGTGGTAATGTGCAAAAAGCATTGATAGGATATACCTAGACTGATTCAAGATCAGTGTTTAGAATTGATAAGTATCTAATATTAAAAAATCAAAGTACCATCACGAAATAGGGATGTAGACTATGTAGGATTTATGTAATCCTTTATCTTAATATATAAAATCCTTGCGTTACTGACTGACTGACAGACACGCTACAGCCGAAACTATTGGGCGCAGGAAGCTGAAATTTGGCATGTATATTCCTATTGGGGACCGTAGGGGTGCACTAAGAAGGGATTTTCCTAAATTCCCACGGGATCGGCCGAAATGGGTAAATTAAAAAAAAATGCAGGCGTAGCTGCTGGCGTCCTCTAGTCTTTCATAATTTTATTAAGTACTAGAGCCCCACCTCATTATGAGGCCATGGGGACGTCGCCAGCTACCGTACAGTTTATATTGAAATGTATGTACCTAACTCACTTGGCCACGGTTTGGCAGCCATAGCACGCCATAGGTACATTTCAATATAAACTGTTTGGATACGCAGCCGGCGACGTCGCCATGGCGTACAAGTGAGGCAGGGCTCTTAAGATTAGACGTCATGGCATGATGTTAGATCTCTCTAATAAATAGGTACAATTCACTTGCTTTTATAAGGAACTAGCTTTTGCCCGCGTGGAAGTCGAAAATTATCCCACAGGAACTCAATACCAGGATAAAAAGTATACTATATCCTATTCCAGGTTATGGTCTAACTGTGCGCCTAGTTTCATTCTAATCGGTTCAGTAGTTTTTTCGTGCGTAACAAACAGACAAACAAATAAACATCGCATTTATAATATTGGTAAGTATAAGAATAAGGATATGGGATCTCTCTTAGTGCGCCACCAACAGGCATGACAAACCTTATCTGAAGGTGACAGCTGCAAATAAAATAAAGGAATGTTTTTGTAATCAAATACTTACTCCATAATTGATAAAAACCCAATTTGTATTATATTGCTTTAAAAGAGACATCAATAGACTTATAAAACTCTTCACTACAAAAGGATTTATTATTTAATAAATACTAATTAAAGATGCATGGACCTGACGTGGTTCTATTTTCATTTGGATAATATTTGTAGTTCGGTCGGGCTATCTTTTAATATTTTGTCACTTTGCCTTCGTACTAATGAACATCCACACAGAAGGCACACATTTCTATGGCCTCGTGGACACGGTCCAGCTTGTTCACCTTCATTAGCATCTTGCTGCAAACTGTGATTTACTCAATCCATAGCGAGTTCCCAACATGCTTCACAAACATAATCATCATCAGTAATCTAAAAATTAAGAAAAGCAATTATTATTACAGGCAAAGAAAACGCATCACACTACATCTAGATAGACTAATGTTACCGAATTTTGTAATATTTTAAACTGCTTTGAAAATTCACTTAAAATTACTAACGCTAAATTGGTAAGTAGGTAAGTATAATAAATAATAATGTAAAAACTTACGATTTGTGGATAAACCCAGTTGCAGAGCAAAGTACAAACTCTTATGTTCTGATCTAAGATGCGATATCGCCGGAGAGTATTGACGCAAATGTTACAATTCACGCACTATATGCGTGTAGGCCTGTTACTTCGCATCATAACAAAATAAGGCACAATCGAAGTCCGTGTAGAAAAAGCTATAGGTCCAGATGTTTTGAGCGCAGATAGTCCATGAGAAAGCACAAGTCGTCGTATGGGGCAGCGAATCAAGTCCAGGGGGTAAGCAAGAATAAAAAATAAGGATAATTCCATAGACTAATATATATTATGATAATTCAACAAAAAACTGCGAAAACAACGAGAACACTACCAAACAAGCTTTTCGGAAAGAAAAGAACGTTGACAATGTCACAGACTATAGTTGGTGCCACGAGAAGATAGACTTTTTGCAAACACATTCAGGGTTTCACAACCTTTGTTTCTAACAGTTGTTTTTGAGATTTTATGCCTTAGTGAACTTTTATGCTTTTTGAACAGTAGTTTTTTTGTTTCAATGCTCAATTATGCTACTAAGTATTCGAATTTATATTTTATTATCTATGACTTCTTGTCGTGACTATTTTTTTCTAATTTTACAAAAATAAACATATTTTATTTTGTGTTTGAGTATTCGAATTTCCCGGAAGTATTTTCATGAATTTGCCGATTTTTTTTTAGTTTTTACTCTTAAGTAATTCTGTAAATGCAAAACAACAAAAGAGAGCCATGTATGTCAATAATAGAGTACAAGCATGGTACTCGATCGTATAGTCAATAGCTAAGCTATCGTAAAATAAAAATAAAATACCACTAATGAATAATATTACAGACCACTAGCTAGTACATTACATTAAAATGTCAAGGCATAGAGATTTTACATTGAGTATGAATGAAAACGTCACAATGAACTTAAACAAAATCGTTATATAATACTTTGCCATCTGCAATTCTGCACCCGCTTTTCCGAGATGCCGACCGTAGGACGAGCATTGCGACACCAAAAATATGCTTAACATGCAAAAAATATGTTTTATCTTTTGATAAATGCCTAAGAATGAAGAAAAAATTATGGATTAACGCAAAATGTTGACATTCTAGGCGTCTGATATATTCCAGTACCACAAAAACACTGTTAGTGCATATATCGATAAAAACCCGATCAATTGACATATTACTTTGCAATGATACATATTTGTGTACCGTTGCGCTCATTGGATTTGACATTATTTGTTTTTGACAGATCTGTCGCTAAGTTACTTAGTAGAAATTCTTTGTTTCAAAAAGTCTATGTTCTCGTGGCACGGTCTATAGGGATCATAGACAAGGGCAAGGAGTAAGGATACTGACTATGTAGACTTGATGTAGACATTTTCACTTAGTGTTGCCATTAATTATCTTTCAATTGCCTACTGATACCTCTAATTAAATGATATCTCAGATCAAGTTAAAAATATATAATTATTTATTTATATCATAAATAAAATCTTCTTTTTACTTAATATAATATACATATTTTTTTTTAATATTATCGTGAATTGTTTCTAGATGTAGGTTAAAAAGATTACTTACCTTTTTTCTATTAAACAAATACGATTGTTTTGTAAATGGTTACTCTGAAAATGACATTAAACAAGCATCGGAAATGAATTTATTCAATAAATAGTTTATCAATTTAGATAATTTAACGTACGCTTTTATACTTGAAACTAAAAGCGTACAAAATACGAAATAATTGTATTAATAAGTTTTTCATAAGTAACGTTTATAGACGCTTCTAACACTTCACAGGTATAATCCTGCCATTGTTCTTTCTTGTGTTGAGCTTGAACAACATATTATAGTGTGTGTGTATCGACCACCACAAAGCGACTTTACTCAGTTTGAAAGCATTATAGAGGATGTTTTAACTACGTGACTGGTGAGAGGCCGGGAATCGGCCGCGTCAAAAAAGTGCCTGACTGGCGAGAGGCCGGAAATCGGTCGATCGTTATAATAGCATTTTTTATTTCCTTATTTATTTTCAGCAGTTTTATGATTAAAATGTATAATTACGTAAGGATATTTGTATACCAATCTGTAGGAAACTTTATGAAGTATCTAAATATATATATATATGTTAGCAGAAATTCATAAAAATCACCGAGTAATCGACAACAGAATGGAGCGCCCCCCCCCGTCGCGGGTCACCCCGCGCGCAGGGCCCGCCAGACGCGGGGGGTGGCAGCATGCAAGTAGCGCCACGTGACTGGTTAAAACACATAATTTCTAGTAGAAAGTCTATAATCGTATGTGGCAATTTTAATGTCAATTTGTTAGAAAAATCACCAATTTGTACTAGGTTAGTTAGCTTATTTAGGTCATTTAATTTAAATGTTTTGTTCTCTGAACCAACCAGAATAACCTCACATTCGTCTACATGCTTTGATAATGTTTTTTGCAATTGTCTTTATTTAAGTAAGGCTGTTTTAACTGACTTGACATCGGATCACTGCGGGCAAAAGGTTGTAATTCCAACTAATACAACCCCTAAAGTACAAGAAATTATATGTAGGCCAATGACCTCTGCTCGCCTCAAACACTTTGGTAATGATGTTGCTGCCAAGATCGCCAGTATTGACTTAACCATTGATGATCCTGATGAATTATATAAATGCTTATTTAACACTATTAATGATGAGTAAAATAAAATTTTTAAACAGAAGACGTTTGCAAGGAGCATTAAAGTAAATTTTTGTGTTTGGGCAACAGTAGGTATATACAGAATTAGAGCTAGGTTGTATTATCTGTATGGTATGAAGAAATACAATTTTAATCCTGAATTTATTCAATATGTTAGAAATTATTCAAAGGTTCTTAAGAGGACATGTGCTTTAGCCAAATCCTTATATTTAAGCAATAAAATCAAAGAATCCAAGAACAAAATTAAAACTACTTGGAGCGTCATTAACAATGAGACTGGTCGAGCTAAATTGGTAGATAACAATCATGAATTAAAATTTAATGGTGAAATGATTACTAGGAAAACTGATGTTGCTCAGACATTTAACAATTTCTTCATAAACATACCAGTGAACACAATCAGCTGTCTAGATTCATGTCCAAGCAAAGCAGAAATGTTGGTTAGGGGCAATGTGAATGAGTGTGATGTGCTTTTTAATTTTAAATATATTGACACCAATGACATACTGAAGGTATTCAAGGCGCTCAATAATATAAAATCTGTTGACTTATGGGGCATTTCTGTTAAACTTGTTCAACAAATTATTTCTAGCTTAGCTCCATATTTAGTTGCAATATTCAACAGATGCGTAGATACAGGAGTATTTCCTGATCTAATGAAACACAGTAAAGTAATGCCATTATTCAAAAAGGGATCAAAGAGCGACCCTTGTAGTTTTCGGCCAATTTCTATCTTACCTGCTATTAGTAAAATTTTTGAAAAGCTTATTTTGCATCAATTAGAGAGCCACTTTCACACAAATAATTTATTTCAGTGAACAGTATGGCTTTACTAAGGGTCGCTCCACCGTTGATGCCGGTGTAACGTTGTTAAAGCATATTTTTAATGCTTGGAAAAACTCGAAGGATGCCATTGGTGTTTTTTGTAACCTATCAAAGGCGTTTGACTGTGTGGAACATAATACACTTTTATTTAAATTGAAACTTTATGGTATTAGAGATACGGCACTCAATCTTGTTGCCAGCTTCCTTAGTGATAGAATTCAGTATGTAGATGTTAATGGGAGTAGGTCTCTAGGTTTGCCAGTAGGAATGGGCGTTCCACAGGGCTCTATTCTCGGTCCTTTTGTTTTTTAATATATATTAATGATTAAAAATTAGTGACGTGTCGTCGGCAAACAAAACAATATCACATAAATTTTGTACAAAGAACGGCAAATCATTAATATATATTAGTTGATCGTAATTTAAGTAACACTCTTGCACAAGTATTAGATTGGTTTTCGACAAATAATTTGGTACTCAACTCTAGCAAAACCAAATGTGTTAAATTCTCTTTGCCTAATGTCAAAAGTGTTCCGACTAATATAATTTTAAATAAGGAAACAATTGAACTAGTCGAATCAACCGTTTTCTTAGGTGTAACTTTAGATTGTAAGCTTCAGTGGGGCGCCCAAATATCCTGTCTCGCAGTAAAACTTCGTTCTGCAGCGTTTGCAGTTAGAAAAGTTAGGGAATTCACAGATATAGATAATGCTAGACTAGTTATTTTCGCAGCGTAATGTCTTACGGAATAATGTTATGGGGTACAGCTGCTGATATACAGACTATTTTTGTCATTCAAAAGAGGGCCATACGTGCAATTTATAAGTTAGGTGCTAGAGATTCTTTACGTGATAAATGTAAAGAAGTAGATATATTGACAGTTGCATCGCAATATATATATGCTAACTTAATGTACATCGAGAAAAACTTAATTCTATATCGCAAAAATAGTGATTTGCACAAAGTGAACACAAGGAATAAGCATAAACTGGTGGGAACTAACTACCGTCTACATAAAGTTCAGAACTCATTTGCGGGGATTGGTATACGATTTTTCAACAAATTGCCTCTTGAAATAATGAATTTACCCATGCACAAATACAAACGGACAATTAGGAAGTTTCTTTTACAAAGGGGTTATTACACTTTTAAGGAATTTTTAAGTGATAAACACCGTGATATACACCGTGGGGATAGGCTTAGGCTTGTTTAACTCACGATTATGTTATTTTCTGACCGTTTAATATAATTGTTATATAAATCTGTTAAATTCTAGTTTTGATAAGTGACATGTTAAGTGTAGGTGCCTCGTGAACACATGATTTTTGCAGGATTTGGATATTTTTATGATTTGTTGAATGAAGTTTAACATTATTTATCCCTGATCATATCGTTGTTCACTTGTCACCTTCACAACATTCTTTCTGCATTTGCATTCCTTCACGCGTTCCACTGATTTATGTTAATAATAACGATCTGGAAAATGGAGGTAATTGGCGGTCATGGTCAGTATACCAATAGATCGTTTCTTACTGGCGTATACCGTTGTCGTCATGTTCACTAAAATGTAATTTCTTGTGGTGGCGTCGTGTGTCGGGTCATCCCTGTCCCTCTAATTTGGCGAGAGGGATGATGGCTGGCACATGCGTCATACTCGTGAACGGGTGCTACTTGCGATGACTGGTCGATGACGGTCTTGCGGGCTGGTATTAGATTTTAATATTTAACTGCATCATTTCCATCATGGGTCTGATCACTTTCGCGGATTGCCTGCATTATTAGGTATATATAGTGTAAGTGGATGCTCCTGTTTCACCATGTCTATTCTGAGGAGGCTAACCAAATGAACATCAAAAGTATTATGCTTGAGTATTATTATTTACAGTAAATATATACAAGTGATATAGAAGGTGTAACAGTTGCAGCACCTTACAAAATGTAAATTATGTGTATTATGCAAAACTTGGCGATGAAAAAGAGTGACCGTGAGTTTTACTGCCCGTTCTTTCTCATGGTTCTACCTATAACTTTGCGAACGTGGCAGTAAATGTAAATGTAGAGTCTTTAAGTAATTATTTTATAAATTTATTGTTTTGACGTTCATAAGCGTCACAATAAAGGATTTTGAATTTGAATTTGTAAATCACAGCTGTCGTTGATTATGAATGAGGTTATGAATTACTTACCAAATTCATAGAAACGAACTCGTCTCAAATATAAACTTAAACGTCTATCGAAGTAACATTACATTTTCAGATATAAAGTATTTGGAATTTAAATAAATAAGGCCCTTTCTATTCTGATATTCTACTACGCTTAGACTACTTGAGTCTCTAGAGGCCGAGACCTTTGAAGTTAGCGTTCTTAGCAACCTATACAGTTTACACTATTTTCCTTAGACCTTAAAGTGTAAAAGCTTCTTACATCTAGTTGATCCCAAATACCTACGAATATATTTGGAAGATAAACATACTTTTTAACGTCAATATGGTTTTCTTGTTAGCTATTTCAACCGCACTATATTTTACTCTTAATTTTAAAGCCTGTGGACCGTGGACCTATCAGGTCCACTCTGGTTTTGTCTCAGAACCCTTTTTTACCTAACATCTACTGCTTATAAACTTCAGTTGCAAGCATAAAGTTTTCGGCAATTCGTGTTTGCCTTTTCTTTTTTAAATTTATTTATTTATAGACTCATGCGCCTGTATCCCCGAAGGGGTAGGCAGAGGTGTAATATTACTCCCACATTTCGCCATGAATTTTTAGGTCCCACGTAATAGGGGGCGAGCTAATTGCCGTAGCGGGCACATTACCAGACTCCGTGCTGTTATACTGAGAATTTCCTAACGGAAAAACCCAATAGCACTTTGTCCGACCCGGGAATCGAACCCGAGACCTCCCAATCACACGGGCACATTTATCCCGCGAGAGCAACGAGGTTTTTAAAAAGATTATAAATTTGAAATTTATTATTATTGGTCGTCTGTTCCCAGAACTGATCCAAAATATGTAGACATTGACCGTGATATTTTATTAAAAATCCGGTTTGGGTTTATAATAAAATATCACAGTCAATGTAACGACTAAGTAAAGTTATACATAAATAATATAAACAATATACACAGTGCAGATTTTAAACTAATCGTAGTTTTATATTATGTATTTAGACTTTTAAATAAGGGCCATGTCTTTTTAGAATTATTTATAAATTCTTTGGTACTAATTAAGATATTATATTATTATATTTGCATATAATTTTAACTTATTTGTTCTACCTGACTTACATAATAATCAAACTGCTATAGCATCACGTATGTACATGTAACAGGTCGCTATCGCGTAGTTATTTAACCAAAGACTGAAACACCTTCTTCCTTTACCCTTTTTTTCAACGATTCGCCACGGTTTACACCAACCGTGGTCGCGAAACGACTAATTTCAGTGGTGCCGTCTCCGAAAAATGCACCTACACTCGCTTCGTTTTTACAATCATTTAAATTGTTTTGTTCTCAAGTTACTACTGCTAGTAGTGCTATTATACTTCGAGAAACAGTGCTCATGACATCTTCACACCAGTCACCAGTGTGTTTTAATTTTTTGTGTGCCGATTATGTACGCGGGACAAAAATACCGCGTACATAACAACGTTTTAAACGTACTTTTAGTCCCTTGTATGCGTTATTCGATACAATCATTAGCGATCTTATTTGAAGAATAAAAACTACTCTGACCACAGTTTTGCAAGCCCTTCGTTGGTATCTACACTTATTGATGGATCTTTACTGTGCTTTTATAATATGGAGCCGAACGAATGCAAAAATTATACACTTCAATTGAATTTTATCGGGCGAATTGAGTCGTTTTCAATTATATTGTGTGGCAATAACAATAAACTCATGTAGCTTTTTATCACCTTGTCATTTCCAAACGAAATTACATCGTAGTCAAATATGGTCTTAGGTTGGTCTTTAAGCAGTACACTGAAGTTGTATTTGACATTTTCTTTAGGAGCACAGTTATTCAGGACAGTGATGTTTTCCGCGGCTTCAAGTGGGAGAAAGTAACTTTGTCTTATGGTATTTACGTAACTCTATGCGCTACAGTGCTTTGGAGGTCTCGTTAAGCTGTCAATCTTAGTTTTCTTTAGTGATACACCGTTTAAGAGTAATACACTGACAGAAGTACCCTTAATAGAAGAGCATGCATGAGAAACTTGATGGGAGTGAGTGAAGCAAGTGAGGTATGTCAGGATCGTTGCAAATGGCGTTCCGTAGTCTCTGCCTACCCCTCCGGGAAACAGGCGTGAGTCTATGAATGTATGTATGTATGTACACTGACAAAAGCACACAGCCCGTTGCTGCTATTCTCCACAAAGTTCCTTTCTGCTTTAGTGGAAACCAGGCTTTAAGTTTGCACGCAACTATAGGCCTCTCTCTTGTTTTAAATACCTAGTAACGAATTATTGCAGTCCACTTCAAAAGAAACGCAATTTTTATCAGGTTTCGTTTAACTTTACTCCACAAAAACACAACCCGGTGTATGTCACTGTATTATTATTTATATATTATTTTATATATTATATTTTAATAAACCACCATTGTCGGTTCATTAATTATTGTGTGTTGTGTTGATTACATTAATCATTATAGTATATTTATAGAGCGCCGGAATTCGCTTTTGTAAAAATAAAATAATATTAAAATAAGAATAATTTTATTTAAAATAATGTTATGTGGTATACGAATAATCATATTTAATTATTAATTGGTAGCGCCATCTATCTCTTCTATTGACAGTTAATTATGTCAATACCTAGCTAATAAATTCCTTTGCATACCGCAGTGTCAAAACGAGCGATCTTTTATCCCTCTCTTTCCCAAAGGCACGCCTCGCTCTAATTGGTCGCGGAATTCAATGACGCTGCGATCGAGTCGAAAATCAACGGTCCCGCTGACCGGCTGCGTCCTGGGGTAGCTCAGCGCCGCGACGAACACATGCAGCACCGCAATATTTTACCGCTATTTTATACTATAAACGAGAACTGAACCGCCCGCGGGTGTAGTGGAATGATCTGTGCAGCTTCGGGCTGGATCCAAGTGAAGTGATCAGCTTGTGGCCCGACTCATCGAAGACGCCGGCGGCCGCCATTTTGTAAGGTAAGGCGTGCCTCCTATAAATATCCTATATTCATAAGTTCACCCACTCTTCTAGGCGATTTACCAGCCATTCTTGATACAGTCCACTATATTAATAATTTTTCTATATCACCAAATCGCCTAGTACATATTTCGGTGCAACGCCGAACCATTTTTTGGTCCGTACGAAGCCGGATTCATTTGCGTTTATACGTAACCTCTCGTTTATCTCGCGTAGGTATCTTCTAGAAGTACCTACCTAGGTTATAGCACCTAGCTATACTCCTAGTCCATTTACATACCCATTACGTGGTTACTTCCGCACGCTTCCGTAGGTAATATACTTTTATGTAGCTACCTACTAATCTGATATATCTACCCAATTATTATTACTGGAACTATCATAGTTGTCTTGTAAATTCCATATTTCAAGCACCTTTTAATTCCACCGCCTTAAAGTTGTTGCCTACTTACGAATAACTACCGCATAAACACCTTCTTAGGTAAAATAATAGGTACTTTAAGTATTCTTATTTTGATTCGGTCTCATTAGCTTATACATACGTAAACATGGCGCAACAAAAGAAGCCATGCATGTCGGAAGAAAAAGAGCTGACAATCTTGGAAGCTAAACGTAATATTTTATTTGAGCGTATTCAAAACATTTAGGAGCGCTCAAAAACTGCCGCTACTTCCGATATTAATAGGGAATCATTAAATTTCTTATTTATTGTATGACAGTAGATAGTAATCGAACAGATTTTCATAAGTTGTAAGACGATTATAACGCAAGATTGCTTTCTATTAATCCTGATGAACAGCCGAATTATCAGGTGTACACCTCATTAGAAGATCTTTATTGTATCATCAAGCGCATACAATCACAATTGGAGGGTAGATGTTCCGCACAGCCCGTTTCTGTCGGACCGGCGGTTCGAGCGCCGAGATTATCGCCAATTGAGCTTATGTCATTCGATGCCGATATACGAAATTAGCCGTTATTCTATGCGAGTTTTAAGTCTACAGTGCACGATAATGGTTCTCTTACAGACGCTGACAGGTTGTACTATTTAATAAGTAAGCTGTCACCAAAGGCCCAGTACGTATTTGCAGGTGTCACACCCAGTGCTGAGAACTATCAGGTCATATTCCAGTCACTACTTGATAGGTATCAAGATACTCGTGTTCTAGCGTCTACTTACTTTGATCAAGCTTTAAATCTTAAATTGTCCGGTGCCGCGTCTGTTTCGAATTTCCAGCTGTTTATAGACAACTTTGTCACCGCAGTTAGTTCCCTTAAAAACTTAAAATTAAAAGATCTTTCCGACTTTATGTTTCTTCAACTCGCTTTAAAAAAGTTTGACACTGAAACAATTCGTGCTTTCGAGATGACGGAACGTAATCATAAAATACCTACACTAGATAGTTTTATTTCTTTCATCAAAGATCAGTGTCGAATATTTCATAATACGCAGTCTAGTTCATCTAGCTCCTCTAATAATAACAATAGCAAACAAAAGTCGAATAAATCGCGAAATAGCAATAATAACTTGGTCCCTAATCCGCAATCTTACGTAGCATGCTCGGAATCTAATAATAATAATTCACAAAAGCGTCTGTGCAGTAATATAGTACACGACCATTTCTATAAATGTCCCGCTTTTAATAATTTAAATCCGACTGCTCGTTTAAAATGTGTAAACGAAAACAAAGCTTGCGTTAATTGTTTAAGTATAAAACATAAAACGAGTGATTGTTCTAGTAAGACGAAGTGTCGTTCATGTAATCAACGACATCACTCATTATTACATTTTGATAAAAGTTATCCGTTGTCGAGTCAATCCCGTAACCTTGACCCAATTTCTAGCCAACCTACGTGGCAGGTGCAGGCCGCCACGGTGGCTTCCCCCTCCGCATCTCAGTGCGAAGTATCGTTGTGTACGACGTCCATTGCGCTGGCGGCGCACACACGCGGACAACTCTCGCGCGCTTGTCATGCTCAGCGCGATGCTAAACCGCAGTGTACGGCGTCCAAAACGGTTCTATTAGCAACAGCGCAAGTTATTGTTTATGATATTAATAACGCACCGCACATAGTTCGTTGTTTACTCGATAGCGCTTCACAGAGTAACTTTATTACTTCTGATTGTTTCAAACGCCTCGGACTGTGGAATAACTTTAAAAATACTAAATTAGTAGTCAAGGGGATCGGGGGGTTAGAAAACATTTCAAGGGTTCCGTAGATATTAAAAAACATTCGCGTTTTGATAGGGATATTAATTTTAACATTTCTTTGCTTATCGTGGAGCGTATTACGGACACATTGCGGAACGCTAATGTCGACGTATCGCTACTCACACATCTCGAGATATAGCCGCTAGCAGACGCGAAATTTGCGAATCCGGCAGATATTGATGTTTTGATCGGAGCTTCAATATTTCCGCACTTGTTACTACCTAAAGTTGTACGTAGTGAGCAATATAATTTACCGCCCGCTATTGAGACGGTATTTGGGTATGTGATTATGGGTACCGTACCTACGTTACATACTTCTCATTATATTACGTCTTGTTGTTGTTCTGTTCTTCAAGAAAATAATATTGATTCTCTTCTCAAGCGATTTTGGGAGCTCGAAGAGATTACCGCATCGCCCTCGATGAGCCGTAAGGATCTCGAGTGTGAACAACATTTTCGCGCTACCACTGTTCGTGATGACAGTGGCAGATACGTTGTGGCGTTGCCATTCTATGGTGACCCTTATTCGTTAGGCGACTCGTACGCTGCTGGGCTTAGACGTTTTCATTGTTTAGAACGTAAACTTGATGCATCACTTAAGTAACGAAGCGCCTATAATGACGTCATTCGTGACTACCTAAATAAAGGTTTTTTGAGTGTAGTTGTAAACAACGAGGGCAATTCTCTTCCCTCATATTATATCCCGCATCACGGCGTAGTTCGCGAAGATAAAACCTCTACTAAACTTCGTGTGGTTTTAGATACTAGTTGTAGGACTACATCGGGTCAGTCGATTAATGACATTTTGCATGCCGGCCCTAATCTACAGGTTGATTTATTTAACATCATAATAAAGTTTCGTCTTTTCCAAATCGCTCTGTCAGCTGATTGCCGCCAAATGTTTCTCAGTATCGGCGTTCGCGTATCTGACCGTAGATTTCGACGGATTTTTTTATCGTTTTGACAATAATTAACCTTTATCCGTGTATCAGTTCAATCGTGTTTGTTTTGGACTCAAGTCTAGCCCATATCACGCGTTACGAGTTGTTCGCCAGTTGATCGCTGATGAAGGCGATCACTTTCCCGCCGCAGCAGCTGTTGCTACTTCCGCTTTGTATATGGATGACATTGTTCCGTTTCCGTTGTTACCGTTCCGCTAGCAATTTCACTTTGTGAAGAGCTTATTCAGCTTTTCAAGCGAGGCCAGTTTGATCTTGCCAAATGGACAAGCAATTTTAAGGAGGTTCTCGCACGCATACCTGATTCTCATAAAGCTTCTCCAGACATTGAGTTTGAGAAGTCTGTACCGCATAAAGTTCTCGGTTTACGCTGGGACAAACACAGGCTGTTCATTTTAGTAAGGACATTCAAAATTTGAAAAATAATGTACCTTGTTCTCCCGCTATTCTTAGGCTCAAGCCGTTTCTCGATGAGCGCGGCGTCATACGCGTTGGTGGTCGTCTATCAAATTCGGATGAACCTTATAACTACAAGCATCCTTGCATTCTACCGCGTCATGGTCATGTTGTCGACCTGCTTGTTGATTTTTATCACAAGAAACATCTCCATGCTGGTCCAGAGTTGTTTATGTCCTTACTTAGGCATAAATATTGGGTTGTAGCTGCTCGACGAATAATTCGTCACAGAATACATAAATGTTCCGTCTGTTTCAAATTTCGTCCGCGTCCGATTTTCCCTCCCATGTCAGATCTTCCTAGCCAGCGTGTCAATCAGGTTGATAAAGCGTTTACACATACCGGTTGTGATTACGCAGGACCACTGCAGTATACACCAGTGCGTGGTCGACGTGTTAAAAGCCGTAAAGCTTGGCTATGTATTTTTACATGCTTAACGACGCGCGCTACGCACATTGAAGTTGCGACGGATTTAAGCACGGTGTCATTCCTGGCAGCCCATAAAACGATTTCTTTCACGACGCGGTCCTATACAGTGTTTGTACACGGATAACGGCACTTGTTTCGTAGGCGCAAGCTCTTATTTACGCGACCTTTATAAGTTTCTCAGGGAAGAATATTATACTCGTTTTCAGGAAGAACTTTCCATAAATTATATTGACTGAAAGTTTATTCCGCCAACATCACCACATTTCGGTGGATGTTGGGATAGCATGGTCAAAGTAATTAAAACGCATCTCTTCAAATTTATAGGTCAACAAATCCTCTCTTACGAAGAGCTTTTAACTGTCCTTGTACAAGTCGAGGCGCTGATCAACTCGCGTCCGCTCACGGCATTGAGTAGGGTCCCTGCAGAGCCATCCGCGTTAAGCCTTGCACATTTTCTGAACACAGTGCCATTATCGTCATTTCCGGCTCCTGAAGCAGACTCTTCAGCCTTGCTCCAGAGACATACTCTGCTGGATAAACCCGTGCAGTTGTTCTGGCGGCGCTGGCGTGCGGAATATCTCCACCAGCTTCAGGCTAGATCCAAATGGAATAGTCCTGCATCCCCTATACAGGAGGGTACGTTGGTCGTCATAGTACATGATAATGCTCCGCCGCTTTCATGGCCGTTAGCCGTCGTGGAGAAACTGCATACTTCCATAGACGGTACAACCCGCGTTGTTACCGTGAAAACCGCGAAGGAGAGCTACGTGCGCCCTGTTGTATGTCTCTGTCCGCTTCCAACTCAGTGAGATCTAGCCTAAAGTTAGATCTACCTCTTAGTTTAAGTATTTAGTTTGTAGTTTTCGTTATAATTGTTTCGCTAAAGTTAATTTAGTACATACATATCGTCACGCCTTTTATCCCCGAAGGGGTAGGCAGAGGTGTATTTCTACACCCACTTTTCGCCAGAAATACTTTAGTCCGACGTAATAAGGGGCGAGCCTATTGCCGTACCGGGCACATTTCCAGACTCCGTGCTGCTACTGAGAATTTCGTGACAGAAAAACCCAATAACATTGCCCAGGGATCGAACCCGGGACCTCCCGATCCCACGCGCACATTTATGCCGTGTATAGGGTTTGATGTCGAGTTTTCCGTCTCTACGCAAAGATGGTATTTGCATCGTGTTATACCTTAGTCGCCTCTTACGACACCCACGGGAAGATAGGGGGTGGTGACACTTGTATTCTATGCCGTCAACCACACGGCTGTGTTACAAGTTAATTTAGATTAATTTTTATATCATATCGCTGTCTTAGCCTATTGATGGGTTATGCGGTAGTACGTTCAACATCGCTAAGTTAAATTTTTTTTTTTAAAGGCAACCCTTTAGGGCCAGGGGGATATGGTAGCGCCATCTATCTCTTCTATTGATAGTTAATTATGTCAACACCTAGCTAATAAATGCCTTTGCATACCGCAGTGTCAAAACGAGCGATCTTTTATCCCTCTCTTTCCCAAAGGCACGCCTCGCTCTAATTGGTCGCGGAATTCAATGACGCTGCGATCGAGTCGAAAATCAACGGTCCCGCTGACCGGCTGCGTCCTGGCGCAGCTCCGCGCCGCGCCGAACACATGCAGCACCGCAATATTTTACCGCTATTTTATACTATAAACGAGAACTGAACCGCCCGCGAGTGTAGTGGAATGATCTGTGCAGCTTCGGGCTGGATCCAAGTGGAGTGATCAGCTTGTGGCCCGACTCATCGAAGACGCCGGCGGCCGCCATTTTGTAAGGTAAGGCGTGCCTCCTATAAATATCCTATATTCGTAAGTTCACCCACTCTTCTAGGCGATTTACCAGCCATTCTTGATACAGTCTACTATATTAATAATTTTTCTATATCACCAAATCGCCTAGTACATATTTCGGTGCAACGCCGAACCAATTTATCCTGAATTTGTGTTCGCACTTCATGCTACGGCGTCAACGACTTCTGCGGATAGACTTCGGGGTCTGTCTACGTTATAACATTGGAATTGATTCCAATTCTGCATAGTAATATGGTATTTACCAATCCAACCACTATTTGACAAGTTGCGTGAAATCACGGTTAATTATCAGCATATCAGCATCAGTACTACATATCGACTCTTGTGTCCTTCATGCGAAAGGTATCTTTTTTTGCATGAGGTACTCTGGCCGAACATGCTGAATTTCATATGGTTAAATATTTTGGTTTAATCTTTACACATACTTATCGATAATGATTCACATAAAATTGAAAACCGGCCAAGTGCGTGTCGGGCCACGTGCAATGTAGGGTTCCGTAGTTGCCCATAATGACTTTCTGCAAAGGGTATTAATGTACAACAAATCCGACTGTTTATTTTGCTGAAAAAATAATTTTAATAACACTATTATAAGAACCTAAGTTTTGTTTAGAAAATCCTCGTGGACACGTTTCTTTAGTCCTATGACATCTGTGGCCACTGTAATTATGGTGGACGGAATCCGTTGCCAGTTCGATATAAGATCACCTTGCTGGGCATCTAAAGCATCTAGCGCATCAGTCAGCCTTTGCTCGTATTGTTGTTGAAGTTCTGTAGAATATAATCGGTATAAATTGAGGGATGTTGGTTTAGCCCTGCAGGGTCTAAGCGGCACGCGTAAGCGAAGTCTCAATTTAGTGACCAGAAGTCTGTGGTCTGTCCAGCAATATGCGCCGCGCACAACGCGGGAAATGTTCACCTGAGAGACGTCTCTTCGTCGGGTTATGGCGTAATCGAGGAAGTGCCAGTGTTTGGAACGTGGGTGCATCCAGGTAGTTTTAAATTTGTTGCGAAGCCTAAAGAGAGTGTTAGTAATGGTGAGGTCGAATTGGGCACAGAGTGTAAGCAATATCTGTCCGTTAGAATTCATATTGCTCACACCATTACTCTCAATCACGCCTGACCACGACTCAGCATCTCTGCCAACCCTTTTGTTAAAATCGGCTAGCAGAAGTATATACTCATTAGGACGTATATTGCTAAGACATTGGCAAAGCTCCTCGTTAAATTGGTCCTTAACCCCTTGTATGCCGGATCGCAGATCTACGCGAGACACAATAGCTTTTTAATTGTGTCTGGTATTCCGGCATACAAGAGGTTAACACTGTCCTCATTACTCATGGTCGGTGCATAAACGCTTATCACATTCAAGTAGTTGTTGTTTTGAAGGTGAAGGTGCAATATTATAATCCGATCGGAGATGTATTGCGGACATTTTGGCAGCTTTTTTGCGATAGTAGATTTAATGGCAAAACCCAAACAGTCTGAGGTCTTCCTTTCCAGAATAATATATTGCCACCGCCAACTTCCTCCACCTCGCCCTGGTCAGCTAGACGTGTTTCGCTCAGAACAGCTACATCTATATTGTAGCGACCAAGTTCGCATGCTACGATAGCAGTTTTACGCTCCGGACAAAGGTTTCCGTCTTTGTCCATTATTGTGCGCACATTCCATACGCCGAAAGTCATAATCGATGATTTTATTTGATGTTTTTTGTGACGTCGACCGCAGGCGGTGGGGTGCGCAAGCAGCTGTAGTTACTACGTCCCCAATGTGTAAGGACGAGCATATTTTTGGGCACCTTTTCTAGCCCCCTCCCTCGCTGAGCGGGGGAAGCAGTGCCTCCCTCAATAAGGCTGCTCCGTCACCTAAGGTAGTAGTTCAGGGTAAAGTAGATGGCACCAGACCACGCGGCAGGTCACCAATGAGGTGGACAGACCAAATTAAGATCGCTGCCAACCGCTCACTACACGAATGCACAAGAAGAGCGGAAAAATTGACGAGTGGCGTCGAATTGTGAAGCAGGCCACAGCTGTAGATGTGACGACCACGACCACTCTGCCAAGAGTGTAACGCCTAAGAAGAAGTCACCTAAGGTGCTACCCAATCCACACTGTTGTCCCAATTGCAGTGCAGAAGCGACCACTCTCCTTAGGCCGCTTTACGTGCGGGCTTCGGACAAAGTTGGGTGTGCACCACAACCCAACCTTTCGACCTCAGGCTGAGGTCGAAAGGTAGGCAGAACCGGACTCTTGTCCGGTAATCAGAAGCAGTCAATCGCGTGACAGTTTGCATATTATAAACTCGTTATCTGTATAGACAACAGCTACATATAAATATTTGGCAAGAATCCCCAAAAGAGGGAAACTAAAGTGGAAACCGAACGAAAATCATCCAAATTGTATATATGAGATTTTTAACAATTAAAAATCACAAAAAGAGTATGTCGATACGTTTAGAAAAACATTTTAGTGGTAGAGTAACGCTGGTTTAGTGACACAAAATTAAGAACTAAATGAAACCCTTACAGTTGATTTCTATTAATTTTCGGTGCTGTCTTATTATTAAGAAATTACCATCCTCATTTTGTAGCTACAATATTGCATGAGAAAATTCTAGATATAATGCGATATGTGGGAATGAGCTTTTCAAAGCACAGGAACTCGCCGAGCTAAAAATAAATGTGATAAAACAGGATACGTAATGAAGTCGACAGCAGACAAAAACTGTCAGAGCGTTGCATAACACATAGTTTTGAATATTAAAAAATGTTGGTCCGCAGACTTTGTGGGCGGTAATAAAAATTTTGTCAAAGTACTTTTTACATACATATTTGATTCATAGCACGTTCAAAATTTTTTGCAGCATCTGCATATAGAATAAATTTAAGTAGCTATATCTACTTACTGTTAGTTATATTTTATATACTTAATTGATTTTCGTTTAACGTTTTCCAGTACAAGCATCTGCGTAAGTAACTTTTAAGTGCATACGCCGATCATTGCATACTAGTATCTCTTTGAAGTGGCACACAGAAACAACTTTATAGATTTTGCTTAAGCTCGTATTAGATAAATAAAATTTGGCTTCGCTTTGATATTCTTCCAGCACCGTGACCAATACCAATTTTTGCAAAAGCCTTCGCATTTGTTTAAAATTTTTGCAATAACACATGAATATACCTTTTACCTTTGATGGTAAAAGACCAATATGCAATGTCAACAATATCAAAACAGCAGTGCATTTGGTAGTATTAGCCGCACAGTAAACAATTTGTAGCCACAAAATCTTACGATGAATGACTGCCTCCGTGGCACAGTGGATAGCGTATGCGTCTTCAGATATAGAGGTTCTCGGTTGCACTTCGAAAAGTTCAGTGTTCGGTTGTACTTCGAAAAGAAAGAATGCAATTATTTATACCTCCTTGACGATTTTCTTTAGATTAATCGCATAAGTCATAAGTCGCATCAACGCCGATGGGGCGTGTACGTACGAGAAACTTGGATAGAGAGTGTGCATTCCGATAATATTATGTGTTTATTGATTGTTCATGACATGATGTGTTTGCGCGCCCAAATTTCGTACTACAACTTGTATTTACTTATAAAGTTTTGTAGTCATTATCGCGTTCACTTTTATTTTGATACTAACATGATCAGTGCAGGTTATTACTTATTACTAATAATCTTAATATTATGTATTATTCCTATGTGGAGCGTTACGACAAACACTCAGTTGCAAGAATACTTTGCAAATTGCTAAAATACAGAATTTCGAAAACCATATAGGTACCTAATAGTAATTATTAGAGACCGGATTATGTCCAACATAAAAAGCTTGAAATATGAATGCAAATATGCATGAAAAATGCTTGAAATATGCACGGAAACTGACAGAATATGCAACATTAAATGACAATTCTTTTTTGTTTTGTAAATATTATTCCTTTGGATTTAAGTATATTGTTAGTAAATACTTGTTTTATGTTTTACTTTATTAAGTATGTATCTTTTTCGTTTTTTTTTTAAATTAGAGCCTATTAAGTTTTAGATTATTTATTACAAAATCAGCATACATTTAGTAAACTATCCATTGATAGACGATAATCGATACAGTAACATGTTACATTATTTCATATTTTTGTAAACATGATTGTTAATGTTTACAAAACGATTAAATATTGTTCTAAATGCTTAGTGGTAAGATTTTGTCTTCGATCATTCAAAATATTTCTATACGTCGAAAATGATCGCTCTACATCTACTGAGGTAACTGGGCAGAATTTGAACTTGGGTGCTATGTTAGCGCTTATATTTTCTGGCAAAACTTCCGCCGTCCCATTATTAAGCTACAAAATACTGTAAATTATAGCGATAATATGCATCATCACTTATCTTAGAAAAAGATGCTATTAGCGCTGGAAATGGCTTAAATATGTAAATGCATATGCAAATATGCAAATGCATACTATCCGGTCTCTAGTAATTATTATTGCACAGTGTCTTCATCATACAAAAGTACTACCAACATATTCGAAAATACTACCCTTATGCAATTGATTAAAAACGGCACAGATTTATATCGAGCTACTTAGCCACGATATTTTTATCTAGATTTTTTAAATATAATCCAGGTTTGAGGTATTTTGATAACAAATCTCTTGGATTGAATTTTATCAATCGGGTTATAGATTCAGTTTAAATATAAACAAATATATTTTCGAGTGCTATCACAGACTGAAGAGCTAAAAAGGTCTCATTTTTTGTTGTTGTAAACTAGCTTTGTTGCTGAGGCCAATTACCAGGGTTGGGATCTTTGATGCACTTAGCGCGACTTGATTTGGTGTTTGTAACAGCTACTTTCTTTTTTACATAGGTCGCCATTTGGATGGTTGACCTCTGAATCTATGTCAGAGCACTGATGTATTTGTGGTGGGCATAAATATCTATAGGTTCCAGTCCTTGCTTCAGGACAAGGCCACGCCTGAGGCTTCCGAGCGGTCTATAACTCCGACACCACAGTTGGCTACACACCCTGATACCTACATGAAAAATTAAATTTAATCTTTAACATTTCTTAACTTTAACAAGTCGTGTGGTTGACGGCATAGAATACAAGTGTCACTACCCCCTATCTTCCCGTGGGTGTCGTAAAAGGCGACTAAAGGATGACACGAAGCAAATACCATCTTTGCGTAGAGACGGAAAACTCGACATCAAACCCTATACGACTGCCTCGTTGGTCTCGCGGCATAAATGTGCGCGTGGGATCGGCAGGTCCCGGGTTCGATTCATGGGTCGGGCAGTGTTATTGGGATTATCTGTCACGAAATTCTCAGTAGCAGCACGGAGTCTGGAAATGTGCCCGGTACGGCAATAGGCTCGCCCCTTATTACGTGGGACTAAAGTATATCTGGCGAAAAGTGGGTGTAGAAATACACCTCTGCCTACCCCTTCGGGGATAAAAGGCGTGACGTTATGTATGTATGTATCTTAAACATCTGCCGAATTACATGTAAGCTACATGTTATTTGGTAAATTGTTGAGATTTAAAGACAAGACAGATTAGTCTAATACTCGATCCCCCGTGGGATCTCCACCTTGTCGTGGTGGGGGGGCTCAGTAACCGTGGGTTTGAGGTACACCCACGGTGATGCTAAGCGGGATCCTGGGAGGGGTCGCTCCACGCGGGCTTGAATGAGACCTGCGTAGGATGCGTCCAAAGTGCGGGTGCGGGGGACAGTTCTGTCTGTCCCTCGCAGTCGGGTGCGGTCGCGGGAGGAGGGGCGTGGCGGTGTTGCGTTGCCGCGCGCCCTGTCTCCCGCGACCAAATGGGGGCGCACCATTGTGGCGTTGCAGTGGGGCCGCAGAGGAAGAGGAGATGCGGTGTTGCGTTGCCGTCCTCCCTATCCTCTGCGGCCGCTGGGTGTTTTGGCGGCGGAGCCCAACACCTTCATCCGCCGCAAAGGGGGTTTTGTTCGGGGCCCGCCTGACCATCTGGCGGGCCAATACCCGTCGGGGGGTTGCGACGAATGGTTCGGCGATACCCGACCCTCCGATACACGGGTACATGAGAAAGTCGAGGTGGTTTTTAGTGGTAACACCACATACTTCGGCTTGGCGGAGATCCGAAGGGATTTTCCAACTCGTAAAAAAAAGAAAAAAAAAAGAAAGAAAGATTAATCTAATATAAGCCCTCAATTTTCCAGCCTATCTTTCTTTGGGTAATATCTTAGCACTTTATAAAGTTTCTATATACATCGCTTTATTGATATCGAGTGGTGTATGTGTATAAAATATCTACCGAAACAATTTTATTGGAAAATTCCCGGTAAGCTGTCTGCTTGCATTTTTATACTGAAGTATGTTATTTCCCATAGGCCGGCTTTATTGATGTGTCCAATGCAGTTGCAATATTTCACTATTGTGATACGGAGTGTTATAGAAACTCGCAGTATCGTTATACCCCCTGCATAATGACTGCAAATATGCGTCTGACTGTATGAACGGGGCACTGGGGAGCTTTCCATCCACATTGGGCACTCAATGCCTACGCGAATATCAATTGCTTTTTAAAATGTATTGTTGAAAGTCCGCTTGGATTTGCAGCAAACGCAACTTTTTTAGCATTATTGACTTGAAACTTCCAACTTTGGTGGCTGTTGCAGAGGAAAACATTTTTCGTTACTTCTGAAATGCTTTGGGAAATCGAACAAGAATTTTTTTTAGTACGAATGTTTTCAAATCCATTTGCGATAGACTGTTGTGATGCAAAGTTGAATCCTATGTTATGTCAGTACGAGTTTAAGTTATTATTTGCAGACATTAAAATCTGAAAGTACTTATTTTCCTTTTGATAGCTATAAAACGGTTAAGTTGGTCAAAATGATACTATAAATGGATAATACACAAATGTAACATTATTTAATTTAATAAACAAGTGATTGATTTGCAATTTTATTGCATATAACATACTTGTTTAATTCTGGTTATAAAATGTATTAAATTTGATATTCTTGTATTATTTATTTCATCGTAATTAAAAACTTGACTATAATTGTACTAAATCCAGTCTTATTTATTGAACTATGCCAATGCAAAAACAAAAGTTAAGTAAATACCTGCAGTATTAACTTTGTTGACCCAGTTCACTTTTCGACTAGGTGCGCCAAACAAACAGACAGCAGAAATCATAGGTAGTTTTACGTAATCGTTCTGATCTTTATTCCACCCGAGCAAACCAAACATAATTATTAGTAATCTGCATCACAAAATTCATGATTTGAGATTCAAGACGCATTGTACGTTGTTGATATTCGGAATATTTGCTTTTTATTCGCATTTATAGTCTTTACGTGAAAGGCAACGTAAACCCCGTGGTTTAGATCTCGATTAGGTATATTACTTTAAACTTTGCTATCTGATTCAACCAAGCACCAAACTGTGGAACCGAAAAAATTGTGCAAACGGTCTGTGATTTTTTACGATAATCAGAACATTTTGTAAAATTAATATTCTCTCGGTAATTAAAAACAATGAATGACTTTATTTCAAGCTTGCTTTTACTTGATAACAAGAGTTTGCTGTGACAAATACAGTCAGATCTTCATTATTAAAATGGAGTTACTTATTTGATTATGCGCAGTTTTGTTTTGAGTTTGATGGGTATTCTTAGTGCCTGTATCTTTCAGTCTTCGTGACTTTGTTCTCGTATTGGAGTATGTGCTTGTGGGTATAACGCCTTTTAATTAACGCAAAGATCAAAAGTGAAATTTGCTAGTTGAACTTTCTAATTATACTGATCTCATTAAAGGAGTTGCATCATAATTCTGAAGTTCCAACGTAAGCAGTAAAGTTGAAGATAAGCTGCTACCAAATATTGAACGGAATTTCCTTTATGCTCCACACTGGGTCTGGAGGGAAATTTCACTATCGCTTCATACATACGTATCATAACGCGGTCGTGGTCAATCGCCCGCCATTGTCGAGGCTCCCACATTATTCGATAACGTCGAGTGCCAGACACTTTACAGGTATTGTACCGTAAGCTCCAATAATACGGCGGCCATGGGTCCTCGCTCTATAGAAAATAAGCCATCACAGAGTAACGGATGTCCTTAAGCGCGATCTCGGGGTTTTTCCGAAGCGAACCCTAATAATTTAATACATTCCTTTTAGACTTCGACTAAAATACTTGTTAGTAAGAGAATATTCAATGAATAACGCGATTTGGCTTCGTGCCCAGAAACAAGATACCCTATCTTGCTAATACGTATCCAGAAGCGTTTCATTGGCGATTTTCATAAACTTTATATAAAGTTGTGCATGACTGTGAAGCTTCTTAGATATTAGGTGCAAAGAACATCTGTTTAGTTAGATACGTGAGCGTAATACGAAAGTATAGACGTAGAATATAAAAAGGTTCTACCATTTCATCGAATAGGCTAATCATATTTCCATGTCCGTACATATCTTTTTTGTGAATCAAGTTCAAATTACAATTTTATTTTGTCCTGTGGTAATCATAAATCGTGCCTCTTTCATAACAAAATTAACTTTTATTCATTTAACTTTAAGGTCATAAAGTCATATTATAGTAGTGTGCTGTAGTGTAACTTTCACTTAATCATGGCAAATACGCTGAAAGTAGGTGAATAGTTGTCTAATACAATTACTTATCTGGTAAAGTCGTTGAACTAAGAGGAATCTCATTAATGGGAAAGTAATTTTTCTCATAGAAAATGAAAAGAACGGTGAAAAGAAGCCAATTCTTGTGTTGTCGCAATGATATTTTTTTAAATCTATTTTATGACTTTGAAGGCTCTAAAAGGAGTTCAGCTTTTATTAGTACATACATATATACATAGACTCACGCCTGTTTCCCGGATGGGTAGGCAGAGACTACGGAACGCCATTTGCAACGATCCTGTCATATCTCTCTTGCTTCATTCACTACCATCAGTTTCCTCATTTACAAATAAACAACGCAAGAAATTCAAGCTAAGTGCAGTTATAGGTATTTTCTTAACCCATAATATAGCGAGGCGTGCTGACAAAATTGCTAGCACCAAGTGTTTAATGAAACACGCAATAGCAACATTATCCAAAAAAAAAGCATATTTATTGTTTGAAATAGAATTAGTTTTTATTATAAGTCAAATCGATTATATCGATTAAGTACATAACATTTTGTTTAGTCTATTGAAAATTTCTGACAATGGTCACACTGAACTGTCACTTCCGTTCCCACCTTGAAAAATTAACACGCCGGTCTTGGTCTGTCTCGCGAGATTGTAATTGATATAAATTGATCGCCTTTTGAATTAACGCGAATTGAATCAACTTGTAAATACTTATAATTGTCGCTTTTGACTTCCGGCAAAGTTTGTGATAAAAAATTGGTGAAATATTGAACTTTATAAAACACGTGTGTGAATTCCTGTTTGGTGCTTGGAGTAGGACTTCGCCGAATTGGATTCACTGGTATCTATTCGATTCTCTTGTTATTTTGGCCAAAATTATAAGTTAATCTTATAGGTCCATTCAAGAACAGCATCAGTAAGAGTTGGTAAGACATTTTATTAATACATACATACATACATAGACTCACGCCTGTTTCCCCGAAGGGGTAGGCAGAGGCATATTAAACGCCCACTTTTCGCCAGTGTTTTGATCCCACGTAATAGGCGGCGAGCCTATTGCCGCTTATCGGGATATTTTGTTTGCCAGAGCCTCGTCCGTTGATCGGCAGGTGCACCACTTGCAGGTGAGGTTGGCTTGGGACCCTAAGTTCTTGGTGGGAACCCTATGCACCCATTTTTTATTTATTAATATTAGGATTATAATTCATCGCTGTGCTACCACAGTAAAAGTGTTTAGATAAATTGTCTATCGTTGTCAGGTGGATGTATTACAGCTTCCACTGCAACTCTGTTCTCAACAGTTTCCCACCTGGCTGCGGTAACTCTAGACATTTATATAAAGGCCGAAACACACTTTCACACACAATGTTTTATTTCCAATGAACGACCAACGCAGTAAATTGTTCGGTAATTGTTTGGCTACATTTGGCCACTATCGGACAACCATACTAAGGTTATGTCTCGACTACGACAAGTTTAAGGCCTCTATCGTTCCAGATTCACAATTAAATTCCAATATTGGCAATGCTACAGCACGGCCGAGGGGCTTAAACCGACTTATACATACTTATTGATTTTCATTCGCGCAAGTTGATATCATGAAATGAAGTTCTGTTATAAATACAGTATTGTACTAGTTCTGCGTTTTCTTGTGAGAATAGTAAAGCTATTAGAGTAACTATAACCAGTTGTACTCACGTATTATTTTTGGTCGGAGTAGCCCGTCTAGTTTCGGACCATACGGAGGTCCTTAACCCCTACCCTGCGCAAGGCTCGCTTTGCCCAACGCACGAAATGCAACGTCATTTCAAACACTTAATAATTTTTACGTAGACTTGCAGAAAAACGAAGAATTCGTCTACAAAAATATAATAATATGGCATGAATTATACCTCCCTGGCTTCGTTACGAGTTTATCTAACTAGTTATATATTTCAATATGTAAATAAAACTGACCTGTTTTCGCAGCGATGTAATATATTTTGATTTTGAGAAATTTCATTGGTATGAATTGTGAACTTTATCACAATTTATCGAATATCCACACATAATCACCAAACGAGCACTTTATTACGTTAAAACAATATACAATGTGCAAAGATAACTCAACTCATTTTACTTTAGAATAATAATTTCACCATAAAACGTTTTTGTTTACGCGACGAAAAATAACGGCCGCCATTCTTTGGGAACGTAATAAGTGCATTACAAAAGTTTCGTTACATTTTCACTGCAATATTTATCACTTTCCGATAAACTATAACTCAACGTGAAATCTACACTTATTTTCCAGTAGTTCTGTATATAATACTTATAAGATTACTCAATGTTTTCTCATTACAAACATTTTAACTTTTCATCGTGCACACTTATTTCAATATCAAAATGGCCAATATGGCGTCGTCGCAAAGTTCAATGGCATACGTATTTTGTTTGATTAATTTTCGTTCATTCTTGCTCGTTTCCAGTTTATAAATGTATTAAAATTGTTCAAGTGGAAATCGATAAATTGAATGATATAACAAAATCGTGTTACAAGTGCAAAACCCGTTAAATATCAACGACCAATGATACCCGACCCGTTATTAACTTATGAGGTTATTATTGCAGTTGGAGCGTTTTCTCTTATTAACCTATGAGGTTACTATTGCAGTTGAGGTTGAGTTGAGCAGTGCGACCGTCCGCGTCGGCGTCGGTCGCTCCACTGAAGCGGGCCCACCGCGCAGCTTGTCGTTGCGAGCGTGTAGATGACGTATTCACCGGCGCCTGCGATGAAGTTGGTTGCGTTGCCGGCGTGTCCGTTGTGCCTGTGTGACCGTCATTTTGCAACGTGTCCCGCTGCACCGTGAAGGACGTTGGATGCGTACACACCGTGCTGACTGTGTCGCATTCTAGGTTCGGGATATCCAGATGTGTAGTCAGTTTTAAGGCCGGTCTCCAGGCAGGTGACAGACCCAGCCACTATCTCGGTTGAAATTCGCCGACCAAAAATACCCAAAGAAATATAACCTTATTAAGTCATAGAAGTAACACTAAAATAACAACAGCGGTTGCTATGATTGATATCTTCTTTCCAATGGCACGTGCAGTATGATAGAAAGAGCTATCGATAGGTTTAGCACGCTCTTATAGCAGCCTTGTGGTAGCCAGACAGTAGACAAAACATAGAGTTAAGAAACCGAGTGTTGTTCGTAACAGTGCTGATTTATCGATAAATATTTTTGGTCAAATGTCTAACTTTAGTTTGTGTCGATATATTTAAGCCGTAAAAGTAAACAACAAAAATATTGAAATTGTAGTTTTTGCTGTCGACGACTAGCACTTTCAAGTGCTTTGCAAAGACTTGCCAGACAGAAAGTACTAAAAAAATTCACGTGTTTGATTGTTCGTTTTAGCCATAAAATCTATTAACAAAAAGTATTCATAAACTAATGAGCGATGCTAAGAAACTGTCACTTAGATTATGTATTGTACGAATTATACAAGATTGGCTAATGCGGCAGGCTTTGGCAATTTGTTTGCGTCGCATCATATCACTTTGCTTGCTATCGCTTACGTTGGACACTGGTCAATTTTTTCAGAGTTGTAGGTAATCCGATTTGTGATACGCCAGCACAAATGATTCGCCTTTATGTACCTATTAGTACAGCAGTGAACTGCTGAAGTGCTATACTTTGACGACCCAGTTGGCGTGAGTGTAACCGACTGTCACGCCGAAGCTCGCGGGTTCGATTCCCGCTCAAGTCAAACATTTGTGTGCATGAATATGGATGTTTGTCATGGTCTGGGTGGTACTATGTATAATATGTAATATATTTACAAAAAAGTATATATGTATGTTTATCGATTGTCTAGTACCCGTAGTAGAAGATATGCTTAGTTTAGGACTAGATGGTGTTGTGTGAATGTGGTAGAATATTATATAGCGGACTACAAGGCAAGACGTCTTTGATCAGTCAGGCTAGCACTAATATGATAAATAATATAGAAGTAGGTAGATTAATTAAAATCGTTGTAATTATTATATTTTATTAATATCTTCAAACTAAAATTACACTCTTTTTGCTTTTATTTATTTACATAATATACCTTCATTAGAAACAAGATAACTATTAAGACAGTAAATATACATAGAATCATCATCATCAACCTTTAACAGTCCACTGCTGGACTAGGCCTTTCAAAAGAGAGCCTTTGAAAGGAGGAATTGTCCTACTATACCACGCTGGCCAAACGCGTTGGTATAGGGTTTGTATAAAGTTTTCCTTCTCTCTGTTCTCTGCATAAAATGCTCCCTCTGTCGGCTCTTACGACACCCATGGGATGATATGGATGACATACCGTATTCTTAATCCGTCACCACATGTACGTACACATAGTACGCATTTCTATACATAGAATATACAGTAAAAATATAATAAACATTAGAGTAAAGGATAACAAGCATAGAAATGTTGTCTAGGTAAATACAGCACTTAGTACTTTGATTGAAGTGATTCTTCAATTAAAATCAGAGGTTTCTAATTGAAGAATCACTTAAAATTCGGTAGGTTCCAATTTTTTCGGTTGTATGTCCTGTTGTACATCGCAGCAATTATATATTTATTGCCCTTTAAAAATAACTACTTTTGTTAAAAACGATCTAACTTTTTCCTTAGGTGCTACCAATCTCTTTGTTATGTAATGAATTCTGACATGCAGATACATTTGAGTTATTGATTTTATTATTAGGTTTCTATGACCCTCAGTAACGGCATTATCTAAAAAGTGTTCATATAAATTACTAAAAATATTTGTGAAACGTTATTTATAATTTTCATAAGGTATTTTGGTTCGCCTATATGTCTTGGACCTATACAAATTTCAAATTCTCGCAAGTTTTTCTCTGCCAGTCTACAAACCCTTGTAAGAATCTACGGATGGATTTATGAGGCCTCCTCTATTTTTAATTGATATCAAAGAAAAATTTGTATCCATATTTGTTTCTAGACTTAAAACACATGTTTCACAATGCAAACTTTTTTTTAATTTTCTTACAATGTATCCGGCTATGTAATGCACAACGTGATGAGCATATTCTGACAGACAAGATGGACTGAAATTAAAATAATCATAGTCACAACTATAATTTTTCGTTAGATCTGGCACATCAATTAGACAGCGATTTCTAGCAGTTTGATTAATTATGTTTTTGTATTTTTCGGGTGTATAATTAAGTATTGATATGTTCTCTAAAGGTAAACAGTTTCCACTAGCACTATTTTTAAATTGTGCATGTACTAATAGCTTTTTATAAGCCGCTCGAAACATATGTGCCGAATGATTGTTGTTGAAGCCACATTGGGCTATTATATTTTTTATTTTTATATTAGCCATAAAAAAATTGAATATGGTCTTGATTCATTTTATATGTATAAAGATAATTTAGTGTGCTGTTTTCCGGCACGATCAATGTTTTATATAAATAAGTAAGTGATTTCATGCACCTTAAAAAGCCCCTAAACCCTGTACATCGGTTCGAATGTACAATATAAGTACCATCTTCAAATTTAAGGTTATTTATATAATTTGCTGCTGATTCGGAAAACATAACAACTTCTTCAATATTAAAAGAGGCGATTGCTTTTTTCCACCCCATGGCTCGCATGTTTCTACTATTCATAATATCAAAAAGATTGTTAAATATTCTTATGAATGTAACCGTGCCATTACAATCTGCAAACTCCGCTATACCTAATTGCTTGCAAAATTCCAGGGCATCAGCTACTGAAGTACTTAGTAATTGCGTGGCTAGTTTAACTTTCATTTTTTGTTTTACAAAATTGATATGTTCATTTGTTAACTTGGTCCCCAAATGCATACCTTTTTCATTTTGAATGTTGTTGAGACATTCAATGTACCTAGTGCCAAGATATTGTATTACCGTGGCAATCGATTAGCTTTTTTTGTCGGCAAAAGTATTGCGTACCAATTTTATGTTGTGGCAAGGGTCAGGCCAAATGCAAATGGTTTTACCATCATAGTCAAAGCTATGTTGTATTCTTAAATCGCAGCCCAGATGCGAGCACATCGCCCTATTGTTAACAGCCCCGTCAAATGTCAGGGACACCACCTTAACACCTGAATCAATTAATAAAGCTAGGCACTGCTCTAATAATCTAGCTTTTTGTTGACCATTTATGCTGTCAATGAGGAAATAACCAACGGGTATTTTCCAGGAATCATTGATACTCGTTAGCATGAATGTAAGGGCTTCCTTGGCTAAAGGCATATCATCGGCAGTAACATAGTTTCCAATATTGATATAGCCAAAATATTCGCGTCCATTCCATTCGAGTAATTTTCTTATCGCCATTTCATCTATGGACAGTGCGGCATACACAGGTTTATCTTTGTTTTGTGCAACTCTTTCTTTAATAGCTCCAAAAGATTCTTCGGTGAAACCAGGGTTACAGTTCAGTCCTTGGTACCACCTAGAAATGGATTTAGGATGTGGCAGAACACCTTTCAATTTATCACGAACAAAACTGTAAGCCCGTGGTGACAAATAGTGCAACGTTACGGCAATTTTTTTCAGCTCTAAATTATACTCACGAGCGGAAACAACTTGTTTATTCGAAAGGTATCTTTTGATAATTTTATTATTCTTTGCTGACTCTAATAGCATAATTTTTTCTTTATCAATTTTCTCTTTTTCTAAGAACTCCGCAAGCATTACATTTAAATCTTTCGTTTTCTTTTATAATCTTCGTTCCTTTTCTTTTAATTGCTTAATTTTTAAGAAACGTTGTTTACATAAAATCCTGGTTTTACGCAAAGCATTTTCTAAATAAGTAATACGCCCTAGAAGAATTGGGTTACAGTTTGATTGATTATGTTGAATATAATGATTTTGATGGGAACTTGATGGAGTAAGTACATTATCCACTTCCATTGGTACTTCTATTGGTATTTCCATTCGTTTCTGAGTCTGAAAATATTGCTCGTTATTAGACAATAGAAATATGAAGTTGATAGAGCAGCGATAGCCTTATGGAGAAACCAACAGACTATAACGCAGAGGACTCGCGTTCGAATTCACAGCGCGCAGCACTGATATTTTAAAGTTATGTTCGTATCAAATTGTTGGTTGTCGCTTGCCCCGTGCTTTGGAGGGCCATCGGTCTCAGCTGTTATGAAGATCTTCTGCAGTCGTCACGGCGAGCCAGTATTATCAAATATGATATACAGCGTATATACACTGGTCACTAAAACCGTGAAGTCATAGAAATATTATTTAATATATTTAATATAAAGATGAACATTTTACCGGGTGTGCAATGTCCGGCCATAAATGTAGTGTAGGCACAGCATTCGGTTTTAAACGACGCCAGGTGCTTTCTGTTTTTAAAAAACAGTCGTCCTCAAAATGACGTGAACAAATCCTATGATACTTCTGCCAAAATCAAACTAGGCCGTCCAACGGCATTTATCCACAAATTTCTTGTAAAGTCATTAATAGGCAACCTGTAATAAAAATACACCTTCTTAATAATACAAAATGCGACTCACATCCCTATCCATCTACAATATATATATATATATAATACATACAATATATATATATAATAAAGATGCAAAACTGTAAGCCTTTTGACTATGACCTTTACGGCCAAAAGCTAGTTATACATAAAAATATAAATCAGACGGTCATAAACCAAAACATGTTTACCCTGATTATGTGTCCATGGAAACGAAAAGCGAGTTTCTAACAGATTTAGGAACAACACAAATATTGAAATAATAAGCAGAAACCGGTCAAAAACATAAGAAATGCTAAATCGTGGGTATAATGGAAGAACTGAATAACTCAAAATTTCAAGTTTCGAGATAATCGCGATTTACTGTTTTTTTGACACTTTTTTTTACATTTCTAAGAAATGGAGAACAATTTTAACGTCGGCGATTTTATATGCTTTAAGCATGTTTACTGTCGGTTCTATGCTTGATTAAACTAACTTTTATCATGAACCAAAAAAATATTAAAAATAAAAAACCAAGTTATCCAATTTTGCCACACCAAGATATTGCAAACATACCGTAGATAGCTAATTCTATGTTGTAGTTATTCAGTTTTCCCACACATTAAATGAATGTGAATACATGCATTTGGGTAAACTAAGTACACTTATTGAGTTTTCAACCTAAAGAAATATTTAAACACGAAAGTTAGGCATTCTTAGTGAAACTTTATCTGTGAAATTATATCACTGATCATTGATCTCACATGAAATAATAGACCTGGATTGGATGTAGTAACATTGTATATAAAAAAATATATGTAAAAACCTAAAATTACAATATCAAAGTAACAGAATTAGGTATAGCAACAAAATATTTTAATTATATTATAATAAATTACTTATTATAAATCTTCCAAACTCAACTAAAACAAAAATAACTTTCCTTCGCATTAAAATTACTAGGGTGGTCTGAAAAGTTTCCGGCCTGAAACTGAAGGAAGCAGCACTCGTCAAAAAAAGTGTTGTAGATGTAATTAAGTACAATTGTACAAGACTTGTGGCAGTTATCCACCAACATTTCAGGTATTTTGAACCAGTAATTGCTGTTTGACAGCCATACGATTGAGTTGATGTGAGTGTTTTTTGTGTAAATGGGAAATTTTGTATTGAGCTGTCATTAAATTTTTGTTTTTGAAAGGCAATACGCCGACGTCATTTAAATTTGATTAAAACTCTGTTTATTGGGACTCTCGGCTCCATCATCATCGCCCTAGCGTTATCCCGGTTGCATCCAAGACTTACACGTCTTAGAGCCCGAGGTTCGCTTACTGGTCTAACCAGATATGACAGAATATCGACTTTTCCACAGAGCGACTGCCGTTTGACCTCCGCAACCCAAAGGGATAGCGATATTCCACTGGTCTACAGTATCAGTTTATTTCAGGGTACTGACTCCCCGTAACGACTGTCAAAGATCATCATGACAGCCAGGAACGACAGTTTAACGTGCTCCGAGGCACGGGGCAAGCGATAATTAATAATTTAATACGCACTTTACTTTGAAAAGTCATAGGTGCGTGCTGTGGATTTGAACCCGATACCCTCTGGATGGACTGCCATCTGTACCTCCACTAGGCTATCGCTGCCTCTCTGTTCCATCAGTTACCACAATGAAATTTTGGGCAGCTGAATTTAAAGTTGGTCGTAAGAGCTAGGGAACAGATGAAGGTCCGCGACGTCCAAAAACTGCAACTGACGATAACCTCTCTAAATTTCAACAAATGGTGCTAGACGACCGCTGAATTGAGTAAGAGAGAGTTGCCGTGTGGTTGACGGCATAGAATATAAGTGTCACCACCCCCTATCTTCCCGTGGGTGTCGTAAGAGGCGACTAAGGGATAACACGATGCAAATACCATCTTTGCGTAGAGACGGAAAACTCGACATCAAACCCTATACGACTGCCTCGTTGGTCACGCAGCATAAATGTGCGCGTGGAATCGGGAGGTCTCGGGTTCGATTCCTGGGTCGGGCAGTGTTATTGAGTTTTTCTGTCACGAAATTCTCAGTAGCAGCACGGAGTCTGGAAATGTGCCCGGTACGGCAATAGGCTCGCCCCTTATTACGTGGGACTAAAGTATATCAGGCGAAAAGTGGGTGTAGAAATACACCTCTGCCTACCCCTTCGGGGATAAAAGGCGTGACGATATGTATGTATGTATGTAAATCAAGATTTAAGCATAAGCAAGCTCCCAGCGCGACTAGTGCCGCATTTACTCACGTTAAGACCAAAACCGCGTTCGAATGAATTTCTTTTAATGATCTCTTTGCGTAGATTAGGTCTATGTTGGTATAATTAATGACTGTAGATGCAACCTGGATACACCATTATACGTCTAAATCAATAAATACATACATTCCAAATAGTAAATTGCTAAGGAGGAACCGACTCCAAAGGATAAAGGCGTTTTTCGGCTGGGAAAGTGATGCTGATTGTTTTTTGGGATGTTCATGGAGAGATAGAAAGGGATAACTATTACAGCAGCATACAACGCTCTATTAATAGACAAATTGAGGGTAGAAGTTGTGCAAAAGGTCCACATTTGCAGAAAAGACTATATTACTGACATAAATCTTCGCATACTTTATATTTATTTTGTCACTGATTGCCTACGTGGCCCAGTAAATAAGCTATGCGTCTGTTTTGTTTGATCGAGAGGTCTTGCGTTCAATACCCGGGTTAGGCAAGACTGTAAGTACCTAACTGATTTTTCCAAATTCTCAGTAGCAGAACGAAGTCTGGCAATGTGCCCGGCAACGTCAATAGACCCCCTTTTTATGTAGGATCTAAAATGCATGACATGGCCAAATGTGGGTGTAATTATTAAAACTTATGTCTACCTCTTTATAGTATCGGTTTGCCACGTCACGCCTTGCTCGCTATCACGCGAGGTATTTTCTCACCTTTAGGCTTTCATAATAGGAACAAGGCGTGTAATGGTCAAACCATTATAATATTAACTACTTCTTCTCATTTAATTCATTTCATCAGCCTATCACTCCTAGAGGTGGACCTCCCCACGGTATGCCACAAGACCAATTCTAGTGGCCAACACTACGCTTGCTGAGGCGTGGCGTTATTAAGAACCTGCTTTTTAATTGACATACCATAACATCCCCCATTCAATTTGCTATAACCCTGGACTATGTCAGTTACTTTGGTCTTCTTCCGGATAATCTCGTGCCGAAAATTATTAATCAGCGACATCCCTAGTATTGTCCTTTTCATAGCTCTCTGAGAGACATGTAGTGTAGGCAGTGCATTGCAGGACAGCCCAGTTTCAATGGAGTTGAAGGCATTTTCGTAGTCCACAAAGCCTGCCACAGCGGCCGGTTTTATTCTTCGGATTTCTAAATAACCTATGAAAAAGTATGCTCTGTATGGATTTGGCCCACGGTATTAAATCCTTTAAGAAACCTAGCCTGCACCGGTCGCTGGAAGACATCAAATCTTGATGTCAGAAAAAAGTAGGAAGGGGTCACCACACCACCCATTCTTAAAAATCTGCTCTCTGAGGCACGAGACAAGCCATTCTAACCCGAGCCCTGTGAAGGGCAGTCTGTTAATATCTCCACTAGGCTATCGCTGCCTACCTTAGTAACATAATATGTCTAATAATAGTATATCTGCTTATACTATAATTATCCTATTGTAATAAATCGCCGGTAAAAACATAGCATACTAGTATAGCACAATCTCCTACTTTAAGTTGCAGTGAGTTTAGTGTGGTGACGGATTAAAAATACGCAATGTCACCACCCCATATTAAGTCGTAAGAGCCGACAGAGGGCCCATACTATGCAGAGAATAGCACTGTAAGAGAAGGAAAACTTAAAACAAACCCTATACCAATCCGTTAGGCCAGTGTGGTATAGTAGGCCAATTCCTCCTTCCAAGGAGAAGCCTAGTCCAGCAGTGGATCGTAAGGGGCTGATGCTGAGTTTAGAAGCTAAATCGATTATTTTGCTGTATTCTGCTATCTAGTGATTTAGTTATATTTAAGTTATTTTATTTTAATTGGAGCAATATTGTAATTAGGCCTCTAGAGATGCTTCGTGGAGCCCTGGCGCTCTGCGGAGCGCACTTTGAGAATGGTTAATCTATAGGTTTACATTATTTCGCACTAATTTGTAATACTGAATTATACGATAACTTCGCTAACGTGCGTATACTATAAATAGAAATATTAAATAACTTCACCTATTGACATTTATTTGATCGGAATCTCTTATAAATTTATATTTTCTCGAAGAAGAAATAAATAAAAATACTTATTTAAAAACGAAAGAACGTTCATTAATTCCCGAATTAAATAACTCAAGTTTTCCTTCAACTTGACTAGTTTCATTAAAATATTTTCGTGCGCGGAAGAACTAAATAACTCAACTTAGCTAATTCATTTCATACTCAAGTGATAAGAAGTCACAGTTGTTCATTTATTTATAGAGTTATTCATTTTTTCTACTAACATTTAGTGTTCATTTATACATATCTATTTCTACAATTGAAACACAAAAATGGCTTTATTTTTGGACTGGGTTAAGATATTAGAATGTTTGTTAGACCAAAAAATGCGGCACATTTTGGGGTTCACGAAAATGGTAAAAGGTCAATTTGGCCAAAATCTGAGTTATTTAGTTCTTCCATTATACCCACGAAATACTTACTGATGAAAACTTATTTTTTTGTCATCTCCTTTGCTGCGTGATGAATGCGATTTACATCCCAATATGATGCAGGCCATCACGCTTCAAAGCCGGATAAGTGAAACTGTAAATTCCATAATTTTAATGTCTGCTCAACCAGTGTATTAGTATTCTAAATATTTTAAAGTGGAACCAAATTATCAGACACCACTGGTGTATGATTTTAAAGTCTGTAACTGCAGCAAAGCGTAGTATTCGATCATAATCCTGTACGCATAGTCAACATACCTAGATTACGCGTACACTGGAACGCTTGGTCCGTACAAGGCTTAAGGTTAATAGACGCAACTTTTAAGGTTATCTAAGTAAATAATAATAGACAGCGATAGCCTAGTGGAGATACCAAGAGACTGCCATGCAGAGGGTATCGGGTTCAAATCCACGGCGCGCACCTATGACTTTTCGGAGTTATGTGCGTAGTAACTTGTCAATTATCGCTTGTCCCGTGCCTCGGAGAGCACGTTAAGCCGTCGGTCCCGGTTGTCATGAAGATCTTTGACAGTCGTTATAGGGCGTCAATACCTTCTAAATAAACTGACACTAGTATAAACCATGGCATATTGCTATCCCTTCGGTGTGACGTATGTCCGGTACCTATAGCGTCTACGTCACAGTACCGTCCATACGCTCGGCCAATCAGAGAAGGCCATCGTCCGCGCTCGCGAAGCCTGACCAAATATGGTCATGAACGGAGTCCAACTCTGATGGAGGGCCAGAGAGCGTGGGAGACTGCAGCCCTTAGTGTTCAGGCCAGTGTCATGTTGTTGGTCGCTCATACTCGTGGCAAGGGAAGTGAGACAATACTCGGCAATAATCGCACCTAGAACCTCTACTGCGTTTTAATTCTAGAACCCGTTACATCGGGTTGCGGAGGTCAGACAGGCAGTCGCTCTGTGGAAAAGCTAATATTCAGCCAAAATCCCGATAGACTAGTAAGCGGACCCCAGATTGAAACTGGGATAACGCTAGGAGGATGATGATCTAAGTAAATTATGTACATTGTACATTAAACTGCGCTTACTATCAAACGCGCGGTAGAAAATTAGACCGATGGACATCTTTCTTTATTGCCAACTTAGCAACCGCGGCTACCTGCTGTCGCATCCAGCTATATATATACATTCATGTCCTATTGTTTGTTTCCGTATTTATCCCTCATTCAAAAAACATCGATATCTTCTTTCACTGTCAAAAAATCAATAAATGTACAAAATATCAATTTGTGAGTTAAATTCATATCACACACGCATGCAAGCTGTTCCTTTGATTCGCAATACAATGATATGGTGTAAAATTAACACTCGTTATAGCATTAATACGAGAAAACTAAGAAATTTGTAGGAAAATGCCGACTCACTGATAGTCGATAAAGTTTCTCCTGTTATTTCCGCTCCGCTAATAGTGGAATCCACATCCCGATATCATATACACAATGTGTATTAACTAACGATTATACTATTTAATTATTTTAAGCTTACTTACTATTTAAATGCAAAAAAGTTATGAAAATGTAAACGCAACCGTCCAACAAATTTTACACTGATGACAGATGACAGCACGGCTATTTAGAGAATGCAGTCAAAGATATGAGTCTGTAAGGAGTCTAGGCCTCTTTAAATGAGACGCGTAATTTGACGTTATGATTAACCAACTAAGACCAACTGACATTACATGTTGCACGTTCGGTATAAGGAAATATAGCGGGCATGTTCTCTCTAGTCTAAACGTAGTCCAATCTCTCTGGTACAACCGGTTATAGTTACTCTAATTATGATAACTCACGATAGTTTTTACTCTAATATAGTAAAGCTATGGCTAGATTCTGGCAGTAATTACTTTGACCGCAAAACCATATTTGGCACTAAATGTAGGAATAGATGCCACAAACGTTATGTAGAAGGAATGTCGAGTTATATATGAGACAGAGTCTTAATGGGTGGAAAGAAAATAAAATGTAATAATAAAATTGTTTACTATACTTTATTCGAATGTTGTGCCCAACCGTAATCAGATTTCAAATTGACTTGTGTCCTTCATAATCTTAACGTTAATGTACGAATTTCTTATGCCGTATAATAAATAAATAGTAAAGAAAAACAATTAATATTATCACGTTAACCGTGACTATCAATGTAATCGGCAGTTGTTAGCACAATTAATATTCAATAATTCTTTGTCTGAAAGTATACCTACAGTATCTATAAAATTATTTTCAATAAATCATAATTTCATAACTTCACGCCTTTTATCCCCGAAGGGGTAGGTGGAGGTGAATTACACACCCACACTTCGCCAGTTCTGTTTCGGTTCCAATGTAATAGGGGGCGAGCCTATTGCCATCTACCGGGCACATTATTTAGCGAGCGATAATTAACATTATTAATACACACATAACTCCGAAAAGTCAGAGGTGTGTGCCTGGGGTACCTGGGGATCGAACCCGAGACCATCGTCTTGGCAGTCCGTTACGTACACCACTGGGCTATCGCCGCTTTCAATGAATCGTACTATTTATATCCTTATTCTTAGTTCCCATTTAATTTTCTGGTCTAACTTTATCTTAGGGTTTATCCTAAGTGGCTATTAAGTGGACTTACTATAAACCTTTACAAGGCACTTTTATGTTATGTCGAATATAGCCTAGTTATTTCCAGTAACCATGTTGCATGAAGGTTATATAATTATAGGCTGTACCTTTGTAGTCAATCAGTCAATTTATTCCGTAAGTAGCTTTCGCCCACCCGCTCTGCCTTCCTGCCCACGTGGGTGTCGTTGAAAGTGAAAAAAGAAAGCTGCTATTCTATTCTTATATGTTCTATTTCATAGCGTATCTTGGGTTGCATTCGTAATATATACTTATCGTTGCATAGCTTATATATATAAGCTAAGCAACGACTGACTCGATGCTTAGCGTAGTGGCACTGTACCGAGTGTTGTGGGTTCGATCCCCATACGAGATAACAGTTTGTGTGATTCATAATTGTTGTTTCGTGTTTGGGTGTTTATTGTGTCCGTTAGTTGTATATTTGCATAGTCCACTGCGACATATGATTTAGAAGTAGTGCGGGAATTGATTAAAAAAAATAAAACTTGCACTGGTCACCACTTGGACGGATGACCGCGTCTTGCATTTACATCAGAGCGCTACTGTGCCTCGGAGGGCATGTAAAGCTGTCGGTCCCAGTTCTTGCCTCAAGTCAAGAATCGTTGAGTCATGTCAACCAGAACTTCGGTTGTCGGCCGGCCTCAAAACTACGACACCAGAGTTGGCCACACAGTCACACAAAAACGAAAAGAGAAAGCTTTCATCGAAATCTGTTTGTTAGTTTTGCCGTAAAAGTGTAACAAACATCCATCCTTCTATAGAAACTCTCGTATTACTAACAATAGAAATAGGATATCAGAAAACGAAAAACACATACGTACCTAAACAAATTTCAACTGCAGCAAAATGTATGTTTACACAGTACACTTTTATAACCATTGTTAACACAGAACCATTTATCAAAGCAGCGTATCGCGATACAAGCAGGCCAATAGTCTAATATAAAACTCGTTTCCAATACGTTTGTGATAAGGGCGCGTGTAAGTGAGTGTTCAATGGCTATGGGGCTTTCACTTATCCGAGCGATGATAACGCCACCGTCGGCGTCAAAACTTGTCAAAACTTTGTATAAAACTCAGCTTTCTAAGATATAACAACATTCCGCGTTCCACTAGACGTACGGCAAAGGGCGTCTCGTAGCATAATGTTGCGTCCTACGGCAAACTCATAAGCTTTACGATATCCACTTACTTAGATTTTATTACAAATCTTAAGCGGCACCAGATGCAACAACGTGAAAACGTATTATAGGTACTTTTTATTACATACGTGTGATCTAAAAATAGGCAGTGGTGAGGAGTGATAAAGTACTTCAGATGTGGAATAAATTATGAACCATAATCTCTGTTTAATATCCTATAAAGCTTTGATGATAAGGAAAAGAAATCATTGTTCGAGTATATTTATAAAATTCGTTTTGGAAATATATTGCCGCTGTTAATATTAGAATATAAAATGTCTTATGATGTATTTGTTTTGTAACGAGGTCGTTACGTGATTGTGATAAATACAGCAAGCTAATTCTATGTTATAACTAATAAGATAAAGCATTCCAAGAATAATTATTCAATGCACTAAAGCCAGCAGAACCGATTATTGTTGGGTTCGTTGAGACGCGAAATGATTTCATGTTGCTAATTACGTAGATAAACAATGATATTTTGTAATTTCGTGATTTTAGTTAGTGGGTAGGTATAGTATTTTCCACTTGCTAGTACATTACTGTATATTTTAGAAATATACTTATTTTTAACAGGATTTATTTTACACATCAATTTGATTCGGAATTGTTTTGAATCGTAACATAAATGAAACGACAGAGACGGAGACGAAGAATTAAACCTATAAAACTTAAATCAAACGAACATTTATTATTAGTAGGGACGGATCCAGGGTGGGAGAACTAAGGAGCTAAAGTCCCCACTACCCCTCTCCCTCTACTAAAGGCATCAGACCTCCCATTAAAAATGGCTTCCTCGTGTTTCCCTCAAAACAACCTATCATCATGGTTAAGACGCCAAACCTAAATGAGGCCTTCTCCAATCTAAAATGAGTCCACTCCTAAACCAAAATGACCTTTTCCCTCATCCCCGTATATTATAATAATATAGTATCTAAATATGTTAAATAAGTAGATGTCATCGTTGGATAGCGTGCAAGTAGAGACTGCCAGTAAGAGTATTTTATTAGGTAGGTTGTAGTATTATGTAGACCAAAACCTGCCATAATTCGAAACTACTGAATCGATGTTAATAATGATCTCTTTTTGACTGTATTTAGGAATAAAATTTTAAAGCTAAATTATCTGACTATGTTGTTAAGTTTAAGATTTGTACGCCGGAAACGGCAGAATATTATGGACATACCTATATAATTTGTAACACCACTGTAACAACAATATTCTAACAAATAAATGGATTATTATTATTATATTATTATTATATTATTATAAAATAGGCTTTAATTTAATTTAAACCAAACTCATAGTCTTATAGCACTTACCTTTTATTCTCAGAAGAATTACAGAAAATTCTTCCAGAACATTTGTTTGTAATTCCAAACTCTATTAAGGTTCAAACAATTATACTTATTTCAGGAATAGTATTGTAATTTTAACCGCAAAAGTAATATCTTAGAAACCCAAGCGTAGCTCCTCTGTTTCTTGGATCATCATAAACAATTATTTACGTATGAAAATATATACCTCTGTAAAAGTGTTTTAATATTAATACTTAAATGGCGGTAGTTGTATTTTCAAGGACTTGGCTTTGCTACCAAGAGGCTCCGTGTTCTATCGTGTGTTTACATTTATACCCAATTTTTTTTGTCTAGCGTTGGAAACGCCTTTGAGCCCACTCCCTGGAATTTAGTGCTTGGTGGAAAGGCACTGTAAGTCTCCCTTAGGTATATCTCGCATTTACATTCGTTATATATCTATAACGATAGATACATAACGAATGTCGTCACGCCTCATGATCCCGTTTAATCTTTCATATTGCAATCTTAACGTCAACATCTATATCGAGAGGCTTATGCGGATCACATACTCATTCTGGTGCAACGAGTCTGTCATCCACATACCCTATGGCGGCTAGAGATCGTCACGCGCTCGCTGAGAACTGGACCTACTGTTGAAGAGTGCGTGGTCAACCACGCACTCTTCAACTTAAGCCTCGCTCCCACTTCGTCGTCTCCTTGCTTGGCATCAATTCTTCGAAGAAGAAGACGGCGGTATTCCACACTCTCCCGCTCTGAACTTGTCCAAAGCGCGAGGGTGTCAGAACCGACTGCTATGATCTTCATACAAGGTCCTAACCTACTCTACCAAAATGTGCCTTGGACAACGGGAGGGAATCGCCGCAGTATAGATTCCTAGTTCTAATCGAATAATGTCCCTTTACGCCTCCTGTAATTCAGTCTATATTAAATTAATTCTTAATAAGATATTTGTATTTAAACGAGAAAAATACCTACATAACGAAATATTTTCTGCAAGTATTAATATAAAAGCGATATAGAAAGCTTGGGATTTTAAAAATACTTTGCGGGACTTCGTGTTAAGGTCGTCATAGGACGCACCCTTTTTAAGGTCAAACTCTTATGCCTAGTGCTGTGACCGCGTCCCAGTATTTGTATCAATACAAACATAATAAATTTAACTATAAAAACCAACCTAACAGTTTTTGAAAATGATTCATTTTTTTGCTGCTGACAGCCTTAAAAACGAGTGACATTGTTTTTCACCTCATTACGATTTTGATATTGTTTATAAGAATTTATCAATATGGATTTAACAAGGACTTTGACGATATTCACTGTCTGTAACTAGGCTTGATATTGGCAAATAAGTAATAAGTCAAAAATCATAAAATATTACACTGACCACTATAACTAGCAAAAAAATTGTGCAGTCATTTTGTCACGCATCTGTGAAAGTAAATTTCGCAGATATATGTAGTGCCTATTTTTGCAATTGTCATATTTTAGGTAATATTTAATGAACGACTCTTACGATCTTTATCATTATATGAAAAATAGAATCTAGACATCAGACAGGCAGTCGCTCTGTGGAAAACCTAATATTCAGCCAAATCCGGTTAGACTAGTAAGCGGACCCCAGATTGAAACTGGGATAACGCTAAGAGGATGATGATGATGTAATGAACGAGTCTAACGACCTTTATCATGATACAAAGAATAAAATCTAGAGACACTGAAGCGCCTCTAGATAAACTTATTGAAGCCTCGAGTAAAATCTCTGAACTTGATAAGCCCTGATTGATCAATTTTCATCAGTATTCCTGGTTATATGACATACCAACTTCAAAACCTGTTTTATTTTCAAACGTGTGGTAATCTTGTTATCATTTCTTCGGACAGAAAACTTAAGCAACCAGCTTCACAAAGCATAAGTGGTAGTTCCTACAATTATAATATTATATTTAGCCCGTGGCTAATACGTTGTTTGAACTGGCGTGGAAAATATTACGACTAAAATTTAACAGAATTACAACCACATTTTCTAACTCTATAAATATCCCTCAGCGATACCGGTTAAAAGGTATGATATTACATAACCCTTTACTCATTTAATGACGTCAGACAATGCCAACTCCCCTGTAATTCTATCCAACATTTCGTAATAAAATCTCCAATGCTGTTTCCATACAGGGAACCTCAAAAAGGATTTACACGGGATCCCTCTAAGCAGAAACATTTATTCCAAATTTGATCCACTTACGAAAGTACAGACCCATAGTTTATCCCTTGTAAATATGTAAATACTTTTACCTTAACTTAAAAATCGAACACGTGGCAATAGTTCACGACTTATTTCCTTTTACTTTGTTTTTTAAAGAACAAAGACATCAAAAGGTTGCACAAAAATTACTTTTAAAATGGTTGCCTAAAAAGCACTTCAATTATGTAAAATCTAATATTTGACTATCGAATAACTTGAATCACAGTGTTACGCCTGAATTTTATCTAGACAATATACTGGGAATAAATTTATCGTTTAAATTGATTTCAAAATTTGCTACTCTACAAGTTATCATGTAAATAAAATTTAAAAAGTGCCCGTGCTGTTGTCGGGTCTAGTAGGCGGTAGATTCCTCGCCGCCCGGTGTAGCATAACTAATTAAAAAGAGCATTTAGAGTACTTTACTGAAAATACTTAAAGTATTTATATGGTATCAGTTAATATTGCACTCTGAATTTTTGCTCTAATAACCACGCCATGTTGTGGTCGCGGAAATTCGTAAGACTTTTAATTTCAGTTTTAAACACTTCCATAACTTAGCGCATTACTTCATGACAGTGTTTATGAAATGAGATTCTTTATATAATGTAAATTTTAGAGTAATATTTGTATTAAAATCCGTACTTCTTAATATTGCTTTGTTACTTATTAAGACATTTTATAACCGCCCATACTGTTTGTGAAAACTTTTAGTCGATCTTTATTTTACTCAATTCTGCTTATCATAGTTGACGATTTCTTTAAAGTGTAAAAAATATAGTAGATGAATCGAATATTACTTAAAAAATTCTTGAATTACTAGCCATGGTTTACTTACTACTACTTTTAATCATTCTGTTGTACTTTAATATAAAATAATATGGACTAAGGCAACTTCAATATATGGGTGTATTATCTTAAACATGGTCTTACGTATTACAATAGTTCTAACTAATAGGCGATCTGAACCTCATTTTCTCTGAGACTCGAGGCAGTATCGCGGTAACGGAATAGCACAGAGTATTAACTTGGCGAGAAGAAACCGCTTTATGTAAAGTATAATACACTTTAATTTAAAACGGATATAAGTTTAAATGAACTACTACTATTGCAATAGTAGCAGAAACATTTCGTATTAAATGCTCACTTTGAAATTGAAATCTGACCACGCGGTATGCTAGCGAGTTACTGACTGTAAGCGTTTAGTATTATTGTGTAAGCTCTATAGTCGAGTCTTGAATCGGTTCTTTCAAATTTGGGTGTGAAGCTGATTTACTTACTTAAATAAAAAAATATATTATTTAACATGAGAAGAAGCTCAACTTCATAGCTTGTAAGCAATTCATCATCATCATCATCATCAGCCTATAACAGTCCACTGCTGGACTAGGCCTCTCCTTTGAAAGGAGGAATTGGCCTACTATACCACGCTGGCCAAACCGGTTAGTATAGGGTTTGTATCAAGTTTTCCTTCTCTTACAGTGGTATTCTCTGCATAATATGCTCCCTCTGTCGGATCTTACGACACCCATGGGATGACATGGTGTAAGGCGAATGCCAGGAGATGAGTAAAACGACCGAATGATGATGCAAGACTGCCTTTATTATAATAAGAAATTGGGTTATATAGTTAGCATGATTACATTTGTATGTATACGTATAATATACTTTCTTACTACTACTACACCTTCCATCCGAAAGAAAAAATATGTGACAATATAAGGAAACATTTTTTTTTTGATGAATAAAAATATGAAAAAGACACAATGTTATTTAAAAAATATAATAAATATTACTAATAATAAATTTCCTTAGACAAAACAAAGTATTTTATTTATTATTGGATGTACAATTTTGTGCGGTTTTTATGCACTAATTCATTCTTTCCGTTTTTCATTATTTCTACATTTGGTGGCCTATCTTTCACTTCTTTATATGGACCAGAGTACAAATCGCTTAATTTATTGCCTGTCTCATTTTTCAAGAGTACTAAATCATTAACATTATAGTTTATAGGCTTAGAATATTTATCACATATAATTTTTCGCTTTTCTTTAGACTCTATTAAATTATTTCTTGCCTCTTTTTGTGATAATTGCAACCTGTATTTGAGCTCACATGGATAGTGATCATAGTTATACAGTGGTTCTAAATCAAGAGTCAAATTACTAGGGAGTGAACATTTTTTACCAAAGACAAGTTCATACGGAGTGAATTTTGTCTCTGTATGAACTGTTGTATTATATGCAAACGACCAAAAAGGTAACCAACTGTTCCAAGTTTCAGGGTGACTATCAATTTGAATGCGAAGAAAAGCATTTAAATTTTTATGTGACACTTCTAATGCACCTAATGACTGGTGGTGGTACGCAGTCGAGTTTAACTGGTTTATTTTAAGTAATTTACATACCTCTTGGAATGTAGATGCGATGTACTCTTTCCCTCTGTCTGTAGTTATAAGTTTCGGTACTCCATACCTAAGAATAAAGTTAGCAACAAAAGTTTTAGCTACCTCGTCTGTTTTTTTAGAAATTAAGGGATAGGCTTCTATATATTTAGTTAGTTCGCATTGAAGCGTTAAAGCATAAGAATAATTATTATTATCAGTTTCAAATGGACCCACTAAGTCAAAATATATCTTTTCAAAAGCTGTGTTAGCTGTCGTTGTTATTGTTAATGGCTCTTTCATGGGCAACGAATATTTTTGTCGCTGACATTTGTCACAACGCCTAACATAGTTCTTAACATCATTATCTAACCCTGGCCAATAATAGTACCTTTTAATGTTATTGACCATCCTTCTCATACCTGCATGGCCACTGCTAGGTAGGGGATGGAAGTCATTCAATATGACTTTTCTGTCATCTTCATTATAAATTGTCTTCACATTATTTATTATATGTATAGGTGGACCGGTCCTATCTTCCATAGATCCTATCTCTTCTACTAGTTTTTTTAATAAATTGCTTATAATCATCCTTTTTTATTATACTTATTTCCTTGACATTTATTATTTTACAAAAATCATCTAACTCTCTCACAAATTCGCGTCGCGTCATTCGTGAGTCAGAGGTCAGGTATTTTATATAAATTATCTTTTTCTTTTCAACATAACAAAACGTTTTATTTTCTTTACTAATGATTCTTAATTTCCTCAATTTATTCAATTCTTCTTTATTAATCATACGTAATTCTACTGATTCTGCCGGTTTGACATGATTACTTACGATCTTAGGCTGATCAGAACTTAAATCTGTATGTACCATGTCCAACGAGGAGGAATCAGGTTTATTTATTTTTCGCGATTGAGCACGTGTCATAACATTAACTATGTTCTCATTTAATTCTTTTAATTCTTTTGAACTCAAACAGATTCGAGATAATGCATCTGCAGCTGCGTTATCTGAACCTCTGACATATTCTACGTCAAAGTTGTATTCTTCTAATACCAAACGAAACTTCATAAGCCTGCTCGACGGATCTTTCATGCCAAATAAGTAAACTAGGGGCTTATGATCAGTTCTAATTTTAAAATATTGACCGTACAAGTAAGCTCTAAAATGTTTGACAGCCCAAACTATCGCTAACAACTCTTTTTCTATAACTGGATAGTTTGATTCGGCCTTATTCAGAGTTCTGCTAGTAAAAGCTACAGGTCTGCCATTTTTATTGGATAAAACTGCTCCAATGGCTTTATTTGATGCATCGGTTTGCAAAATAAAATAATTTTCTTTTGAGAAATCTGGGTAATCTAAAACTGGAGGTGACATGATACAGTTTTTGAGTGTTTCAAAAGATTTTTGACATTTTTCATCCCAAACAAAATTACTGTTTTTTCTACAAAGTTGATTCAGTGGTTATGCAATTTCAGCAAACTTAGGTATACATTTTCTGTAGTAATTTGTGAATGCCACGAACCTTTTAACTTCATCGGCATTTTTTGGACATGGATAATTTTTTACCGTATTTACTTTATCGGGATCTGGTAATATGCCTTCGTTAGATATGTAATGTCCCAAATATAATATATGTTTTTTAAGAAAAGTACATGTTGAAGGATTTAATTTTAAATTGACGGATCTGAGTCTTTCAAAAACATCCTGTAAGTTTTTATTATGGTGTTCTAATGTCCTTCCAAAAATAATTAAATCATCCAGATAAATTAGGCATTGTTGGTCCTGACATCGCCAAATTCATCATTCGCGAGAATGAACTGGGACTTGTTTTCAATCCCATAGGCATTCTCGTCATCTGGTATTGACCAGAATTGAAAGCAGTGAATTTTCGACAATTTTTATCCAAATTAACATTATAGTATCCTTGAAATAAATCTAAATGCGTGAAATATACACTTCCAGACAAAGACTCTAATATTTCAGTTATATCGGGGAGAGGATACTTATCATCCTCTATACAGTTTCCGATAATCGACGACTAATCGCCATTTTTTATTACCCGATGTATCTAATTTTTTAGGCACTAATAGTATTGGACTAGACCAGTCACTTTTACTAGGCTCTATTATACCTTCTTTTATTACCGTTTATCTCCTCTTTCTGGCTAACTGGTAACCTATAAGGTTTAGAAAATACTGGACTAACGTTTGGTTTCAAAAAAATATTGTGAGTGTAAATATCAGTGGTTGTCAATCTGTCGCCTTCTAAATAAAAAACATCTGCATATTTTGCACAAATGTTTTGAATACTCTGAAACTCGATGTCATTTAAATAATTTAATTTCAATAAGGAAAATAATCATTTTACTCGGTCTGAATTTTTCTCATTTTTCTCGAAACTGCAAATATTATAATCGTTAAGATCGCAAATGGTAGGTTCTATTCTTGATAATGTTACAGCTTTTTCAGTCACATTCAAAATTTTTATAGGTATCTTTCCATGTTTTGGAGTCGCTACCGAGCTGGCTAAATAAACACCATCTTGTATTTCTTGTGAGCAAACTATGCAATCGGATTGAAATTTAGTTTGAATGTAATGTATGGACTCGCATCGTGGCGGAATTTCTAAAACATTAATATTATTATCATTAGTCAAAGGCAAATAAATTGTTTGGTTCAACCCTAAGTTTAAGGATAAAACATTTTTCTCGAAATCTAAACACGCTCCAAATCTATTCAAGAAGTCTCTACCTAGAATTCCATTCGACGAAATTGGTAACGAATTAAAAACAAAGAACTTGTGATTAAAAACATATCCATTAATAATCAATGGAACATAAACATATCCAATGGTCTGTACTTCGCCACCTAAGCCGTTTATAATTACATTCTCTTTATGTAATGGAATGCTGAATTCGATCGCATGTTTATAAGTTACGGCTGATAATGAGGCGCCCGAATCGACTAAGAACGAATAAGTTTTATTGCATGACGCAACCAATAAATGAATAAAGCAATTACTACTACTACTGGCTAAAATCGAATGACTTTGTTTATTCTCGAAAACACTTGTCAAGTCGGGGTTCATCTGAAATTGATGTCGAATCTTCATTGATTACATTAACCGTGTTTTTTTTTATCCCTCGGTTTCCGCGATAATAATTATTACAAAACGTATCTCGATTATAACGCCCTCGCCGTCCTTGGCCCCGCGAGTTCGACTGGCTCCATGAACTTGATCGCTGTGAGTTTCCATAGTAGTGCCCTCGTTGAGCAAACGCTGGGCGATTATGTCCTTCAAAAAATGTTGGGCGATTATGTCCATTGCGACGTGGGTACCTGGAGTTATTATGATAATTCCTAGAATAGTAATTGGACATACCCATCACCTCTCCTGCGGCCGAAAATGAGGTCTCCTCGTCCTGAGCAGCTTGTATGGTATCTTTCAGGGAACTGTAATTTCGAGCGGAAATTATGGTACTGATTCGGCGATTTCGTAAACCGTCGGAAAACTGTTTAATCGCTTGTTTTTCATTTATAGGCTTCAAGATATTATAGCATTCAGTGTTTCCGTCGGCTTGCGATATCGTGAGATCCACAAACAACTCCGTTATTAATTTCCCATAGTCGGCAATTGGCATATCATTTTGGCGTGTTTTTTGCAATTTATTTTGAATTGCAGTGGAGCCTTTTTTTGGCAATAACTCTGTTTGCATGTCTTTAATCAATGCTTCAACACTTGCATAATCATCTCTAAGGCGTAATTTGGCAAACTGTGACAATGTGCTTTTTAATATGAACTTAATTAAATTCTTTTTGCATTCTGGTTTGGTCAACAAAGAATTATAATACTGAATATTGTCTATCAATTGTTTTACGCTTGTCTCATCATCTGAAATTACAGGTAATAAACTCAGAGCTGTTTTCAAATTGAAACTATCCATATTGCTCGTTTGAGGTTTTACCACAGGCTGACACAATATTTTAATTTCCTGATATAACAAATCAAAATTCTTACGATAATTTTCATACAATGGGAAATCATCAGATTTAATCGTACCTTCCTTTACTTTATTTTCAAAGTCTAATAACCATTTAGAATATTCACAAAAAACGTCATTTGCCTCTTTCAACTTAGTTTCTAAAATGTTACCTTCACGTCTACTCGGTCCGATTTTAATTATATATGTTCTAACTTGTTTCAATTTCTCATATATCTGTTCTAAAGAAATATTCATAACTTACCACCAAACGTAGTACATCCCGATTATCACTTACGTAGTTTAAAATACACTTTAACTGATATGTGTATAATAAAAATTATTATTAGATTATTTTAATCGTCAGATTAAACATAGTAGAACGAATATATGACTTAAAATATAAAGTCCAATAACGTAGAAAAAAGTCTCAACATCAGCATTTATATTTTTGATTATTATCACACGATTAATAGACGCGCACTTTGCATTTTTCCGCACTTTAAGACATTATATATGCACGTGAACACCACTTTTAAACACTGGTTAACCGGTTACACTTTATAATACGCTCTGGGTTGACTCGCCTCTTCTACATTACTAGCTGTAGGAAGTTGTGGTTGTCTGAAGAATGATCATCGCAAGGCATTCCTATTGATCTCCGTGGTAATCCACTTCAAATGACAGCGCCTGTACGTTCGGTACACACAGTACAGGAATCCCAGTAGAAGTACCAGCACGATGATGCACAACAAAATGTTACTGGTGCTGAGGTGATACTGCAGTTGTTCAGCTGCTGCCTTGTTACTTCTGCTCTCTCTGCTCGCACTGCGGTCTGCACGATCATGGTCTCTTCCTTAGACTGAGAACTGCCCATCTTCACGGATGTTACTTTTCACCAACTTTTCGAAAATCACGAACACGAATGCACCGCAGTGCAGCTCAAAATAGAATGCCATAGCTTAATACAGTTAATTAATTGCACTTAGAAAATAAAATATTCCAGTCCATATACGGAGTCATATTCGTCGTCACGCGGGTCTCGCGGGCAGGGTCGCCATGTAAGGCGAATGCCAGGAGATGAGTAAAACGACCGAATGATGATGCAAGACTGCCTTTATTATAATAAGAAATTGGGTTATATAGTTAGCATGATTACACTTGTATGTATACTTATAATATACTTTCTTACTACTACTACAATGGGGTGGTGACATTCCGTATTCTTAATTCGTCACCACACGAACATTGTAAGCAATTAGAAGACCTTTATTTTCTGCACCTGCTTTTTCGTGTATATAGTGTTCTCTTGACACAGAAAAAGAGCAGTAAGGCAGATCATTACTTCCTGTGGCAATAAGTCTGGCCTATCTGGCTTCTCGACTTGCGACCACTGATGATACGACCTCATCATCCAGCAGGAAGCAGGTGCCACCGTGATCCGGCTCGATAAGTTCGGGCTTTGGAGAAGAGACGACCGAATAACCCATGCACGCCCGAAAAGGACATTAACTAACGAGATCCCGATGCTAGATGCAACGTGTGACCTCATACCTAAAACCTTTGTCTTTGACAAAAAATACCGCATACAACTGCAAGAAGCGCACAAGGATAGCTCTGGTATACACGAAGTTAGAGTATACACATACGGCTCAAAAACAAAGTATGGGACAGGTGCCGGAGTATTCTCCCATGACTTGAACATCAATCTCTCAACATCGCTTGGTAAACTCAACACCATCTTCCAAGCTGAATGCGTTGGGATTATAAGGGCGGCGACGGCAATCGCGCCCAGAAACGTGAGTAACCTGTCAACACGCATCAAAGTCAAAGTCAAAGTCAAAATCATTTATTGATCTAGGCCACAAAGTGACGCTTATGAACGTCAAAATTTAAGTTAATTACTTAATGATTCTACATTTTCATTTACTGCCACGTTCGCAATGCAATAGGTAGAACCATGAGAAAGAACGGGCAATAAAACTTATGGCCACTCTTTTCAAACAAATATAATGGTGGTACATTTTATTTTTGTAAGGAACTGCAACTGTTTCACATTGTTTTCATTCATTTCATTTCATCATCACAGACAGTGCCTCAGTACTACAAGCTCTCGACGGCAACTGCTTTAACAGCGGCTTAATTATGGAGTGCCACCAAGAGCTGCAGAAAACTGCGGCGAGGAATCGGGTCACGCTCCAGTGGATACGAGGACACAGTGACTCCACGGGCAATGACGCAGCAGACCAACTGGCAAGGAAAGGATCGGACACAACAACTCTGGGACCCGAACCAATAGATATATACCTTATAGACTAACATAACGAACGAACGAACATAACGAACCCATAGATATATACCTTATAGACTAACATACATAAAATAAAATATCTAATAATATTACAAAACAAACAGGTGTTATTCACGGCTTCATGTTACGCTGAGTGGTATTGCGTAACCTCCCATGAAAACGCCGATACACGACACCCTTCGGCCAAAACTCTTCCTTGAGGAAAGTCTCGAAATGTTGAGTCGGCACCCGCACCACGTACGATTTGATTTTATGCCGTGACTCCAATCTCTCGACTCTCAAAGTCCAGTTGGTCTTCAGGCGCAGGTATTCTACGACCTCCTCTTCCTTTGTGGAGTGATGAAATTAAATGAAATTATTCTTTATTTCAAGTAAACTTTGTATAAAGAGCTTACGCAACGTCAATTTTAAATTTATCAGTTGTACAAGTTTATATTTTTATGTTGAATTAGAGCAGCTCAATCCCAAGCATTTTTGTCGTCTATATAATCGGAAATTTTATAATATGCTTTTAAACACAACTTAGTTTTAACAATTATCTTAAATTTATTTATTGTTAAATTTCTAATATTAAGAGGGAGCTTGTTATAAAAGCGTATACACTGCCCCATAAAACAGTTACTTATTTTGTGGAGGCGGGTGCTATGAACTACAAGATTATACTTATGTCTAGTATTTACAGTGTGAAGATCACTTTTTTTACTAAATTTGTCAATATTCTTGTGGACATATAAGAGATTATCGTATATATATTGCGATACAACAGTTAGAATGCCTATCTCACTGAACTTTCCTCTTAGAGAACCACGAGGACCAAGGTTGTAAATTCCCCTTATTGCTCTTTTCTGCAGAACGAATATTGTGTTAAGGTCTGCAGCATTCCCCCAGAGAAGAATCCCATAAGACATAATACTATGAAAGTAACTGAAATAAACCATTCTAACTGTATCTATATCTGTAAGGCGTCTAATTGTCCTAACTGCATAAGCTGCAGAACTAAGTTTGCCCGAAAGTCTTTTTATATGCGGACCCCATTGGAGTTTGGTATCAAGCATAATACCTAGAAACATAGTTGTCCCGACGGGCTCAATTCTGGATTCCTTAAGTTGTACATTGGTTTCCATCTGTATAACATTGGGCATTGAGAATTTTAATAGTTTGGTTTTCTTATCATTAAGTAATAAATTATTTACATTAAACCAACTAACAACTTTAGACAAAATTTATCTGTTGTCGTCTAATATTAAAAATTAAGGAGGTGTCATCCGCGAACAACACAATCTCATGATTCTTTTTTACATAATAAGGTAGATCGTTAATATAAATAAAAAAAAGAAATGGTCCGAGAATTGACCCCTGCGGGACTCCCATTTTTAAGGCAGAACCTGGAGATGTCTTGTCATTGATCTGGACCTTCTGGATTCTGTTGCCCAAGTAGGAAACCAGGAGATCGAGAGCTTTGTTCCTAACGCCGTAATGATACAATTTCCTGACCAGAGTGTCATGATGTACACAATCAAACGCTTTTGACAAGTCGCAAAAAATACCTAATGCATCTTGCGACTTCTCCCAAGCTGCAAATATACTTTTGAGTAGCTCAACTCCTGCGTCAGTAGTCGAACGACCCCTCGTAAATCCGAACTGTTTCTCGTGGAGTAGATTATGTTTATTGAAATAACTAAGCAACTGACTAAGAATTAATTTTTCAAAAATTTTACTAAGTGTCGGCAATACAGAAATAGGTCGAAAATTAGAAGGGTCGGTTGTGTCACCAGATTTAAATAAAGGTATAACTTTACTATATTTCATTAAGTCAGGAAATATTCCAGAAGCGACGCAACCGTTGAATACCGCTGCAAGATGTGGAGCAATTATGCTAATAAAAGATGAAGTAGTCTTCACTGACAGTCCCCACAAATCCATTGTCTATTTCATATTTAAAGTTTTAAATTGTTTAATAATATCGTCAGTAGTAACAACAGTGAATTCAAAGGCTGCATCACATTCTGGCACGCAGTCCCTAAGAAGCATTTCAGCAGACATAGAAGATGAGTTGAGTGACTCTGTTGTCACTATAGGTATATTAGCAAAGAAATTTTCAAATTCTGTCGCAACTTCCAGGTCCTCTGAAATACTCACATTATTGATTTTTAACAGGTAGTCGCGGCTGCGTGCCTTGGCTCTGCCAGTTTCATTGTTGATCACATTCCAGGTAGCCTTTATAGTGTTTTCTGATAGTTTTATTTTATTTCTCAAATAAATAGATTTTGCCGTGTTACAAGCTTGTCTAAATATTTTGGAATATTTTCTTACGTAATTAATAAAGGTCTGACTATTATTATAAGACTTTTCATTATACAGTTCATATAATCTAATTCGGCTTTTATGAATACCTTCAGTTGCCCAATTACTAAACATCAGACGGTCAGTTACATTTAATTTTTTGGATGTAAATATAGTCTGAAATTTGTCATTAATTAATTTAAATAAGGAGTTATATAACTGATCCGGATGGTCATGATGAGGCAACCAACGCATTTTTCGAGATAAATTGTTTTTAAAAGTTTTAAGTCGTTTCTCATTTATTGGTATATATTTAACAATTTTTCTCTGTTCTCGCGGGCATTCTCCTGGACAACAGATTAACTGCCCACTGTGATCTGACTGAAGCATATTAATCAAAGATTTGTGTATTGGTTTTATACTAGTAAATATATTATCAATACAAATACCACTTGTGGCAGTCACTCTAGTTGGTTCATAGAAATTATGACATAAATTGTATGACTTAAGTAAATTTAAAAAATTGATAGTTGAAGAGCATTTTTCTAATATGTTAATGTTAAAGTCTCCACAAATAGCAACCGTTTTACGGCAATTACAAACTTTGCTTAGAGCATCCTCCATAATAACTAAAAAACTTTCAAATGGTGCACATGGAGGTTTGTATACACTCATAACAATGAACTGCTTAAACTCAACACATGTAATCTCTACTACTCGCTCAACAGAGAGGCTCACAATGTCAGTCCTTTCTTTAAATTTTAGAAATTTACTTGCTATGATTAACGAGCCACCATGGATAAAATTTTCTAGACTCAACGAGCTTACAACCTGGTGGTTATTAAAATTGAATATGAACTGGTGGCTTCTTAGCCAATGTTCTGTAATGCATAAAATATCAATATTGTTACAGTTCATAAACAATTCCAATTCTAACTCCTTACCCATCAACCCTTGTATATTTTGATGCACCAGGTTGATACAATTTTTAAAATTATTGTTTGAATGTGTGGTTGATGGAACTATGTTTTTGTCACTTAAACTAGGTACAAAATTTGGTGTCTTATTAAATATATTGCCAGAGATTGACTCTATTGTCTCAGAAGTCAATTTAAAGAATTTGGAACGGATTCCAAGCTTATATTGCATGTCAAATTTGACTGCTCAATAAAAGCAGTGTGGTTAGCCAAAAGCTTGGCTGAGTTATTAATATAATAAGCTAGCGATGATGCTATTTGTCTTTTATAAAATTGTGATATATAGTCATTATCATATGTCAAATAAATATTTCTAATTAAAGCATTAGAGTCAATAATGTCAATCAAATTATTATAAAATGTCATAGTATGCAATTTTGAATTAATCTTAAATCTATAATCATTTTCAGCTTGTGGCAACAGGTTACGGTAAGGAAAAGCAAGTAACAGAATTTTTCTAACTTTTAAATTGAGTAATTGGTCAAAATATCTCTGTATTACATTTATATTTGCATTTCCTCTTCTCCCAATAAATATAATAATTGTTGTTTCAGGACAGTATGTTTTAGATAAAATAGATTGCATTATTTGAGAATAAGTTGCTCCAGGTATACATATGTTAGTAATAGCTAAACCTGTCCTTTGCCGCAACAACTGGCTCATGTTTTTCTCTATCTCATCACTAAACATTAATAGTTTGTTGGTGTTTGTAATGTGGGGTGAGAAGGAAATACCAAGATTAGAATCAATGGTGCTGTTACCCGCTGCATGAGACGGTGACAACAAATCAGAGCAATAATTTAATGTAGTTGGCTGTGAATGACTCCGTGGCATCTGGTTATGTTCATTGCCATGATTATTATTGGTAAGGGATTGGAGCCTCTGCTCATTATACTTACACAAGTCCACTAAGTCATCCATTGCCAAGATATGCTCATTTATTTGTTTTTGTGATAAATTATATTTTTTTGTCATGTTCAACAAAGATTCTTGTAAACTGTCAATCTCCGTTTGCAAACAATGAATATCAGCATCATACTTTAATAGGTTAGAATCTAATTTAGCTAGACATACTGACATCTGTTCCTTTACATAAACATATTTTTTGCAATAATCTATATTAATACTTGATTTCTTGTACATTCTCCACAATTTTTCCTTTTTCCTGATAAATTTATTAATTTTAACATACTTCTTCAATTTATTACAGGCTTTTATGTTTCTAAATGACTGAATAGATGAATTAGATTCTGTTAAATCAATAGTCACTATGTTTCTACTGCTATCATCGGAGATGGCAGAAACCATGCATGGAGCGCTACCAACCAGCTCATCAAATAGCAATTGTGTTGTAACTGATTTCATAGACTGGTTTGCACTTTGTAATAAGTTAATATGATTATTGGCCTCACTTAGGAGACCCTCCAATTCAGTGATGCGTTTGAGAGCTTTCTCAAATTCATCACTGCACCTGTCAAATTGCATTACAATGTTTTGTAATCTATCCCTTTCGTCTAAAGAAGTGACTAAATTAGAGTGCATTTCTGCCATCTCACTCCTAAGCTGAGAGTTTTCCCTAAATTCTGTAGCATTTCCCTCTCATTGTCCTCATGCTCACTTTGTAGTGACTGACACAAATCCTTATATTTCTTTAGTTCAGTAAGGGTCACCTGTAATTTCTCATCGTCTTGGCGTGCCCTTCTGGTCATCATCTTGTTAAAAAGTAAATAAACAAAGCAAGAAAGGTCACTGAGGTTTGTGTAAGACACCTACAAAGTTGTTTGAGTAAATTGTGATATGCTAACTTGGTATGTTGCTTGTGTAAGGTGTACGAAAGTCAAATAAGAAGTAAACTCATCTCAAAATGGCTCAAATTTAGCTATTATTGTAAAAATAATGCAAATTCTTTTAAATAAAATTGTACGTTAGTTTGACAGTTCACTTACTTGACATTGCAAAACTTTTACAACTTGTTAAAACAACACTTATCACTGTTATTATACGACAATTATAATTATCACAGCTTATTACGTAAGGAATTAGCAAGTTAGGCACATTATTATTAATTATATAGATTTAAAACTAATAAATTATTGGGAGAAATACAGTTTTACGTTAAACCGCCAGTGTTGCCAGAAGCCAAAAAAAAACCGGTCAAGTGCGAGTCGGACTCGCGCACCGAGGGTTCCGTACAAACCTGTAGAAGTAAAAGTTCACCAGTTATAGCTATGGTATTTTTATTGCCAAATGAAATCCATAACATTACATTATGGAAAGCTGGAGGAGCATAAATTAAAGAAAAAGGGGTCTTTGTCGTTTGTAATCAGTCATCCTTTATTTGATATTAACATATATCGCTTATTTTATAATATAACTTAAATAGCTATACCAGCCTTGCAGCAGCCTTGCAAAAGTCTGCTGATGAATGATGGTAAGATTTTTTATCAAAGTTATTGATTTACAAAGTTTTTAGTGACTATTAGAAATCTGTTACAAAAATAATTATAAAGTACAGAATAATTAGCAAAAAGGTTTGAAGACTATGTAATTATTTGAAATCTCAATCTCAATCAGCCTATCAGTCCACTGCTAGACATAGGCCTCTTCCAACACGCACCACAGCACACGGTCCTCAGCCTTCCGCATCCTTTATCTGGACTATAAGTCGTTGCTTCGTACCAAATTTCAAGATTTTGAGTTCACGGGAAGTACCCTGTAGGTTTTGATTCCCTTGCGAGTTGTCGCGAGTTTGAAAATATGCTTATATTGCTCTTTCTTTTGATTGCGTTGACATAGAAGTTTGATTTTGTTGCAGCCTAACGGTGTTATATACTTGAGTATTTGATATGAATTTCAATTTAATACCTCTACTCGTTCAAGAGAAAGGGGTAGTAACTTTAAATTTATTAAAAATATTTTTTTATATGATGTAACTAAATATTTATGTGGCTGTGGCCGTGGCTGTTTAACCTCTTCATGGACAGTTGTTTGCAAGATTTAAAACATAGCGACTGCGGATTAAGGATGAATGGGTTACTCGTCAAATGCCTCTTTTATGCTGATGATCAGGTTATACTTGCATCTTCAACGGAGGAATTGCAGGAGATGGTAACAATCATGCATCGTGCGTTAGAGAGGAAAGGAATGAAAGTGAATGTAAGTAAAACGAAAGTTATGGTTTTTGAAAAGGAGGAATGCGTTACGGCTTGTAATGTTTTGATCGATGAACAGCGAGTGGAACAAGTGAATGAGTTTGTTTACTTAGGTACGTTGTTTAAAAAGGCACGTTTGGCTGTACATAGAGGTGTGTTAGTGCCTACCCTTATGTATGGTAGTGAAAGTTGGGTATGGCAGAAGAGATTTGAAAGTAGAATAAATGCTGTAGAAATGAGAGCACTGAGAAATATGTGTGGTGTGTCTTTGACCGACAGAGTAAAGAATTGTGTGATACGAGATTGGTGTGGGGTAAAAGAAGATGTAGTGACAAGCATTGAGAAAGGCATGTTAAGATGGTTTGGGCACATGGAGAGGATGAATGACGATAGACTGACAAAGAAGATATATAAGGCAAGTGTGAATGGGACAGGACAAAGGGGAAGACCTAGGCGAACGTTCTCTGACCAGATTGGAGACATCCTGAAAAAAGGACAAGTCAGAAGTACCCTTAACAGAAGAGCATGCATGAGAAACTTGATGGGAGTGAGTGAAGCAAGTGAGGTATGTCAGGATCGTTGCAAATGGCGTTCCGTAGTCTCTGCCTACCCCTCCGGGAAACAGGCGTGAGTCTTTGTATGTATGCATGTAAATATTTATGGTTCTCGCAATTTTTCCTTTATATGTGCTATAAGGCGTTGCTTCGTACCAAATTTCAAGATTCTGAGCTCACGGAAAGTACCCTGTAGGTTTTGATTCACTTGCGAGTAGGCGCGAGTTTGAAAATATGCTTATATTGCTCTTTCTTTTGATTGCGTTGACATAAAAGCTTGATTTTGTTGCAGCCTTACGGTGTTATAAACCTGAGTATTTGATATAAATTTCAATTTAATACCTCCACGCGTTCAAGAGAAAGGGGTAGTAACTTAAATTTATTAAAAATATTTTTTTATATGATGTTACTAAAAATGTATGGTTTTCGCAATTTTTCCTTTATATGTGCTATAAGGCGTTGCTTTGTACCAAATTTTAAGATTCTGAACTCACGGAAAATACCCTGTAGGTTTTGATTCACTTGCGAGTAGGCGCGAGTTTGAAAATATGCTTATATTGCTCTTTCTTTTGATTGCGTTGACATAGAAGCTTGATTTTGTTGCAGCCTTACGGTGTTATATACCTGAGTATTTGATATAAATTTCAATTTAATACCTCCACGCGTTCAAGAGAAAGGGGTTGTAACTTTAAATTTATTAAAAAAAAAACATTTTATATGCTGTAACAAAAAAATTACGGTTTTCGAAATTTTTCCTTTATAAGTGGTATAAGACGTTGCTTCGTACCAAATTTCAAGATTCTGAGTTCACGGGAAGTACCCTGTAGGTTTTGATTCCAATGCGAGTTTGAAAATATGCTGCAATTTTCAGGATATACGGCTGTATCTTTTGATTGCGTTGGATTAGAAGTTTGATTTTTTTACAGCTCTGTGGAACCGTAGATTCGAGTATTTAGTATAAATTTCAGTTTGATACCTCCACGCATTCCTGAGAAAAAGGGTCTTGACAGACGGACGGACAACAAAGTGATCCTATAAGGGTTCCGATTTTTCCTTTCGAGGTACGGAACCCTAAAAACTATGAGATGCAGCCGAGAGACGTACAACTGCGTGGTTGGTACGGCGGGACGCAGCAGCATGTTCGGTCCCACTAACCCGGTACCACAAAGGTTACGATAAGTTGGTTTCTTCTTCTTCTTCTCCACTTTTATGAAACCATCCTCGTCGCATGTCTTCGGTTTTGGGGCACGTAGCTCCGCAACCTCGTTATGAGAGGGTTCACAAGGCTTCTGCTTACCCCCTTTTTCTTCCGGCCGATTCTGCTGCACTTTGCTATTGGCAGCAACATTGGCATAAGCGCGCTTAGTAGTCGATGCATCAACACTCGACAAAACCTTGACCGGTGTCGATGACCTGATTTCAGCGACATTACGCGTCACACCGCTTGCATTACCGTCGATAGGCGACGCAAGCAAATTCGCTGACTCAAAACTGCTGATGGATGCGTTTTGAGCCCCGCGTCGTGTGTTTACGTTGGACACGACTGGTGACCTACTTGTAGAAATAGCGTTACGTAATAACACTACTTCTGCACGTAGCTCACTTATGGTGCTGTCCGACTTCTCAAATTTGGACTGCATCTCGGCCAGGCTGGATTTCAGGGATGTGATATCCTTCAGCAACGTGGTGACGTTGACGTGGTCGAATGTGACGGGCGGAAGCTTGTGCAGATCCTTCGCCACGAACGTAGGCACGTTGTCAGGATCGGTCACCTTCAATACGGAGATGATATCCTGGATGCTCTTCTCGGTGCCATCCCTTCGCCGGGACGGCATCTCGTCTAACTTGCCCAGGGTCTGGTAGAGTAGCTTCTTGCTACCACAAACGTCTTTTGAAGTTGGACTTGCAGATCTGCATAATGCTGACCTCGTCCATGGTGTCGATGGCATGTTGTATAAACGCCAACAACTCGTTGGCTATGAGTTGCTGTAAACAGCTCATAGCCACAGTATCGGGCGACGTAAAGCCGCTAATTACATTTATTAAATAATAATTTAATACGCGCGTCGCAGCGCCGCACTCGACGGGTGTGCGTTGCGAATGAAGGCAATTATCAAGTTTTTGTCCGCGCACCCGTTATAATTAATAGCTGCCTCGGTGACTTGTCCTGACGGTACTGTGATGTAATAACACATATGCTACGTACTCAAAGTAAAACTTTTATTGATTTAATTGCTTATATAAGTGTACACACAAAAGAACAGCCCAGCACATATAACAGCATAGTTTTAATATTTAAAAGGGGCACATTGAAATGAACAGAATCAATTGTTCCCAAGTTGTTAATTAACTACCAGACTGAATTCGGAGCTTCTACTTTTATTTTCCCATTGTTGTCTTTATTGAATCAAATAGAAAGTTATTTAATAATTGGATATTGTGACTGAAAATATCAATACATTCACTGATGAAATAGTTTCAGACGTGAAATATTAGTTTTTGTAGCTTAATTAAGTAATTTGGCAGCATCACAAAGAAATATGGATCTCATATTGGTGGACGTTGTAAACAAGAAGAGGCATTAGTCAGAGTGACCTCATTGCGAATATAAACTAGGTACGTACGTATATGGCATAAAGTAGACTACAGAAGTAAAGAATTTGCTCGAGGCACGCTCATGAGTAATGACAGACATCCCTCTTCCACTTCCTTATGAACTGCAGTAAATTCGTGTCGAAAAACATTTCACTTGTACTTCTCCGCTAATGGAAATTTAGGGAGACGCTCAAATATTAACCGCCGGGAAAACTGCAATTTGTCTAGATTCAACAATATCGTACATTCATCGTAATTTAATGCACTTTTAAGTTTTCGTACGGAATATGAAGCAAGGGAGTATTAAATTACGGTAGCTTATTTTCTTAAAAGAAATTCGAAATAGGTTAGCTTTGAAGTTAAATTAGCTTAGAAATATACCAGATAACTTGTATCACCACATTTTGTTTCGTAAAAGCAAATGAAAGCCATTTATTAGAGGCAAACTTGTTAGAGTACTTTTGATAGTATCCTAGATCGAGCTGAGTAAGTTACTAAGCACACTAAAGCTGACGTATGTGATGTGGCTCAGAGCCACACCAATTAACAATAGTTGTTACTTCCAGCAACACTCCGAGAGAATATGCATTTCATATCGCGTCTCTCATGAATATTATCAGTTTTGTAGAACAAAATTTCTGTTTGTGCATGTCTGTTTCTCAAATACCTATAGCACTTATTGAGTTAACGGTCTTGAGCGAAACAATGAAACCATATATAAGCGCTTTGTAACGTTCGATAGTTTGGCCAACATAAATCTGTGCTAGTGCTGAAATCCCCATAGGCAACAGATTCACAGCGAAATAAGTTAAACAAGCGAATTGCAAAACATGTAGGTACTGTATAATGATAATATCAGTAAACCGATAATTTTATATGAAATGTCATTAAACATCAAACCGATGCGAACTCGGCAAAATTGTTGTTTAATCAGCCTCAAAGGGGTTGCCATGCAGCAGCCACTTAAGTTGTTGTGCCATTGGGTAATTATAGGTAACTGGGGCGTGATTGAATGCCTGCCTACTAATTTAGACTAGTCTTGCAGTTTGATGCCTATAGATATGTCTTTATCAATGGAGTGGCCGAACGCTGCCCGATGCTCGAGGTAATGACAAGACACAACAACTACTATAGGATACTGCATATAAGAGGTATTTGGGGGACCTATTTAATGTGTTATAATTATAATCTATATTGGTTTCTCTACAAACGTATTCTTGAATAGGTATCTGAAGGATTAAACGAAGGACAAAGGAATAGGTATAGGTATATTGTGTCGATATTATTTTAGCCGTCTATGTGTTCTAGTGTCAAGTTTAGTAATAAACGGCATTAAAGTAATGAATACCTATTAAGAAGTCTGTTCAACGATAATACAGTGATATCAAGTTTGCTACTATAAAACCAAAACTTATTACTTTGGTTTTATTGTCATGTGTGTATCTCAATTGTAACGATTAAACAATAGAACGTCTTAAAACTGTACCTAATAAAAATCCACAAATAATACACATAACACATAACTTCACGCCTTTATCCCCGAAGGGGTAGGCAGAGATGTATTACACATAACTGGCGAAGTGTGGATGACACTTCGTCAGTTATGTTTCGGTCCCAATGTAATAGGGGGCGGGCATATTGCCATCTACCGAACACATTGTTAAGCGAGCGATAATTAACATTTTTAATACACACATAACTTCGAAAAGTCAGAGGTGTGAGTCCGGGGTCACTGGGGATCGAACTTGAGCTATCGCATTTCATTTTATTTGTGGAAGCGGCGATAGCCCAGTGGCTATCGCCGCTTCCACAAATAAAATGAAAGAAATAGAAATACTATATGAAATTACAAAATAAAATACTTACCTACTTTGTAAATCTAGAACACACCGTTTTTAATCTATGTAAATTTTAATCTTGGTTATGTGGTCTACATAATAATATCTGGAAGTGAGAGATGAAATTTAATAGTTACGTCCATTCGGAGAGAAAGGAAAACCGGCGGCCGCAGCCTCCACAGAGGGCGAACATTTTGACCGTAATCAGGCTAATGGACAAACCCTGTGTCCGATCCGCACAAGAGGTTCTATTCAACTGACACTTTAACAACCTTATTATGTTTATATACACTTACTTAGTACTTTAGTACTGTTGAACGATACTCGACGTCATTAATATATCAGGTTATTAGTCTATGAGTGCTTCGCATTGTTCTAGAAGTATTTCATTATGGCGTCCTTATCTTTTGACGACTATTTTATTACGGCCAATGCTATAAGAAACATCTAATAAGATTGTCTGTTCTCTATGCCTATAAGTAACTTTACGTAGACCTATTAACCTATTTAAATATTACGTGGGATCAAAACACTGGCGAAAAGTGGACGTTTGTATGCCTCTGCCTACCCCTTCGGGGAAACAGGCATGAGTCTATTGAATTGAAAGAAAACTAGCACAATTTCAAAAGATAAACATCAGTATATTTTCAACAAAAGAATGTATTTAATGTTGATCTTTCATTGTTGTTGGTTAAATTCTTTATGATTAATTACAGGTACAGGTAGGTAACAAGTTTGAAAGGCCTTGTTGTCGATCCATTTTAACGAAATAATGGGCTTAAACTACATTTACAAAAATGTATTGGTGCTGAAATCTAATGGCAATACCAAATAGTCGGTTTGACAAGAGTTTAGCATGTTTCATAACCTCATTCCTGGTTATATTCCCACGTTACCGCTACACGTATAAATCACAGTCCCAACTCTTTAAAACGAGAGGTACTCATATTTGAATAAATTTTCTGTTGCTTAGTGGATATACGATTTTGTTCAAAGTTCCTCCTTTCTAAGTAGATTCCTGTACCTTATTTTGTTCCAAAGTATTTTATACAAAACTCCCAACGATTTTCTTAAGCATATAATTTAATACTTGTTCACAAAATGAGCTTTTGATAAAATAACTAATTAACGAAACGTCTTGTCCTATTGATTTTGATATTCTTTTAGCTACGAAACAAAACTTAGTAATAAAGATAACTTTGCGAACAAATTTAGCAATTTGTTCTCTAGTAATTATTTTGTAACGTCACATTTAGAAATCAAAATCTCAGAGGTGAGGCACTTAAGTTTTATACGAAAAATGTTTGTGCTAATATTTTTTTAGTGGTGAACGTTTACGAAAATGAGAGTATGTAGTACTAAGGTTCATTTTGTAGTTGTAAGGTAAATGTGACCTAAAAAGTGTGATGCGGGTGCGGCGATACAGTCCATCGGGCAGTTTTATCGCGCGGTATGTTCCTTGTTTGATTTACTTTGTCGGCCGCTTGTCACCTAGGCGTCGCGTTTTCATGAGTGAGGATTTCTGGTTTGAATGTACGTCGAGTTTACACTCACAACACTCTAGTGTTTGTACACAGCATGTAAGTAGGAATTTGGACTCGTAACTAGTTTGTTTCAACTTGCTCGTTTTTTCTGAACTGATTATTTCAGAACGTGAAGCGAAACAAAGTATATTGTTGCTTTTTGACTACTTCGTTGGTGCACGCTTTAGAGTAAGCACAACAGCTGTAGCTTGTAAGGTAAATGAGACCAAACGATATTGGACTTTCTTTTTGGTGACTCTAAAAACAACACTCCTGTTTTTATTTCTCAAGGACTGAGTCACGCCGAAACGCTGAATATGTTTGGATCTACAAAAATGTTACAACCTTTATTACGTGCCCATATTCGCAAAACAAACATGTGCTTTTTTTAACAACTTGTATTTTACTTTTTGTCTCATCTTTACTACCAAAATACCAAACTAGACCTAATTATTGTCTTATCAGAATTTTGACCGGACTACCTATTCTACATAGCAGTTCTCGTGGTGTTTATGATATGGAACGATACTGACGCACAAGTTTAATTACTCCTTATGCCAATCAAACACAAATAATAAATTAGAAATAGAGCAAATGCTTTTAATTTTACATAAATAAAAAAGAAGGCCTTTCTGATGGCACGCCATATCTAAGGTAGGAGAATGCATAATTATAATCTTAACTTATTGCATCACCACTAAATTATTGCCAAAACAAATTGTTTTAGGTATACACATAATAGACTGTACAAAATTAACTTTAAAAGGGTATACATTAATGAATCGGGACCTCCTTCTTTGTAATAGTTTTGACGTTCTGAATATCATCATCATCATATCAGCCGAAAGACGTCGACTGCTAGAGAGAGGCCTCCCCCAAGGCTCTCCCCATGGACCGATCCTAAGCCAGCCGCATCCATTCGCTACCCGCGATCCCAACACGATCGTCAGCCCACCTGAATAATGGTTTATTCCACTTTGTTCACCTGGGTGAACAAAGTAGACATCTTGGTGTTCTCATTTCACCTCGGCATAATTTCATCTAGCCGTTACCCACACGTCAAAATTTCCACCAATGATCAAAGTAATTTAACGCATTTAATGTTTTTCATTTTGCAATATAAATTAATTTTTAACTTCCATCGTACCTATAATTTCATTTAGTAACGTGCATTGTATTTTTACCTATCCAATAAATTATAAAGTACAATATTATTTCCGTAGTGCTTGTTTTGTAATAATATATATTGTAATACTAACCGAATACTATGTGAAATATGTTTGACTAGCAAGCGGACTCAGGGCTCATATACGAAAGCCTTGGATGTAACCGGGGTAACACTAGGGTGGTAACGATTGCAGATTCCGGGCGCCAAAGCAAAGGTCATGGATCGCAACCAGGACGATGATGATGTTGATGACTAACTGACATGTTAGTTTCAAAACTAGATTTATTCTTACGTTTCTTTTCGTGCCGATCGGTGCTTTTTACCTCGATTATCTTTGTTCCTCCGAAGACAATAACACAAACCAAATAATGACTATGGTGTGCCGTGTATATGTAGTCATAGCAAATCTTGGTGCAATGCCGAGACAGTCATGAACTCATGACTGTCTAGTCATGAAAGCGGGTACTTACAGAACATTAGAAATCCATTTTGTTCAACTTTAGGGTTCTGTACCCAAAAAGAAAAATGACGAAAGCCTATAAGGGTCAGAATCGAATATTGTCCGTCTGTCCGTCTATCTGTCTACGGCCCTTGAAAATGTGAAAAATACCATCCTACATTTACGTATAAAAAGATTACTACATAGACATTACATAGATTGTTTATGTCGCAAAAACGCATATTTTGATACGCTGAAGGGAATCCAAACTCATTGGGTACTTCCCATTGACCTATAACTGTGGAATTTGGCATACTAGTAACATTGTTACATAATACACGTTCAAGAAAAAAATTAACTACACATTTGTAAATCAATTGTAAAAAACATTGTCTTAAGAATAGGTTGAAAGGAGACCGACCACAATGTATGGGACTTTGGCCTGGGCGTGAACAATTTACAATTGGAATTACAATATTAATTTTCAATAGCGTAAACTAAGTGGAAAACATTATTATTTGAAGTTTAGTAGCAAGTCAGTTGAATAATGAAATGAAACACATTGTAAACAATGATAGATGTGAGTAAGTTGTTGAAATGCCGATTACATACCACTTGCGGTGCAATCCATTGAAGTATTCACTTGTCGTACACGTCACTACTTGTCGTACTACCACGAGATTGAGAATATGCCTTCTCCACTGTGTAATATTGGTACCACAATTGATGCAATGCATTCATGTTCAAGCACAAGCGGGTACTGGGACGCAAAGCTAGCTAATGACGGTATCTAACACTTAACAGAATTGACAAGTTAGTCAAGTATTGCTGGAGTATGAAAATAAATATACTTTACCATTTTGATATTATTAAAAATAATACCATTATTTTACGTAATTATGATTGTCGTCTGAAAAAATATAAAATAAAAAACTTATAAAAAAATATCTACGTATTTTCAGGTTTCGGCAATCAAATCTTTAAAATGTGATTTTGTTAAACACTTTTTAACGATATTTTCCACCGATTATTTACAAGGCAACACAAACGTCACCTACACGTTTATAATCAAATGAAAGTATCCATCATTATTATGTGTTTATTTCCTACTACTGGATAGCGATCAATATTTAGAATATATTAAAACAAAAACTTTGAGTAATTTACTTTTTTTAAGACGATTGTTCACGTTCAAGCCAACTTTAGCCGGTCTCCTTTAATATTTTAGCGTCTGGTTGTTATATTGTGTATATTTTAAAACACATTTTATTTATTTTTTACGATGCATGAATTTTCACTTATCAAAATAAAGAACATGGTCCCTCATAACCTCTCAATTTGAATGGAACCCTGGGTGGACGAGTCCGAGTCCCACTTGCCCGGATTTTTTAATAACTGCCATAATCAAGTGACCTAGGTATGTATATAAATAATATATGATGTATAAGTAAAGGTAAGTAAATACCTATCTAACGTACCTATTGCCACACTAGCCCATCGTTAACCTCCTTTAATGAACTCTTTTAATGAAGTTACACAATTCCATGTTGCCAATATATTCGCTTCCTTCTTGTACCTTTTTTTACAAATTTCTCAGTGATTTTCCCAAATAATTGAAAATATTCATGTTCGGTCCATGAAAACAACCTACCAAAACACCTGCACACATATGGTTTACCTATAAAACGCGTCTTCATAAAATCCATAAAACGCGTGTATGTGATATGTCTTTTCCCACGTGCAACCATTTATGAAATCGTGATTTTAAAATATTCAAGGTCTGTTTATTTCCAGGAACAGTTCATAATTTTTTAATATTTCAGTTAACTTGTCTAAGCCAGGAGGGAGAGGTTCAGGAAGTGAACACATCCGAATCGAAAGAGTTCAACGAAATCGAATATGAAAACGTGATTTTCTCATACAGATCCTGAAAGTTATCAGTTGGAATTTTGTTATGTATGTATACGGGTGTAGATCATGTAAATAATGATCAAAAGAGTAGATCATGCAGTACCACTTTTTTATTAACTCTCAGAAAATATCTTACCTTTACTTGCTTGAAGGGAAAAACGCGAAACAGCAATGATCAATACACATAAAAATGGTTTATAATGGTAGAAACTTACTGAGCGATCGTATAAATGTTGTTCAGTTATATAAAAACTGGGCTAGATTAGATAAGATGAGATAAGAAAATGTGAAGCCCTTTAATCTTCATCATCATCGCATCGTATCGGGTTGCCAAACTGATAGTGTAGAATTGAGTGCTGTTAACAACGAACATAAAAATAATTTATTTCGTGAATAAGAATATCAATGTACTTCATCAAAATATAAATGGACTGTTAAGTAAACTGGATCTACTGTCAGTGTGTATTGAGGATCTTGAGAATAAAGGACAATTTATTGATGTGTTATGTATTACCGAGCACCACATGTCTCATAACGATGTTAATAGTTTATATCTTTGTAACTACAAACTTGGCTCAAGTTTTACTCGCAACAGTCGTCGAGGAGGTTCCTGTATATTTGTTAATAGACGTCACAACTTTAGACAGCTTCCAGAAATTGAAAAACTCTCTGTAGCTAATATTATAGAGTGTTCAGCTATTGAGATCCCTGTTCTAAATATTTATAATGTTAATGTGTATAGGGTACTTGACAATAAAAAGTCAAGCTTTGAAATATTTTTTGTCGACTTACAACCATTTTTAAAATTTTGTGCAACAAAAAAGCTATAATCACCGGCGATTATAATATAAATATTTTAAAACATAATAATGTATCTACAGAATTTGTTAATACAGCCCTCAATTTTAACTTCAAACCTTTAATTGATGAACCAACTCGTTTATGTAGTGGAACCTGTATAGACAATATCTTGTATTACATCAAAGGCTGTAAAGGTATGATTGTCAAGCTTGCTCTCTCAGACCATTCAGCACAAGTAGCAAGGTGTCCAGTAAAAAATTTTTATAGCATTGATCATTGGTTTGTACACAAACGAGACTATTCGAAAGAGAATATTTGTAAGTTTAAACAAACACTTAGTCAACTAAGTTTTTCAAGCGTATATGATATATCAGATGCCAGTGCAGCATTTAATGAGTGTCTGTTTATTTTATAATCTATGCTTCCCAATAAAAAAATTAGAATCAATACCAGAAAACGCCAGGCTTGGATCTCTAAGGGCATAAAAAAATGTTGCAAACGCAAAAGAGATCTTCTTTGGCACTATAGAAAAGATCCCTGTCCAAAAAATAAAAATATCTTTAAAACGTATTCCAGTAGACTAGCTAAAATTATAAAACTTACACAACAGGCCCAAAATAGCTATTTGATCACGTTTGCAGAAAATAAATCTGAAGCTACATGGCGGATTATTGGCAGTATTAAGGATAACTACCCTAAAGAAGATATTTCGGGAATAAAGGTGCAAGGTAGAATAATAAGTGAGCCTAAAGACATAGCTTCCGAATTTAACAATTTTTTTACAAAGCAATCGTCTTCTTCGAATCGCCCAGTTGCAAATACACATATAAAAAACCGGTCAAGTGCGAATCGAACTCGCGCACCGAGGGTTCCGTACAAACCTGTAGGTATATAAGTAAAAGTTCACCAGTCATAGCTATGGTATTTTTATTGCCAAATGAAATCCATAACATTACAGTATGGAAAGCTGGAGGAGCATAATTTAAAGAAAAAGGGGTCTTTGTCATTTGTAATCAGTCATCCTTTACTTTATATTAACATATATCGCTTATTTTATAATATAACTCAAATAGCTATGCCAGCCTTGCAGCAGCCTTGCAAAAGTCTGCTGATGAATGATGGTAAGATTTTTTATCAAAGTTATTGATTTACAAAGTTTTTAATGACTATTAGAAATCTGTTACAAAAATAATTATAAAGTACAGAATAATTAGCAAAAAGGTTAGAAGACTATGTAATTATTTGAAATCTCAATCTCAATCAGCCTATCGCAGTCCACTGCTAGACATAGGCCTCTTCCAACACGCACCACAGCACACGGTCCTCAGCCTTCTGCATCCTTTATCTGGGCTATAAGACGTTGCTTCGTACCAAATTTCAAGATTTTGAGTTCACGGGAAGTACCCTGTAGGTTTTGATTCCCTTGCGAGTAGTCGCGAGTTTGAAAATATGCTTATATTGCTCTTTCTTTTGATTGCGTTGACATAGAAGTTTGATTTTGTTGCAGCCTCACGGTGTTATATACTTGAGTATTTGATATGAATTTCAATTTAATACCTCCACTCGTTCAAGAGAAAGGAATAGTAAGTTTAAATTTATTAAAAATATTTTTATTATATGATGTAACTAAATATTTATGGTTCTCGCAATTTTTCCTTTATATGTGCTATAAGGCGTTGCTTCGTACCAAATTTCAAGATTCTGAGTTCACGGGATGTACCCTGTAGGTTTTGATTCCCTTGCGAGTAGTCGCGAGTTTGAAAATATGCTTATATTGCTCTTTCTTTTGTTTGCGTTGACATAGAAGTTTGATTTTGTTGCAGCCTAACGGTGTTATATACTTGAGTATTTGATATGAATTTCAATTTAATACCTCTACTCGTTCAAGAGAAAGGGGTAGTAACTTTAAATTTATTAAAAATATTTTTCTTATATGATATAACTAAATATTTATGTGGCTGTGGCCGTGGCTGTTTAACCTCTTCATGGACAGTTGTTTGCAAGATTTAAAACATAGTGACTGCGGATTAAGGATAAATGGGTTACTCGTCAAATGCCTCCTTTATGCCGATGATCAGGTTATACTTGCATCTTCAACGGAGGAATTGCAGGAGATGGTAACAATCATGCATCGTGCGTTAGAGAGGAAAGGAATGAAAGTGAATGTAAGTAAAACGAAAGTTATGGTTTTTGAAAAGGAGGAATGCGTGACGGCTTGTAATATTTTGCTCGATGGACAGCGAGTGGAACAAGTGAATGAGTTTGTTTACTTAGGTACGTTGTTTACAAGAGATGGTAAGAATGAAGCAGATATTGAAAGGAGAGTTACTGCAGGTAATAGTGTGAATGGAGCTCTGAAGGCGTTTATGAACAGTCAAAACGTGTCCAAAAAGGCACGTTTGGCTGTACATAGAGGTGTGTTAGTGCCTACCCTTATGTATGGTAGTGAAAGTTGGGTATGGCAGAAGAGGTTTGAAAGTAGAATAAATGCTGTAGAAATGAGAGCATTGTGAAGTATATTTGGTGTGTCTTTGACCGACAGAGTAAAGAATTGTGTGATACGAGATTGGTGAAGGGTAAAAGAAGATGTAGTGACAAGCATTGAGAAAGGCATGTTAAGATGGTTTGGGCACATGGAGAGGATGGATGACGATAGACTGACAAAGAAGATATATAAGGCAAGTGTGAATGGGACAGGACAAAGGGGAAGACCTAGGCGAACGTTCTCTGACCAGATTGGAGACATCCTGAAAAAAGGACAAGTCAGAAGTACCCTTAACAGAAGAGCATGCATGAGAAACTTGATGGGAGTGAGTGAAGCAAGTGAGGTATGTCAGGATCGTTGCAAATGGCGTTCCGTAGTCTCTGCCTACCCCTCCGGGAAACAGGCGTGAGTCTATGTATGTATGCATGTAAATATTTATGGTTCTCGCAATTTTTCCTTTATATGTGCTATAAGGCGTTGCTTCGTACCAAATTTCAAGATTCTGAGCTCACGGAAAGTACCCTGTAGGTTTTGATTCACTTGCGAGTAGGCGCGAGTTTGAAAATATGCTTATATTGCTCTTTCTTTTGATTGCGTTGACATAGAAGCTTGATTTTGTTGCAGCCTTACGGTGTTATATACCTGAGTATTTGATATAAATTTCAATTTAATACCTCCACGCGTTCAAGAGAAAGGGGTAGTAACTTTAAATTTATTAAAAAAAACATTTTATATGCTGTAACAAAAAAATTACGGTTTTCGAAATTTTTCCTTTATAAGTGATATAAGACGTTGCTTCGTACCAAATTTCAAGATTCTGAGTTCACGGGAAGTACCCTGTAGGTTTTGATTCACTTGCGAGTAGGCGCGAGTTTGAAAATATGCTTATATTGCTATTTCTTTTGATTGCGTTGACATAGAAGTTTGATTTCGTTGCAGCCTAACGGTGTTATATACTTGAGTATTTGATATGAATTTCAATTTAATACCTCCACGCGTTCAAGAGAAAGGGGTAGTAACTTTAAATTTATTAAAAATATTTTTTTATATGATGTAACAAAAAATTTATAGTTTTCGCAATTTTTCCTTTACATGTGCTATAAGGCGTTGCTTTGTACCAAATTTCAAGATTCTGAACTCACGGAAAGTACCCTGTAGGTTTTGATTCACTTGCGAGTAGGCGCGAGTTTGAAAATATGCTTATATTGCTCTTTCTTTTGATTGCGTTGACATAGAAGCTTGATTTTGTTGCAGCCTTACGGTGTTATATACCTGAGTATTTTATATAAATTTCAATTTAATACCTCCACGCGTTCAAGAGAAAGTGGTAGTAACTTTAAAGTTATTAAAAAAAAACATTTTATATGCTGTAACAAAAAAAATACGGTTTTCGCAATTTTTCCTTTATAAGTGATATAAGACGTTGCTTCGTACCAAATTTCAAGATTCTGAGTTCACGGAAAGTACCCTGTAGGTTTTGATTCCAATGCGAGTTTGAAAATATGCTGCAATTTGCAGGATATACGGCTGTATCTTTTGATTGCGTTGGATTAGAAGTTTGATTTTTTTACAGCTCTGTGGAACCGTAGATTCGAGTATTTATTATAAATTTCAGTTTGATACCTCCACGCATTCCTGAGAAAAAGGGTCTTGACAGACGGACGGACAACAAAGTGATCCTATAAGGGTTCCGATTTTTCCTTTGAGGTACGGAACCCTAAAAGTAATTGTATATCGATATTTATAAAACCTATCACCGCAGAAAGTGTAATTAAGATTATATCATTACTAAAAAATAAGAATAGTGTAGGTTATGATAGTGTATCCACTAAAATAGTCAAAGAGGTACCACATGTCATAGCACCAATTATGTCACATTTAATGAATAATTGTATAGAGCAAGGTATTTTCCCGGATGTTCTATAAACTTCAATTACTAAGCCCCTTTTTAAAAAGGAAGATAAGGAAAATATGCAATGCTACCGACCCATAGCACTACTGTCAGTGTTTTCAAAAATTTTCGAGAGTCATATTCATCAAAATCTGTATGACTATTTTGAGTCGAATGGTTTGTTTGCAAAGCAACAAATGGGCTTTCGGAAGGGCAAATCAATCAATATGGCAATTTATGATTTTTTAAACAAAGTTATGGTAGCTGTAGATAAAAGGACACCCGTAAAAGCAATTTTTATAGATATTTCTGAAGCTTTTGACTGTTTTAATCACTGTATATTATTAAACAAACTGAAAACATATCGGGTGAGAGGTAATGTGAATAGTTTAATAGAATCATATTTAACAAATGGACGACAAATGACACAAATTAACAGAATTTGTAGAACATCAAAAACTGAATCAACGTTTATATCAGAGCCTAAATCACCATATTGCGGCATGCCACAAGGCTGCCCGCTTCTTTTTTTGGTCTATATCAACGACCTCCCCCAGGTCTGTAACAACCACCATACGAGGTCAAACTGAAAGTTCTTAGAACTGGCCACTTATAAACAATATAATAAAAAAAATATTCTAAAATTTGAAAATAGAACTCTTTGCCAATATTACTGAGTATATATTTCATTCATTTGTCATTTGTTTTACGATTTGGCGGCAAATTGAAAATTGTCTGTGTCACGTCAACATGAATTTAACACGAGAAAATTTTCGTGCAATGATTTTTTATGACTTTCGATGTCATTTAAGTCAACAAGAAAGTTATGATAGACTACGATTGGCCTTTCACGATGAAGCCCCATCTCGTGCGACTGTTTACAACTGGTTTAATGAGTTTAAACGTGGTCGCACTAATCTCACTGATGATGTACGTGAGGGACTGCCTTCTACGGCGACGACTGAAAATAACATCTGTGTTGTGCGGCGTATGATAGAGACTGACAAAAGAGTGACCTATCAGCAGATTCGGACAAGCTTAGGCATCGGTATGAGTCAAGTGCACAAAATCCTCCACGAACATTTAGCGGTCAGGAAGCTTTGCGCCCGGTGGATACCTCATAATTTGACTAAGGCTCAAAAACTCCATCGTGTGGATTGGTGCCGTAAAATGATTAAAAGATTTAACGAAGGTGACTCAAATGCTGTGTTCGACATACTAACAGGTGACGAAAGCTGGATTTACTGTTATGATCCTGAAACCAAAAGACAATCTGCTCAGTGGGTGTTTTCTTTCGAGGAGTTGCCAACTAAAGTGAAGAGAGATCGAAGTGCGGGAAAAAAAATGGTGGCCTCGTTCTTTGGAAGGATATGTAATTTCGCAACTATTGTGTTAGAGGATCAAAAAACAGTTTCTGCAGAATGGTACACTACCAATTGTTTGCCACTTGTCTTGGAAAAAGTTCGAGAGAAACGACCTCGCAGTAGGATCCTCCTTCACCACGACAACGCCTCGTCGCACACCGCCAAGCGAACGATCGACTATTTGGCGACATCAAACGTTGAATTACTGGGTCACCCGCCGTATAGCCCCGACCTCGCGCCTTGTGATTTTTATTTATTTCCAAAAATTAAAGAAAAACTTAAAGGAAAGCGGTTTATGAATGCTGAAGAAGCGGTGGCTGCGTATCGCGATGCCATTGAAGAGACCCCTAAGGACGAGTGGGCAAAGTGCTTTTCCCAGTGGTTCCATCGCATGCAGCGGTGTATTGACGTCAATGGACAATATTTTGAAAAGATATAATAAAACTAATAACTGGCTAATGTAATCAGTTTTTGATTTTCTAAGAACTTTCAGTTTGACCCTCGTATGACACTGTTTGCTGATGACAGCACCATGCTGTTTACCGGTGGAAAATTACATATTTTAGAAAATGACATCAATTTGACAATTTAGTGTATTATAAAATGGATGTATTATATAATATTTAATAAATCATTACCTAAAAGCGCAACTAAAAGGGGAAATATATTGGTTAAGCCATTGCATAGATAAACACGTAACGTTAACTGTGAAAATGATGAAGAACTATAATAATATTCCGTAACAGTTGCTCCTTAGTGGACAGCAACCTTAGCAGATGACGTCATTGTTTATAGTTAGCCGTGTGTTGCCTACACTAATGTCACCTCGAAATAATATCTCGTCTATGCAGGTGGGCTGGCGTCCGCTGCTACAAACGAGGTGGTTGACGAGATAAGAGGGCTCACGTAAATAACCCAACGTTGAGGCATAATCTGTAACGTGCTGCCACCGCTGCTCGCCCCGGCCGCGTCGGTCGACGCTCGAAACGCCCTAATGGACGTCCTTCCGAATACTACCCAGTAATTAATTTTCGCTAAGTAGATGTTTAAGTAGTTTTTGATCCTTTTATCCTTGAAATTTAAGTAAATATCCGAATTAGGAGAGTTGTTTCAAATTTACGTTTTGGGGTTTGTTTGATCGTAAATGAAACTAATGTGTCTAGTTAGAACATCGGACAACGTTTCTTTGTTTTATTTATAGTAAACTTACTACGTTTTATAGAAGTACATAGGATTTTTTTCTAAAAGGTTCGCAAAGAGAATTAAGCCCACAAACATAAAACCTCTCTACACTTGATAGCTTGCCGTACAGATTTTTATAGGATACACCAGACATAAAGGTTCCTAGGGCACGTATAAAATACGAAGAATACCGGGGAAATCAGTTGTTACACACATAACTATCAACAAGGCTAGTAAGCCAATACCTATTAGGTACGTGTCACAGAGCCTTTACCTAGCGGGCGTTCTTATTTATAACAAGGTTGTCAATGATGTAACAGAAGGTTCTGTATTGTATTAACTTATGTTAAGTTTAGCTCCAATAAACTTTTGTCCTATTAGGTAAGCAACACAGTAAAAGGAGAAATATATTTTCCTTTGCGATTAAATGCTGAAGGCCCGCGAAAATATTAGCAGAGTCACAAAATTGAAACAAACAGGACATTACTTCTGCTAGAAAGTTATTCAACATAGGTACAATAGGTATGTATACACAACGCATATACAAAATTTGGAATTTATTGATTATTAAAAATTGTATTGTCAAAATTCTACAAATTTATTATTTGAATGTAATATTGCTTAGTACAGAAACCTATACGATGTACCTTCTCCGTAACCATGATCTACCATCTGACACATGTGATATGAAGATTTGTCATAAAAAGTAAAAAAAAATTCTAGCAACCATATACTGTGTATGAGTTATAAAGATTCAGGAAAATAATCTGTAATACCAAAGAAATTGGACGTTTTTGTTATTAAATATATCATATAAAACACCATATTAGCGCTTTAAATATAAACAGCAATTGGCAAAAAATATTTAAAAACAAAGTTTTGAGCGCTGTACATTCAGGATTATAGCTGCAAACTTCGGTATATTGAATAAGATTAGGCAGCCTACACTACTACGGCGTAGGCGAATGACATTCGTTGTGTTTTTAACGGCTACGCGGCATTTATTTGCTACTTTCGCTGTCGCTTTCTGCTGTGCTCCAGGCTTAAGAGTCTATTGCAGACTGTAAACATACGCATACACGCTCCTATCTACTTGTACCGATATGTGGACAGGCAACGCTCTGGATTAAAGTACATTGCTCTTATAACTAATATAAGTAGGTATTACTTATGTATAATATTATATTTTATGCAGTAAATAAATGCTCTAATACTTTCTCGTTTCTTTATCTACTAGCATTTATGTGACGTGTCTTAAAAGAGGGATTATTCGAAAACTTGTAAAGTACCCTCTTTTCGGCGTTCCACGTTTCGGCGCAGGCCACATCAGTCCAGGTCAAATAGATGGTACATACATACATACATACATAGACTCACGCCTGTTTCCCGGAGGGGTAGGCAGAGACTACGGAACGCCATTTGCAACGATCCTGACATACCTCACTTGCTTCACTCACTCCCATCAAGTTTCTCATGCATGCTCCTCTGTTAAGGGTACTTCTGACTTGTCCTTTTTTCAGGATGTCTCCAATCTGGTCAGAGAACGTTCTCCTACGTCTTCCCCTTTGTCCAGTCCCATTCACACTAGCCTGATATATCTTCTTTGTCAGTCTATCGTCATCCATCCTCTCCATGTGCCCAAAACATCTTAACATGCCTTTCTCAATGCTTGTCACTACATCTTTTTTTACCCCACACCACTCTCGTATCACACAATTCTTTACTCTGTCGGTCAAAGACACACGACACATACTTCTCAGTGCTCTCATTTCTACAGCATTTATTCTACTTTCAAATCTCTTCTGCCATACCCAACTTTCACTACCATACATAAGGGTAGGCACTAACACACCTCTATGTACAGCCAAACGTGCCTTTTTGGACACGTTTTGACTGTTCATAAACGCCTTCAGAGCTCCATTCACACTATTACCTGCATTAACTCTTCTTTCAATAAAAAATAGATGGTACTTCATCTTTATTTTGAAATCATTTGTGTGACATAAAATAGTAACAGTGATAACAAAAATAATAAATCAATATAAAACTTCGATGACTGAGTGGCGTCCTTGACAAAATTGCCGTAGCATTTTTGCTACAAAACGACCGCTATCAAACTTTTGCCATATAAAGGGATAATGACAGGGACATGATATAGTATTGAGGCAAAGTTGAAATGCGGATCCTTACACGGAAGGAAAGATTATGCAACCCACATGTAAGTGGTTGTTACAAATCTGGGTGAACACTGTTTGAATGATTAAAGTACCGTGTCAAATAGAAATAGTGTGCAGTAGAGTTGGTATGAAGGGTATTTTATTTCTTAAATATATACCTACAGATCTGCTAACAGAAAATCTGTCTTATTAGTCGTAATATTTATTAATGTTATTTTTTTCTGATGCATTCGTTACTGCTCTTAAAGGCATTAAACGAGACTAAATAAAAGTTTTATTGTTATCAAGTCTACAAGCGTTCAATGTCCAAAAATGTCCGTTCAAAATTATAATATGCAGCAGTAGTGACGTAATAAAAATAAAAAATACATCAAAATAACTTCAAAATCTTACATTTTGTTCAGGATATCACAAAAACTTCTCGTCAAATCTTGTTGATCAAAAGAGATGTACCATTTGGCCATACAGTATGGGCCTGGCACGGCCAAACACAACACCATGTGTGTTTTGAAGATAAATGACTACTCTATTAACCTGTATAATTTCTTTTTAAATAACTTTTGGTGGAAATAAGATACGAGATATTTGAAATGGAAATTATTCCGCAACTAAATAAACCTCAAAATTGAATTTTAACATAAATATAATACCTAGATGTAAATAAAAGTATGTCTTTGCGTCATAAAGAACAAAAACTACATAAAGAGTGGCCAATAATAATGAATAATCACCTGTGTACTAGGGAACCTCGTACTATGTATACTCGTCCAAAAAAGCTAACCACAATCACAAACACCGCTGCATATTCTTAGCATGGGTCGAAGGTACTGATCATTATTATTGAATTTATATTCAATTACATTACATTAAAACCGTACGAAAACACCAATAAATCAGAGCAAAATATTTACGATACACAGTAGCAACACCAATGACATAACAGATAAAAAAGTGTTGCAAATGGTTTGAAAAATATTTCTACTATCGATTAAAAAACAAAACGATTTTTAACGATTAATAATAATGGAATGTATAATAAATTATATATTTCTTGATTCTTTTTACAAATATACTTATAAAGTAAATAAAATATATTGTTTTCTAATATAGTAATAAAAATATTACTTCCTTAAAACAATTCAGCCTACCATACTTCATTTTATTTTTAATGCTGGCAACATAAGACATTCATCCGCTATTACCATAGCTTATTCAAAATAATTAATCTTTAAAAACTAAATTCTTTCACCGATACTCTATCAAGAAACGAAAACGATGTAAAATTTTTAAAAATTATATGTTTAATTTCAACGATTCACAACTCTCTGGCCGCTACAGGCCGTATTTGGTCTTTCTCCTTTAAATAGGTCCTCACGAGAAGCACCAGCATTGATTTACAAAATAATCATCAAAATCAGTTCATCTAGTAAAAAGTTCTGATACATAAAATGTTTGAAGACGATTAACAACAGAAGTAGGTGGTAAAGGATTTACCAAAAATTGGTGGGTAAAATATTTTGGGAAATATAAAATGTTGTACATAATATAGTTGACTGCCTCGTTGGTCTCGCGGCATAAATGTGCGTGTGGGATTGGAAGGTCTCAGTTTCGATTCCCGAGTCGGGCAAAGTGTTATTGGGTTTTACTGTTAGGAAATTCTCAGTAGCAGCATGGAGTCTGGTTATGTTCCCGGTAACGGCAATAGGCTCGCCCCCTATTACGTGAGACCTAAAAATTCATGGCGAAATGTGGGTGTAATATTACACCTCTGCCTTCCCCTTCGGGGATACAGGCGTGAGTCTATAAATAAATAAAAAAAGAAATATAGTTGACTGTACGGATGGCGCAGTTGCTAAGTAGTCGTCTTGCCGTTTGGCACTGCTTTGGTCCGATTCTATTCGAGACAACACTTTGTGTAAACCATAGATTGCTGTTTTGAGTCTTGGTGGTTTTTGTGTCCATTTAATGTAGGTAACTAACTTACTTCAATTTATTCACTACAATGGGTTTTATTGCTACTGCGGAAACTGTATTTACAAAACCAAACATATGGCATAAAATTCGGTCAGAGTGTGATTGACCGGGCTTGGGACTGGCGGAGGAGGTGTGTGGAGGCTCTCCCCTAAAGGTGTTGGGGGCATACCCATTAAAACCATCACGGTATCACTACGGGTCCCGTATATTGGTGAGGTCACGCGATTCGCGGATAGCATACTTTTCCGCGACCCCGCCCGGGATTGGCTTGCCGTTGGTGTTGGCGGGCCCGTATCGACATGATTTCGCAATTATCCGTCTAAATCCCTGCACGCAACACACTTGCATCCATCATTTTACAAAGTTACTTGGGAGACGGCGCGGACACTAACACCGCCTCCTTGCCTTTTGGCGGACAGGGAGCAGCCCCAGCGCTCGCCGTCCGCAGGCACTGAAACCAAGCGGCCGCAGAGGATAGGGAGGACGGCAACCCAACAACACCGCATCTCCTCTTCCTCTGCGGCCCCATCCCAACGCAACAAATGGTGCGCCCCCATTTGATCACGAATCGTGTTGCCTAACACTAACTGACAATACGGATCCCATGCGCATACCAGACTTCAAGCATAAATTATTTCTAAAAACGACTGATTGTAAATAGTATGTTATTCTGATAAATTGTTGAAAAAAATCCCGTAGAGCTCCAAGAGAACACTTTAGACGCGGTTTTCTTTAAATATTCAGATATCTTCGACTCATATACTTGCCGTCAAAGTCCACAGTGTGCCTATGCAATATGCGTACACGTAGATCAGTTTAAATGTTTAATACATTCAAGCGCTACCACGTTTGCGCAATTGCATCGATTAGCAAAATATTTTGCATCGAGACAAATCAAGGAACCTTTATGCATGTAAGGAATGAAATGAATACAAATATAAAATATGTGTGCGGACGTAGCCGCGGGCATTTTCTAGTAAATAATAATTCTCATGTCGGGGATTTTACAAATATCCAATCAACGGACATAAAGTACACTCACACTCGAAACAATAAATTGTAGATCACACAAAGTGTCGTCTTGTCTGGGTTCGAACCTACACCCAGCGCAATCCTGAGCAGCGAGGCATTGCTTAAACCATTGTGCTAGATGTAACGTGTGAAATGATTCATTGTGTACGTGACTCACATACGTACATGTGTTTGTGTTTGTGACTGTGTATTGCTGCGCTGAGCGTCCGAGCGAATTGACACGTAACATAATAATATTCAGTTATTAAGCAACTCTTTAAGGCGCTGTCCTAAGCGACTGTTTTGATAAATGAGGGGGTGAAGCAGGGGAGGTGAAGGGCGCTTAGCGCCGTCTATTGCGGGGCGCCCCCCTTCATTCTCGGCGTGTGCGGCCGTATTCTGGCGACATCCGTATTCCAATATTTCAAAATCGCAAACAAAACGTTTTAGCATATTGAATTGAGATACTGATATTAAAATTTGTATTACATAAATAAATCTGTTTGTACAATATAAGCATAGCACAATTTTTGTTCTCAGTGGAGCCATGAGCAAAACTGGTTTACATTAGACGTTATAGGTATTAATTTTTTTTGACGAAATTATTGTTTAAGAATATATATAGACGGGAATTAACTAATTATTGTTGACGAAAGTAGATACCTATGGCCGTAAGATGATAAAAATAATCAAGTCAGTTCCATATATTTTTATTCCCTAATTATTTTTGTTTTGTTTTTGTATAAAAATGGTGAAGCAGTTCATAGAATACTTACATCTAATTCCATTCCTGCCAGTTTTCAAATCTGTTTTGCAATAAATTGGCTGTTACATGTGGGTGGACAGACAGACAGACATGGCGAATCTATAAGGGTTCCTACAATATATAAAAAACTACCTATATAATACTATCCTACAAAATATAAAGGGCTTTTACAATTTTTGGCTACGTTACCGCAAAAGCCGTATCTCAACTAAAGTGAGTTACAAAATAATTGAAGTTTAGTAAAAGTAGATTTATTTGATTTATTTATGGATGTTTTATTGTTATTATAGGTATAATTATTATGGTTAAGGTTTTGCAATACGTCGCCGTTTTAAGGGGTTGTGAGTGGTTGAGGGGGAGGAGGGGAGGTCTCGGAACCCGCCCTCACCATTTTCACTTGCCGGAAATACTTGGTTTCCTCTGAAAAATAATATCTCCAAACATCGGTGTGTATGGCACTGCCAACTTCCACATTCTTCACACGAGTTTAATAAACTAAGGTTGACGTAGTCCTGCTTCGCAGGGTTCCTTTTTTCGAATTAAGAGTCAAAAGAGAACCTAACATAACCTATTTAGTTACTTATTACAGTCGCACTTAACCCTAGGCACCCGAAAGCAATGACGCACAAATTTGACATTAGCTGTCAATATGATCATTCCAAGATGGCGGGTTTGCGTTTCGTTTCACGTTTTTCACATAAAACCTAAAAATGACATTAGTAAAACTGTACTAAAGTATAAAACTACTAGGTACTTAGAATTTTTGGAAATTGTTTTAAAATATTTTGACGCAACTCCGGCAGCCAAAATTACTTTTAGGGGATTAAAACTAACTCCCTTAAGCCCCTTACATCACCAATACCCTCAAGTTTAGGCGACTCGTTTCGAAACCCAACCCAAATTATAGAATTAAAATTTGAGTTACTACTGATTTTTCGTTAGCTCTCCTCATGCATGTTTGTATAGAAAAATATAAAAAAAATCTTTCGCTTAAAATATGTGTTGTTTCAAAGAAAATAAATATTAAAAGATATTTATTTATCATTTACTAATGAAATACAGAGTTTACAGCACATCAAAAGTTAGCTGTCTGCTACAACCCGGCAGGTTTTCTTTATTCTCATCGAAAGTTAAAGGCAGTGTGTGAGGTGATGAGGCTTTACATACATACATATCGTCACGCCTTTTATCTCCGAAGGGGTAGGCAGAGGTGTATTTCTACACCCACTTTCGCCAGATATACTTTAGTCCCATGTAATAAGAGGCGAGCCTATTGCAGTAGCGAACACATTTCCAGACTCCGTGCTGCTACTGAGAATTTCGTAACAGAAAACCCAATAACACTGCCCGACCCAGGAATCGAACCCGGGACTTCCCGATCCCACGCACACATTTATGCCCCGAGACCAACGAGGCAGTCGTATAGGGTTTGATGTCGAGTTTTCCGTCTCTACGCAAAGATGGTATTTGCATCGTGTTATCCCTTAGTCGCTTCTTACGACACCCACGGGAAGATAGTGGGTGGTGACACTTGTATTTTATGCCGTCAACCACACGGTGATGAGGCTTTAATACTTATTATTTGCTGTTGTTCACAAGGCCCATTTTCATTTACTTTCCTTTTAAGGCTTGGTATTGTAGAAACTTCAAGCACTGATGAAACATTTTCTCCCCGTGATTTTGCAATGCCATCCCTTGAGCTCGACGAGAATCAACAATTTCAGGCAACTGCCAATTCATATAAAACGCCACAAGCTTTTCTTGCATTTTCGTCTCCCAGAAAACATCATCTCTTTCTATCATTTCTATTTTTAGTGGTTTACTTTCGCCACTCCACACAGCAAATAAACATTTTTGTTTGCGTGTAACGTGGCGTTGCCCCTGAATTTGGTAATAACAATTACAATATTTGTTTAGACTAGTTAGTTCACTTTTTTATCATTTTTCCATATTTTTATTATATTTGCTGTTATACTATTCTCCAGGCCATTTTTATAGGCAAGTATAGAACATTAAATTTCTACAATCATGTTTGGACCTATTAATCCATTTGGCGTGGCACCAATAAACGGATAATTCACAAGGCTCGATTGTTACATTTTCTTGCTTCGCCAGTTGTTGCAAAGCCAGTGGTTCAGTTTAGACTCCATGCGCAACTGCTTTTACATTGCAAATGTAAAAGCAGTTGCGCTTGCGTTGTAATTTTATTTGTACAAAATAATTTTTACTTAGTTGGCTTTACTGCTGTTATCTCTTCTTTTTACCACTATACCAAAATTTGAATTTGTCAACATATTCTTACGCAATTCGAACCAGTCACTGCTATCCCTCATGTTTTTTTTTGCTTATCACTCTTGAAGAAATCGTGTTAGGAATTACTGCAGTCAAATGTGTGTAAGACTTTACTAAACGGTAACTTTAACTTCACTGTAATTACAATAAAGATAATTAGTTAGATACTTTATTATTTAAAAAAATACTATAACTTGTGTTATAGCAAACAGAGAAGTCACCTACTTACTTATAAATTATTGATTTTAGAAATTAAAAAGATATTAGATGTAGGTACTGAGACATACCTAATACTGTTAATGAATAATCAAAGTTTTACCCGATGTACCTAAATAGGTTTATGTTCACAACACAATAATACAACATTCGTTACCGCTTGTGTGCGGACTGCGGAGCGCCATATTAGCGCTGTTTATTGTTCGCCGTGGCGGCATCTTAGCGCTCCAGGCGCTCTGACAAGTTAATGAATTCGCAATATATAGGTACATAAAATGATTCGATTTTATGTTATTACTCTTTCAAATATTGAAAACTGTGGCAGCTATGTATTATGAGGATAATTTATACAATTATATTATGCATAATCGATAATCTTTATCATAGTCAGTCATAAAAGCCTCTTATAAAAATAATTTATGTAAAAATTTTACATATTTCATAATCACTTGGCCATGGATGAATTTCTATTTCATTACGACGCTTTCTTGTACAAATCCTTCGTAGAACTTTATTTCTCTAATTGTCAATATTTTATTCTTCACAGAAACAATAACACATTAAACGCAACAAGAATATAAACTTAGGTCCTAATTATATGTGCCTATAGTCACATAAAAAGCCTATTACATTCAAAGTATTCAGTCTATGTATAATATAAAACATGAAATTACGAACATGTTAACAAAAATGTTTACGTAAAATTTCGTGCAGCGGAGATGCAAGCGACGTGACCTATCTCTCACAAGGCTCATAGCCGAATGATGAGGTCTGGGCGGAGCGTAAACTAGCAACTGACACTCAGTACACCGCTTATGCTAATAAGGTTTAAATTGCCGAAGCGTTTGATATTGATGGGATCAACCGAGCGTCAAAATCATAGACGTTTGGCAGATTTTATTTAATTTTACAAAATATACACGTATAATATGAAAATAAATAGGGTAATTCTTTAGTTCATTAGGTTTCCTACAATATTATTAAATAAAATATGATAGCTTACGATCAAAATATTGCAAACAGTGAGACGAAAGATTATTTTCTGCCTCGTTTTTGTGATTTTTTTACCGTGATTCTATTTTACATACATGAAAAATTCTTTCAAAAGTCTTTTGTTCAGACTTTTGACTATAAGCTCTATTTTTTGCAAGTTTGTAGTATGTTCCGTTATGGCTAGTTGCGCGACGAAAAATTAGGTGTTTCACGGCTTCTGAGGTATAACAGCGCCTTAATGAGATTACGTGCAGGGAGCAATATTGGAGTACAAAATGTACATTTTACGCTACCAAGAAAGATCACTTGATATCCATGAAAATAATGGTCTAAACAAAATTACATTATTTAATTACCTGTATGATGATCTCGAAAATGTGTGTAAAGTCCAAGTTGTACTTTTTTACGGGCTAGTAACATTTGTAATGCTGTTTTTATTTGTAACAGATCAATGTAGTTTAAATCGACCATGGGCCGCTTCTCACTCTGATCTCAGAGATATATATACTATTATATATATATAATATATAATAGTATATATTATATATTATAAATATATAATATATAATATATCCCTGTGAACTGTATATATCCCTGTGATTCACAGGGATCATATACCACATAATTACTTACCATATTAATGGGTGTGGCAGCTAAGTAATTATAACCAATGGATAACCACGTCCAAAACATTTACAGTATTGCAATATGATTAATAACTGGTTTTATTGTAAGCGAATTTTACCAGGAAAGTAAAATATTTACCTTTACTCGAGGAAATACCGGTGTTTTATTATTTTTATTAATTTTTGTTGAGTTCTGGAAAATGCACCGCGCCGCCATAACGTAAATGTACATACAATATTAATTAGTATTTTTATCAGTTTTACAAAGGTTTAATAATAACACTGGTATATTTTGTTTTACGGCGTTATTTATTGAGTTTTTAATCAAAGTTATTTTATTTTTTATTAACACACATAATAACTGTTATATTTTCTTCAAAGGGAATATTTATGGAGTTTTAATTAAAGATACGTATTTTTTATTGTATTTATTTATACTAATGTGTATTTTTAAATAAGGCTTGGTTCATGTTATCTTATTTTCCTTTATTCACCAACGTCAGTGTTATGATATTTCCCGTATGGCAAAGTGGCAAGGTGAACTTCTGCCTCTTAGCCTTTTCGAGAAGCGTAGGTTCGTTGTTCGATCCCAACATCAACGATTAAGTCAAACGTATACTGTAGTACGTACATTACGTAGTTATTTGTTCTCTTGTTTTATCCTTGAGTAGTAATTGGCTGGAGATTTATATCAAGATTTTGCAAATAAATACATCATAAAGTCACCAGGTAAACAAACCTTTAGCAATTAGCAACAATAATTGCATAAAAAGTAAAATAAAATAATGTCAAATAGTGTGGTGTAAATGTTCTTAGTGTATTACTTTTAAGATAAATCATGTCAGTGCTTTTGTTAGTATGACCTAAATTAAGTTTACCTATTTATAGTTCCACAATGTTCGGCTTATATAGGGATTCAAGTGCCTGTGTCAGAGTAAACGGGGACTACACGGACTGGTTTAATATTGATCGTGGTGTTAGACAGGGATGTGTAGCGCCTCTTTGGCTGTTCAATCTATTCATGGACAGTTGTTTAACCGATCTGAAAGGGTCTGAATGTGGATTAAGAATGGGTGAATCTGTGTTTAAGACCTTGCTATACGCTGACCAGGTTCTTTTTGCGTCGTCAGCGTCTGATTTACAGCATATGGTCACCGTAATGAATGAGGCGTATAAAAAGAAGGGCATGAAAGTGAATGTAAGCAAGACTAAGGTCATGGTCATAGAGAGGGAAAACAGTATAACTGAATGTAACATAATGATAGGAGATGAAAAAGTGGAACAAGTGAATGAGTTTGTGTATTTAGGCTCTTTGTTTACGAGAGATGGAAAATGAGAGGGAGATATTGAAAGAAGAGTGAAAGCAGGAAATAGTGTGAATGGCGCCTTATGGTCCATCATCAGTAGCGAAATTATCTCAAGTAAGGCTGGCCTTGCTGTACTGCAGGGAGTTTTGGCGCCAACACTGATGTATGGTAGCGAATCAAGGGCATGGCAGAAGAACCATGAAAGTAGAATCAATGCTGTGGAGATGAGAGCTTTAAGGAGTATGTGCGGAGTAAGTATGATAGATAAAGTGCTTAACAGTGATACGGGAAAAGTGTGGTCTAAAAGAAGATGTAGTGACAAAGATTGAAAAAGGAATGTTGCGTTGGTTTGGACATTTAGAACGGATGGATGAAAGAAGAAATACGAAAGGAGTATATCGTGCGGGAATGAATGGAAATGTCGGTTGGGGACGCCCTAGGTGGACGTATGCCAACCAAATAGGTGAAGTACTAAAAAAGGGCCAAATTAAAAGTACCCATAACCGACGCGCATGCATGATGAGGTTAATGAATGTCGAGGAAGCGAAAGAGGTATGTTTGAACCGAAGCATGTGGCGTTCCATAGTCTCTGCCTACCCCAATGGGAGACAGGCGTGACGATAAAGATAGATAGATAGAATGTTTGGCTCCAGGCTATTATCATGTGGAAAAGTGGAAATAACAAGTCACTCTGTTATCCTCAGCAATATTTTTGAAAAAATAAAACAAATTGTTCAACCCAGATCTGTCCACTAGAATTCGGACAATGTTGTTTCATAAATCATGTGCCGGTACAGTACAGGAACTTGCTGTCCTACAGCGCCGGATTCCACAGCAAATTAAAAATAGCCTACAAGTGCCTAAAAGAACACAAACTATACATAAAAACTTCGTATTACTATGTATCTACGAAAACGATTTCCTCTGTATTATTAGGTTAAATTAAACAAACTATTATCAATTTGCTCAGAACTAATCCACAGAGTGTAATCGCGTACAAACATTGCCTATAATTTGATATCCATGCCAAATCACCGACGTCAATCTATGCTGGAAAAGAAATAGTACGAAACCAATACTGCGGCGATTGGTTGGGCTTATATCGCGTCATATGCACGGTATTGAATGGCTATGAAATAAAAAAGGAATTATGAATGGGAAGTTGACAATATCGAACTTTAATGCTGGGTTTATCATGAAGAACCTACTGGCTTTTAATGAATACATTTTGTCGGTTTTTTTTTTCTGCGTGCTCACAAACGCAACCTAATTACTGTCCTCGAAGCCATATTATTATGTAGCGTTAGGCATTGGTATGAAGTGGCCAACGGGTTAGAGAAATTGATATTGTGTGGTTGAATATGCGGCTTCTCGCGCCTAACGCTCTGTTGCTTATGACTACTAATGATTACCAACGTGGCGGCTGCTGCTGCAATGTTACAATAATGGCGACTATTTTATAATTAATATATATGTTTACTCACTTAACAGTAACTTGCATAAATATGTATTAACCCCTTGAGTGTACTACGGTCACGGTGTGCTCGTAAGAGAAATAAGCCGGTAGTGTCCTACGGGCACGGTGTGCCCATAAGGATTTGTGTGAACTTGACTCAGGTGTTGTGTGATTGGTTACAATAATAAAAACGTACATCGACTAGTTACAGATTAACCAACATAATACCATAAATTTGTACCATATTTCCAAGCTTGTAACCGAGAAAAATAATAAAATTGCTGATTTCGGTACTCAGTTTTCTCCGTGCCGCCATATTGCGCTGTGGCGATCAACTAACTTTAATTTGTGATTTTAAAAAAATGTATTCTCAACGCAAACGCTAAGTGATTGTATTAGTATTATATATCAAATTATTGACAATTTAGTGAAGTACATGTTTTAAATATTTTTTTTAGCCAGGTGTAAAAACATTTACAAAAAAGTGTTAGTAATTTTTGTGATGCAATTTTCGGGCGTTGGCCGCTAGCCGTCCTCCATATTTTAAATGATTATATGTAAGTATTTATTAATTACATTACTAAATATAGATAAGTTTCTCAGAAAGTTGTCTTCGAATCTATTGTTAATTAGACATTTCGTATTGTTTTTGCTATAAATAGGTATAAATATGTTTTGTGAGTGAGAAATGTTTTCCGTCGGCTCGTCAAAATGACGCAAATTTTTCGCTGCTATGAATAAATGGTTATTGTAAAGTGATATCGGTGACCTGTGCTAAATTATTGTATACTAGAGGACGCCAGCAGCTACGCCTGCATTTTTTTTAAATTTACATGTTTTGGCCGATCCCGTGGGAATTTCGGGAAATCCCTTCTTAGTGCACCCCTACGGTCCCCAAGCAACATACATGCCAAATTTCAGCTTCCTGTGCCCAATAGTTTCGGCTGTAGCGTGTCTGTCAGTCAGTCAGTAACGCAAGCATTTTATATATTAAGATAACCGTCGCGTCGTCTACCCGTGTCAATATTAGTGCAGTGAGAAAGTGAATTTCGTGAATAATTTATGTGTATTGTGGAAAAATGTTTCACATGGTGTAAGAAAAAACAAAGTGACCTGCATTTATCAATTTTTCGACATGAAAAGGTTAAAGGTTAGCTATTTTAATATAATTCTCATATAGAGTAACTTCTGAACTGTATACGGTTTAAAATTTACGTCATATAATTACACCAAACGCGAGAAAATTAAAGTTTTATTACCTAGGATCTTATAAACATTACATCCTCAAAATGGCTGGACACTACCGGAGAAAATGCATTTTGGAGCGGGGCATGCGAGGGCTCATGTTTTATTATTTACAGTCATGCTGACAGAAGGCAAAGGAAAACAATTTCCACCGGTAGCTTGACATGTTAATCAGATTTAAACTCTAGCCAATATTTTTGATCGCGACCATCGATCGTTGATATTAAAATTGGTGATATAAATGCATAGCACAAGGCCCGCTTCCAACTATGTCGGAACAGCATTTTCTACTTACCGCAAAAAATGCAAACGGGTCGAAATTTCATTGGACGTTTTATCGCTGTGATGTACCAAACACCCGGACCGGCAAAATGTGAACGAGTTTGCGGTAGTATACCTGACACTTCCCTATCGTCCACCCTGTGTACTAGTTCTGTAGTCGATGACGGCGTCCATCGAAAGTGTGGTAGTAGGTCCACCGTAGTAGGAACTGGGCCTTCCGGTATAATTTGAACAACTTGTTCCGGGTGGCGAAATCGGTGGGCACCGGACCTTATTCTGTCAGTTTTATTGTGTTTAGAATGAGACCGTTAACTGTTCTGTTCTGACGTTTGTTACTGTTCGCATTTTTATCTTGATGAAATATTAATGCTATTATAAACATGAAAGTGTTGGTGATGTATCGATGTATTCAAGTAAAAAATACTAAATAGAGTCTGATTTAACTTTGCAGTAATGTAAGTTATACGTCAAAATAGCGCATGGATTTGCACTTTTGTCCAAATAATCGGCCCCTGAGCGAGCGGAACCTCGGCATAAATCGATTTATTACTAAAAGCTTAAATTTGGCAACGTTATGCATTCTGCTTGTGCATCTAAAACTGGGCAATTTTTTTTTTATTGCTAACTTATTTTTTTATTCCTTTATTACATTGTAAGTGGTTGGTCAGTGTTCCTTCAAAATAATTACCTATTGAGTAATTTTTGTTTTCAATCAGATTCTGTATATTGGCATACATACATACATACATTAATTACGTTGAAAATTGTCACGACTATTATAGACTTTATACTACTTAAGAAGTTAATATTCAATTATTTTATGTTTGTGGTCACAAATTGAATGGCCCGATGCATGATAGATAGCACTTGGTAGCTATCAAACCCGACATTTTGTAAGTAGGTATGTATTTGACTGCTTTTTTACTATTTAAACAAATTTTATCACATATCAACACCTACACGAAACTTGCGTCAAACCACGCGCGCCAGGGAGAAATCTATTTGCATATTCATCACCTAATTATAATTGACACAATTTGGAAATGGTACATTTAGACTAAGCATTAACTTTGACATGATCTTTACTAAATGTACTTAAAAGTCTAATATATATTTAAACAAAAAATAGGACTCCTCTTTATCCAATCGATGGTTGTAAAGGCCTCTAACTGATACATGAAATCTAGAACCAGTATCACTTAACGTAAGCAAACAGACCTCAATTTAAAAGTCAAATTCGGAACGGAAAAGATGCCTCGCGCATAATACCGTTTTTATTAGATGATAAAAAGAGAATTTACGCGTCAAGCGACTCGGTCATGTGTCTTCGTCATCATGTTCATTCGACTAAAAGCACTCGATCTTTTGTACGATACGTACTTGTTCGTATTTGTTCACAATTCTTTCACTTAATTTAGTTTAAGTATAGCAATCCCACGATCCTTTTCGCTATACAACATGTAACAAGTTTAATGCACATCCTGAAAGTACTTTGTTCAGAATCGGCTACTGAATCCATTTCTGACATTTTTGATATCATTTTTTTAAATTCTAAAATAATTAAAATTACGTAAATTATAGTCACTCATTGCTTTGAGAAGGCGAAATATACGAAAATAAACCTTAAGTCAACGTAGAACGGCTTCTTTTTAAATGCATTTGTTTAGTGGAGGAGTGACGTCACGGATGTCAAACCGGTGCATTGACCTCGATTGTTGTTATTGTTTATAAAATAAAAGAAGTTATATATGTGGAACGATTTATTCACAAAAGTTGACATTCAGTGAGATACATTACGTGAAACGTTATACAGTGTCAAAGTTGTGTAAAAATAGAATAAACAGAAAAAATAAAAACTTATATAAAAAGTGAACTAAATCTACCTTATTCTAGAAAAAAGTGAACGGACTATTTACATATGTACATAATTCGGTCTTAAAAGTGCTCGAGTATATGTGCGGTTGGCCCTAGTTTGCGGTGCTCTGACTACTGGTACTGTTACACCATTGTGAGCCCGTGAAAAACCATAAAACATCATTTTTTTAGTACAGCGCCATCTATCGTTTTTCCAAGGTACTTGTAGGCTACATCGATCTATCAAGTTCCTCGACACTTGTAATTATGGCCCCAACTAAATGTGGAGCTTGTGCAAAATTCTTGTCTCCGCAGGAGGCCGCGAGATGTCGTGTGTGTAAAATATCATTCCACCGAGCTTGCAGGGCTTTACCACTCACGGGTAACATAGCGCCAACTTGGTCTTGTTCAGAGTGCAAAAAGAAGGAGAGTATACAGCAGAGGCCTGATGAAGCGACAGACAAAGATGACAGCTTTGATAGCACTCATGCAATAAGCCCGAATATGTCTGAATGGATAACGGTGGAGATGCGCAGAATACTGAGAGAGGAACTACGTACCGAATTCCAAAACATGCGCGCTGACTATCAAGCAGAATTTCAGGGGTTGCGTGAAGAAATATTTAAGCTTCAAACCGACAAAGAAAAGCTTACAGAAAGAGTAGGCGTACTAGAAAAGCAGCTCAATATGTCATCAAAGTTAGCAGATGATGTTGCTCAGTTAAAAAGCCAGATCAACGAGCGAGACCAACAACTGTTAGTAATGAAATCGAAATTGCCAACCTCCCAGAAACTAGCAACGAGAATCTAGCGCATATTGTTAGGCTAGTAGCAACGAAGCTCAGTGTAACGCTGGCGGACGGTGACGTAATCAGCGTGAGCCGCGTCGGCGCTAGACACCTCAACGCGACGAGTGCCGCGGGACCAGTGGAGACTCGTGCACGACCGGTCGTCGTGCGATTCGCGAGACATGACGTACGGAACGAGTTTCTTCGCTGCGCACGAGTTCGGCGGGGAGCGGACACCTCGGATCTAGGCATTCCAACGCCGATAACAAAATTTTACGTTAACGAGAGGCTGACCAAGATAAATCGGCAGTTGTTTCGGCAAGCGCGTGATACTGCTAAACAACATGGGTGGCAATATATCTGGACGAGGAATGGTCGAATTCTTGCCCGACGCAAACCCGGCGAACCTACAATCAGCATACGTACCGAAGTGGACCTGTCACATATACAATAACATGGACAAAATCACGTTATGCTCCCGGTATTTGTTTATGTTGTTGAATGAGTCACTAAATATCTTGCCAGAATATTATATAATTCGACATTCGTTCAGTCATTCTTTACTGGTCTGCCTATGCGCACATAAGTTGCCTGACATTGCACATATTATTTTTATTTGTACAGTTTATAGGGGTATTACTATATACATACTATATATATTTTTTTATTTATATAATATTATTTATTGTTTGATATTGTATTTTCGGTTATGTGTTATGAATGGCCAATTTATTGAATTTAAAATGTCGCAATACCGTGATCACAAGTACCATTTTAAAGAGTATTTGACTTACTTATTCTTTTATATCAATGCCGCGTAATAAAATTATTAAGTTTGGTTTGTTAAATGCGGGATCGCTGACAACGAATCACGACGAATTTCTGATCGCAATGGATAGTCATTCGGTTGATGTTATGGCGATCAACGAAACATGGCTGCGCAGAGGAGAGGAAGGGCGAGCACCTATGGTACCGGGCTATCGAATGCGACATATTCCCCGTTCGGAAACTATCCGCGATGGACGAGGTGGCGGTGTCGCATTTTATATTAAAAATGACATTACCGTCCGAGCGAGGTCTCACCCACAACATCCCCAAGTTGAGCAAATGTGGATGTCCATGACCACAACCTCAAAGCGATTATTGATCGGCACTGCATACCGACCACCTTGGTTGGACGTAAACATCTTTCTTGATGCTATTACAGATAGTATGTGCGCATTATCGCCCTACGATAGCGTTGTGTTACTAGGAGATTTTAATGTCAATTTACTCGACACTGAAAATTATAAAACTAAACAACTCACCGCTTTTTTGAGATATAGCAACATAAGTCAATTAGTAACCACGGCTACGCATTTTGTAGGTGACAGTGCAACGCTCATTGATGTGATCTGTACAGACGCACAGTGCCGAAGGGTTGCTGTAGATCATATTCCAGAGCTAGGTCATCATTCCTTCGTTGTTTGCGAACTTTTATTCAAAAAAGATAAACCTGTAAAAAGATGTATAACGTTCAGACCCTTTAAGAACATAATTCACGAGTACTTTGAGATGGACCTGAATGAGATACCGTGGGGAATGATAGGCCAGCTTAGTGATGTAGACGCAATGGTTGAGTTGTTTAACTATCACATACATACACTATTTAACAATCATGCTCCGTATAAGACTAGAGTATTTAAGGGGCCACCAACACCTTGGATAACAGACAACATTAAACTTATGTTTAAACTCCGTAACGAAGCTCGCATTAGATATCGTCAATCGCAGCTAGAAGTACACAAACGATATTATTTAGACCTTAAGCACCAGGCTGCATTAGCGTTATACAATGAAAAAAAGGCATTTTTTAATAAGTATATCAATGACAACCAAAATGACTCCAAATTACTATGGTCCAATTTAAAAAAACATGTACTACCTACAGGTACGGACGATGGTATGCTTGTGGGACAATTTGAGGATCCTGAGGGTTTAAATTCGGCATTCCTCAATGTACCGGGGGAACCTAACATTTCTATCTCGCAACTTACATTTTTCGAGTTCAATCGATATGGTGGCGGAACTTTTTCATTGCAGCCTACAAATAGTCAAACTGTTCGCAGTATAATTAGCAATATCAATACTAATGCACGAGGAATAGATGACATATCTAAGGAGATGCTATGCCTTACTTTGCCGCAGTCACTTACCGCCATAACAAACATAATAAATGAATCGATTAATTCATCATCATTTCCCAAGCTATGGCGGAGTGCTATAGTACGGCCGATAGCAAAAAATAGTAATCCGCAAAATTATAAGGACCTTCGCCCAATAAGTATACTGCCTTGTCTATCCAAGGTGTTGGAGAGGGTAGTGTATGTACAAGTCACCAACTATTTGGAAGAGACTGGTATTTTACCTGAACTACAGTCTGGGTTCAGAAGAGGACGGGGTACAACAACGGCTTTAGCGGATGTCGTGGGTAAGTAATATCCTCGAAGCCCGGGACCGCGGGGAGGGTTCAATTCTTACCCTGCTTGATTTTTCGCGTGCTTTTGAGTGTATAAATACTTCATTGTTACTTTCGAAACTTTCATATTACGGTTTCGAGTCGAACACAATCAAATGGTTCGAAAGTTATTTAACAAATAGGATGCAGCAGGTCGAAATACGTAAGAGGGACGGTTCTATAATGTTGTCGACGTCACGACCCGTGCCTCGGGGTGTTCCTCAGGGATCACTCCTGGGACCACTCCTGTTCGTTTTATATACTGCCGATATAACAACCAACTTCAGGGACTGCATGTACCACATGTACGCTGATGATACGCAGTTATATATATCATTTAACCCTGAAAATACTGCTGCCGCCGTAGCCACCATGAATGCAGAGCTCAGTAGGGTAGCGGAATGGTCTAAGTGTAACTCACTGGTACTAAACCCACAAAAATCAAAATTTATGGTGATGGGGAGCCAAAGTCAGGTTAAACTAATAACATCACGTAATCCAAAGATTGAGATGATGGGCGATATTATTCAGCAAGTGCAAACTGTACGTGACCTTGGTCTTATGATTGACCCGGAGTTGCGCTTTGAGGATCACATCAATGGCGTTGCAAAAACCTGTTTCTACAGACTCAAAATCCTCTATAGAGTAAGAAATTATCTTAGTGTCACTTTGAGAAAGAGGCTCGTGGATAGTTTAGTGCTCTCAAAATTGAACTACTGTGACGCCGTGTATGGTCCATGCCTCCTAGCCAGAACACAACATCTTATACAGCGTATACAGAATGCGTGTATCCGTTATTGTTTAAATATTCCCCGGAGAAACCATATTACACCTTACATGAACAATCATGAGGTACTTAAAATGTCTGCAAGGCGTAAGCTTCACTTAGCAACGTTATTGTTTGGCGTTGTGAATACGGGCAAACCCAAATACCTTTATAACAAATTAAGTTGGAGACATGATCACTACAGCTATTCCACTCGATCCACTGCCAGGCCACTGTCCATTCCTCGGCATAAAACCACAGCTTTTAGGGGATGTTATAAGTACGCTGCCTCTCACATTTGGAATGACCTGCCCCCGCCGATAAGATCCCTGAATAAAAAAACTACCTTTAAAATTCACCTTAAAAAACATCTTTTACAAGAACAGAAATGCGATCAAAACAAATATTACAAATAAATGATAATTTAATGCACAATATTAAAATAAATATTTATTAACGTTTTGTAATATTATATCATATCCTTACGTTTTGTTTATGACCTTCAAGTAAAAACATAATGAGTTTATAATTTCAGTGAGTATGAGTCTTCCGGACGACATGTTGTGGCATGACTTTTGGGCTGTATGTGTGAATTGTTTTGCCTTGTTGAGGTTTCATTTACTTAGAGCCTAAAACAAAAATACATGTAGCTTAAATTTATGTAGTTTAAGTTTTTATACAGCAGGGTAAACACCTTATGATTGTATGCAATATAAGTACCTAATATTACATGCATCTAGAATTATTACATTATGATATCAATCAAATAGTTACCTATTTTTAGTTAATCATTGAAGTTTCATCACTATATATACTCGTTTTCCTTTATTCTTACTTTCTTCTTAAATATGCAGCACTTCATTTGTACCCACAAACAGTATTCTATTACGTAATGTTTTGATCACGCGCGGCGCGGGCGGCCGAATGATATGAATGTGCATCGTTGATGTTGCGTAATCGAGTGCGAGTCGACGCTATGTGCAAGCGAGAAAGGAAGACTGTGACTGTGAGTACTTGTGACGAGCTAACCGGTTTGCTCAGGCGTCTGGCCGCTTCGCGACTAGCAAAATGAGTGTTGCTACTTTGGTTGCATTGTGATGTTGTATACCTATGTAGATATAAGTATATTTTGTTGATGTTTACATAAATATGTAAGATGATGCGAAGTTATACTTATGTATTACTCGTGTATAAATTTATATTGTTTTTTTATAATTATATGTAGGTATACTTATAAATGTACTTATCTTTACAATTTATATTTATTTATATAATTAAATCGTATGTAGGTATATTATTTTATTACGTATAATTCATTGCAGGCACCTTTATATAGGTATTAGGATAAGGTTTTCTTTCTTTTTGTTTTTTTCTCTGTGTTTTATAAATTAGATACCTAATGTGATATCTGTATCGTCACTTGGGGTCACCAAATAAAATCAGGGTTGATTTGAGGCTACACCTCAAATCAACAATAAGCCTGAGTGGTGACCTCATTTTCACAACATACGTACTGGTACCTACTTTGTTAATATATTTACAAAGCTATATATTATGTAACCTGTGCCCTATTAGTACCTATGTATAAAATGAATGTATGTTCTTGTATGTTGTGTAAATAAATGCTTTTCTTCTTCTTCTAGTGGTTCCAAGTACAGGAACGCACACATTAATACAACATAACAGTCGGTACAAGACAATAATACACAATTGACCACCAACATATCTATCATCTTTCTTTCGCTTACGTATAAACAGCGGGAAAGAGCGAGACGTAATGTGTCTCACTTGTCACCGTCACGTCGGTCGCCCGCGCTGGTAGGTACAGCGCCGGCCGGGCGGCCATTGTTGCGCTAAGATAAATAAAATTAGTCATCTACCTGGATTCTCTGTGAGTGTAGTGAAATGTTTAACAAGTTTACTTGTTTATTTACAAAATGTGTATTATCAACATGATGGTGCCCCCCACGCATTTTACGTAGCACGTTCGAGATCATCGTGAAGTCGAATACAAGGAGCGCTGGATCGATCGCGGCGGTCCTGTCCATTAGCCTCCTAGGTCGCCTGACTTGACGCCCCTGGACTTTTGCTTTATGGGGACATACCTATTAAACCACTAGTTGATTGTGACGAGACAACAAGTGACGGGGAGTTAAAATAAGATATCAGCTGCTTTTGAAACAGTGAAAAGAAACATTATGTGTGTGAACTAAAGGAATATTTAAGCCAGGTGGTGGACACCTGATGTCAGCATTTTAAAAAGAGGACGCCGAACAAGTGACAATAAGCCTGTGAGTTATTTGGTTATTCTATTATTATAAAAAAATTACGATTCACAACTTTAAACACGCCATTCTTCTTTAATTCTCTCATTGATACCCTTTTACTTTAATTTCTAATGTATCAATAATGCTAACTAGGTATGATTATTATGATTAAATTAAGATAGTCACAATGGCCACTAACGATGTTAAAAAATGTTAGACCGTATCGTATTTCGCTGTCGTTTGTTTACCACAGCAAACGTTTCGTATGATTGTGTGAGTGCGCAGGTTTGTAGTGACCACGCATTTTACTTATGATCAAGTTAATACTTTCGATAAAAAACAATGTTAAGGCTAATAAAAAAAATATTTCAATGCATGCATTATGATTATAACAAGGTTTTCTAATTGGGGTGTATGAGGATGTGCGTTATTTCCGTTACACGTTGTATAAGCGTGAAAGATTAAAGTTTTAGTTCATTCAGACTGTACAAATGATCCAATGCTTTTAACAGAATTAGCAAATGAATTTCGTAATATTACTCATGTAAAAGGTTTTATAACATGGAGGATTAAAATAATTAGTATACGTATTAAAAGCTTTGAAGAATCTCTAAGGCCTGCGTAAAATTTAATATTGTTATTGATGATATGAAATTACGTGATCGCTGAGCGTGGTTGTAACAAGACAATTTTCAATACACAATGTGTTCCTTGCCTTCGATTCACGTAACACAATATGTTCTATTTGTTCGTTACTAGAGACGTTTTCCATTGTTTCGCTATAAGGCCCGCTGCACAGTTCACTTTTGTACCAAAAATATTAATATAAGCCGCACCGAACTAAATTGTATTGTTTTGGCTATACTTTTGATATTAACAGTTATAGCCTTGGATTTTAAATAGTTTTCCTTATCAAAATTCTCCGAGACATTTTCTTACAGTTTCAAATTATAATAATAATACGAGCTGCGTACATAAACAATATCTACGTACCTAGTAGGAAATTAGAAACGCAAATTCTGTGTACAAAGTCCCTAGTTTTGTGTGATTTACGATGTTTACTCAAGCGAGTAAAGCACCCAATTTACATAGGCACCCAGGTACACGATTATGTGTTACTTTTACATCGGTACGCGTCTATATTGATTCTAAATTAACAGTACATCTAAAGATGTACTGTTAATTTAACATCGATATATATAGATAATCTATAATAAAATATATAAGATATAATTAAATTGTTTATTGAGCTCGAGCTCAATAAACAATTTTATTATTCAATAAATATTTGAGTAGTTGACTCAAATATTTATTGAATAAACCTGGATCTACTATAGAAATCACTCCGTACAACGTAAGTTACTAGAAAACATCAGATAAGAGAACTGATATCAGAAAAAGTTACATTTATTTTCGCATGTCATTTTTGGTGTCATATCAGCTTAGGTCTCTAAAAAAATCCACATAAAAATGTAGCACGCCCAATAGTGCGTCAAAATTTACAGTGACCTCGTTACTTAACTCGTGTAAGTTCATAGTGTAACGTTTATTCGTGAGTGTAGAGAGATAAATTAAAGAAGCATAGCGTTCGTTACAAAATATAATTGCTAAGAAGCGTTACACAATATAACCCGGTAGCTAGCGGCAAGAGTTAAGACTCAGGGCAGGGTAGGCAGGCAGGCTGACGAGGCTTCGGTCCTCCAGAAGAGAAGGCAGCACTTAACTGAGGCAGCGTTCAGGATTCAAGAGGGCGATTCGCTGTCACCCCGCTGTATTTATTTGCCACTCGGAGGGGAGCGGCCGGCAGGAGAAGTGGTAGGGGCCAGCGCTGTAGTGTGCATCGCTCGATGCGACGTCACACACTCCCCCCTTTAAGCCGGAATTTTTCCTGGGGGAAAAATTCCCTGGCCCCCTGCCGCCGACAGCGCCTGGAACAGAGAAGGCGAAGTGGTGTCAGTCTTTTAAGTTGCAGACACCACCTAAAAGAAATTTGATTATGTATAACCCCCCAACCATTCATACATCACGCATTCAATGGAACCCTTGAACAACAGTAAAAAATCCTCTATATCTCGCACACATGCCAGACACACTCACAACCAGTACACTAGCTATCATTCAAACCAATCCGGTTCCTGCTTGAATGCAAAACACCTCGAGGATTACACATAAGCATAACTGAGATAGTCTTGAATAAATAGTTAATATTTATTAGTGACACTTCAAAACAATAGTTTAGAATTCTTATATATAAGTTAAGTTAAATAAAATACAAAAGAGCTGCTCAGTTTATGAAATATCTGTTATAATATTACTGAATAAAACAATTAAAACAAAAAGGTCAACTCGACAACAAAAGAGTGAGTGACAGGTCATAAAACTCAACGCAGGTAGTCGAGACGGATGTAGACGAGAGTAAGCCTTATGTGCGCGGGATAAGGTATTATTTAGAAAGCGCGCTAGCGGCTCGCTAAATAGAGTGGGTTAATATTAATAACTCCGAGCATACTTTATTACATAACGTAAACAAGGTGATTAGCACAACAAATAGATTCAAGAAACTTCGAACCCGTGAGACGCAGTTGATTACAGTTTTAAGTACAGAGAAAAGTAAGCCAAAAAAAGGGACTATACCTTATTATTTCAAACGACTTGCTATATCATCACAACAACCACGTAGCCCTAAAATCCCTATCCTAAAGTCTAAGAAGGGGACTAAACCATACTATTTTCCAGTGATTAAGGACAAAAAAATATTTTTTCGAGCCTAAAGGTATTACTTCTGCCTTAGATAATAACTACGTTTCTTATACCACATACAGTGCAAATATTTCTACATCAGACAATTTCAGAATACTTCATCAAAATATCGCCAGCATATTAGCAAAAAAAGAATTACTTGAATTAATAATAGAAAAGTTACGAGAAGACAGAAGTGATCCAGATATAATATGTCTCTCTGAAACTTTTGTTAAACAAGGCTATGAAAAGTATGTGAACGTTCACGGTTACACCATGGCTGCTAGCTACTGTAGGGAGAAACAAAGAGGTGGAACATGTATTTTGGTAAAAATAGATTTAATTTACAAGGAACTATTATTAATCAAACACTATGCTACCCAACATACATTCGAGGCATGCGGAGTAGAGCTTGTTCCCAATAAATTAATAATTATCTGTCTCTATAGAACACCCCAATCAGATCCGACTCAGTTCTTATCAAAATTAAATAATTTATTACACGACCTAACAAAACGTTATAAATCAAAAGTACACGTAGTTATAACAGGCGACTTTAATATAAATACGTTAAAAAAGGGCAGTATTACAAATGAGTTACACGACCTAGCGCACAATTACAATTTAAAAATCCACATTAATACACCTACACGCAAATCGTCTTGTATCGATCATATTTTAAGTAACATCCCAAGCGCTACTGCAACAGTGTTACCACTTCATCTCTTTGACCATGATACCGCACAAATGCTGAGCTTTCCGCTAAAATACAAGCCACAAACAGTAGCAATATACTATATTTACAAAAGGGACTATAACTTAGATAATGTTCGCAAATTTAAAGAATGTCTCCAAAATATATCATGGTCTGACATATACAATGAAAATGATGCGAACAGGGCGTTAAACATGTTTCATGAATTAATATGCCTTTTCTACAATCTCTGTTTCCCAAAAATAAGAATAAAAGTAGATACTTCTAAGAGGTGGAAAAATAATTGGATTAGTAAGGGTCTTAAACAAAGCTGTAAAACTAAACGAAAGCTACGCTATAAGTATTATAAAACCAAAACTTAATATAATAAATTGAAATACATTAAATATTCTAAGATCTTACAAAAATGCATATTCAATTCTAAAAAAATGCAAATATTAAATTTATATACAGAAACGAAAATAAGTGTAAAGCGACCTGGACAGTTATTAAAAATGAAATAAATACTATAAATTGTAACCCCAGCATAGACATTATTAAAGTAAATAACACAATACTCACGAAACCCACCGAAATGGCCTCTGCTTTTAATGATCATTATATTAATATAACCCAAGGATTAACATCAATAAACAACACACAAATTAGGAACGCTCACATTCCTTTTAGCAACTCAATGTTTCTTATACCGATGTCAGAAAATGAGGTTAGACAAGAAATAACGTCACTAAGAAATACGAATTCCGAGGGATACGATGAAATTAGCACAAAAATCTTGAAAGCATGTACCAATGAACTAATACGTGTCCTGACACATCTTATCAATTTATCATTTACACTTGGAACTTTCCCGGATGCGTTAAAGATATTAATTATTAAACCTCTATATAAAAAGGGAGAAAGGTGTGATATAAATAACTATCGCCCTATAACATTGATACCAACCATATCAAAAATATATGAAAAGTGCATGTTTAAAAGATTAATTAATTTCTGTAATAAATTTAACATTATTTGTGATGACCAATACGGGTTCCAAAAAAATATATCAACAACATTAGCGATATTTTCTCTTCTAAACGCAATACTATCCGGTACCAACAATAACCAATATACTACAGGGTTATTTTTCGATTTATCTAAAGCGTTTGATCTAGTTCCGCATGACATCTTACTCCAAAAACTCGAAACAGGCGGGATAAGAGGACTACCCCTGCAGTGGATATCGTCTTACCTAAATAACAGGTAACAAAGAGTTGTTATCACTAAAATAGATGAAAATAGAACCATGAGATCATTTTTGTCGGAGTATAAAAATTATCAATATGGTATTCCACAAGGAAGCATTCTTGGCCCAATATTGTTTCTTTTATATATTAACGATATAGTTAAAATAACAAATTATAAGTGTATATTGTTTGCAGATGACATATCTATTATAGTTACATCAGATAGAAGAAAAAATACAATCAGTGATCACGAACATGACATAAATAATATAATTGATAATCTTATTGACTGGCTAAACCTAAATAATCTAATTATTAATCTATAAAAATCTATATATATTCAATTTAATAAATGTTATAATGATAAATGTAATTTTAGGCTAAATATACCAAAGATTAAGCAGGTACACCACACAAAGTTTCTAGGAGTGACTATAGACGAGGATATAAACTGGAAAATACACGTCAATAATGTATCTGGTAAGATTAATAAATTTGTATATGCACTTAAACAAGTTAGAAACATAACAAACGTTAAAACTGCCATAACGTCTTATCATGCATATGTAGAATCTATATTGCGCTACGAACTTATTATGTGGGGTAATAGCACTGACGTCAACAGAGCATTCATAGCACAGAAGAAGTGCATCAGGGCTATATGTGGTATTCAACCGGACGAAACTTGTCAACCAATGTTTAAGGAACTTGGTTTACTACCGCTATCATCACTCTACATCTATGAAACATGTATGTTTGTACGAAAGCATAAATATCTATTTAATACTATAAACGATATACGTCCAAGAAACCGTCGCAATCCTGAAAGGCTTGTTCTCAATGATATACCCAGGAGTACAAAATATAATAAAAGTTGTCTTGCAATGTGCGTTCGTATATACAATAAAATTCCTAATCATATAAAATTATTAGAACTAAGATTATTTAAAACAAAATTACACAATTGGCTAAATGAACACAATTTTTATAGTATTAAAGAATTTATTGATAAGAAATTATAAAATAGTTTGTCTGTAACAAATTTGCATGCTAGTTATACTAAGCAAAACATGTATGATCTTTGTAATAATGTAACATCCATGAATACCATGTTTATTGCAAATAAATATATTATTATTAATAATAATAATATATTTATTTATTATTATTATTATTTCTCTTTATTACGTCTTTTCTCATGGTAGAATTTTATACACTTAAATAAATAAAAAAATTTAACCATATAAAATAGGACCACGGAGACCCACCGGTATCGGGTACAGGGACCAAGCTACCGGTGGTTAGGGCTCCAGAGAGAGGAACCTCCGAACTATGCGCGTCGTGTCCAACAATACTGCCTTCTGTATAGAGGACTTGATCCAGCCGTCTAACGAGAGCCTCTTGAGATGGTGGTCGAGGCTCTTGGCAATGAGACCATTAACTGACACGACTATCGGTACAATGATCGCCGAGTCCACATCCCACATGTCGACAATCTCGTGAGCTAGGTCCAAATACTTGATTTCCTTATCTTTTTCGGCTTTCACGAGATTCTCGTCATGGGGAATAGTAACATCAACGATCATTGCAAGGCGTTCTGATCGATCTATCACCACAATATCGGGCTTGTTAGCCACGATAGTCCTATCGGTGATGATAGATCGATCCCAGTACATAGTGGCACGACCATTTTCGAGAACTGGATCGGGCACATACCTGTAGTACGGTACTTCAAAGGGTACAAGGTCATATTTTAAGGCAAGCTGCTGATGGACGATCCTGGCTACTTGATTGTGCCTGTGCAAGTATTCGCCGTTGGCAAGACGAGAACAACCGGAAACTATATGTCTGAGGGATTCGCCGGGCTGGTGACACGCCCGACATATGTCAACAGTCCCATCCTTCAGAATATACTTACGGTAGTTGTTCGTCATGACAACTTCGTCCATAATTGCATAAACAAAACCTTCGGTCTCTGCAAATAAATCACCAAACCGTAGCCAGGCTACTGATGACATGAGGTCTACATCGGGCCCATGCAAGGCCCGATAAAAACGTCCATGCAACTCCTTGCCTTTCCATACTTCCCTGCGCTCTTCAGTACTAAGTACAACAGGTTTGCGCCAGCTCTCTTTTGTCAGACCCAACGGGGTAAGTCCGTTGTCTACAGCAACAATATCACGATGCACACCCGTATCAGCTTTAAGAAAATATTCTCTAAGATTGTACACCTCGCGGTTGTGGAGGTCCTTAGCACTTAAGAAACCACGACCACCACACTTCCGCGGGATGTACAACCTCATTACTGATGACCGCGGGTGATGCATCCGATATTCAGTCAATAGACAACGGACCTTTCTGTCCAGGGCTTCCAGTTCTGATTGAGTCCATCTGAGTATGCCGAAGGAGTATGCTAAGACTGGCATGGCCCAACCATTATAGGCATGCACCCTGTTGCCGCCTGATAAAAAACTTCTCAGTATTTTCTTCAGGCGGCCCAAGAAGCGCTCCCGCAATGATTGTTTCATGGCAGTCTCAGCAATACCTAAGGCCTGCGACATACCCAGATACTTGTAGGTCTCGGCCGCAGATAGAGATCTAAGTTGTGTGGAATCTGAAAGCTCTATACCCTCAGATTCCACAATCCCACCTCGTTTTACATGCATGACCGCACATTTACCCACACCAAATTCCATCTTGATAGAATTACTAAAAGTTTCAGTTACTTTTAGTAACGCTGTCAATTGGAAAGTGGAGGGGGCAATTAACTTCAGGTCATCCATATAAAAGAGGTGCGAGATAACTTGACCCCTACGCTGCAGCCGATAGCCTAACCCAGACCCCTCTAGCAAAGTGCTGAGAGGATTCAGAGCTAGACAAAACCACAAGGGACTCAAACTGTCACCCTGGAATATACCCCGTTCGATCTTAAGAGGAGCACCGCAATCGCGAATCTGCCGACATCCTGGATAGCGTAGGACCGTACTCCACTGTCCCATACATGCCTTCAAGAAGGCGCATAGAGTTATATCGACTTTATATAACTCCAGCAACCTCAAGAGCCATGTATGTGGCACGGAGTCGAAGGCCTTCTTGTAATCTATCCAGCATGTCGCCAGATCCTTTCGGTTGCGGCGCACCTGCTGGCTAATGGCCATGTCAAAGAGGAGTAGCTCTTTTGTACCACGGGCCCCATTCTTACATCCATTTTGAGCCATTAACATGATGTTATTATTTCTAATATGTGATAACATCTTTGCCCTCAAAATGGATGTAAGAAGTTTATATATAGTCGGTAGACACGTAATTGGTCTATAATTTTTGGAGTCCGTGGTACAACCTGACTTAAAGAGCAGGTGAGTGAGACCAGTTGTCATAAAAGTTGGGATCGAGCCCGATTCCAAAGATGCCTGGAATTGGGATGCCAACCGAGCATGGGCACTACGCAGCCACTTCAACCAGAAGTTGTGCAGTCCGTCCGGTCCCGCTGATTTCCAGTTAGATAACGAACGGACTGCACAAGCTACATCTGTTGTTTCTATGGCTACGCGCTGCATTTGGGGTATTTCCTCACATGCTCGCTTAACATCCCCAAACCAATCACCTTCAGTGTGGCTAATGGGCATCGACCAAATGCTGCGCCAGAAAGCGTTCGTTGCCTCAACATCTGGCAGACGCCCATCATCCACACCTGAATTGGTTCGCTCCCAACTTCTGTATACCCACCTTTCATCTTTTTGGAATGCCCTATTCTGGGCGTATCGGTCCACCCGCTTTTTGTACCGTCTTATAAGGTTTGCCCACGCACAAACTTTTTGCTTCAGGTAGTCGATGCGTTCTGTGACTCGTGACTTGTATTCTTGGCGACTAAGGCCCGTGCCAGAGAACGCCCGAGTCACAAAACGCATCACTCTCGGTCTTGTATTGCCCGACCTGAAGCAAATTAGCTTTCCGATGAGCGCCCTGGTCTCAGCGATACGACGCTCAATCCTGCACTGCCAGGCCGGTACAGCATTGGTTCGAGGGGCAGAATTACTACCATTTGGTATTTTAATACCTGCCACTCGACACGCTGTAACAGCCGCACAGTACAGAATCGAGTGGGTATCGCTAAGATCTTCACTATTGTCTAAATACGTGGACAATAGTGAATCCGGGGCACACACCAGCGCTATATTTTTCTTGTGCGTGGGCAAACGTGGTAAGCGGGGCCTATCTGCTCTATTCACAAAACGATACTCCCGAATAGTGCATTCCAAAGTACTCCTTAATTCATCTATGTACTGGGTACTTACTTGTGTATCCCTACTATGCACCTCTTCAACAGTCCTTTGCGTTGTGACAATATTTGAAACTTGTGTATCGCTACACGTAGAAGAAGTGATAGGAGGGCTACGTTGTAAGCCAGAGCGTAGTCTCTCAAGTGCGTCGTTATCCAGCAGGCGGCATCGCTGGATGATTATTCCCGGTGTCCACCCCCTGCTTGTCCACCGCGGGTGGACAGAGACACAAATATTTAAAAAAATTCTCGCTGTGCACCCCTGGGGGACAGCGAGAATTAATTTTAAATTATTTTCGCTGGCCACCCCGGGTGGACAAAGACACGAGTTTTTTCATCACTTCTGATTCGGGTAGATAGGTTATGTTAGGTTCTCTTGTGACCCTTAACCCAAAAATAGGAGCCCTGCGAAGCAGGGCTCCGTCAACTTAGTTTATTAAAAATCAAATATTTAAAAAAATTCTCGCTGTCCCCCAGGGGTGCACAGCGAGAATTTTTTTAAATATTTGTGTCTCTGTCCACCCGCGGTGGACAAGCAGGGGGTGGACACCGGGAATAATCGTCGCTGGATAGCCCGCACTTGATCCGACAGTCGCTGTGCCGAAACGTTGACAGCCGGTTCCAAGCCCTGAAACAGAGGCAGCATGCGGTCACGATACGCCGTAAGGTTGGTACCTCCCTCTGTAGCCACAAAATATGCCCGAATGACGTTTTCGTTCATGGATTTAGTCCATTTCATGCGGTGCACATTACCACCGGCAGCGGGGGCCCTGTTCGAAACCGGTGGGTCTCGGGGTCCCAAGCGTAGCGGTGGCCGGCCTCTCCCACAGTGGCGTACAGGTGTTGGCGACGTCGGCGGGGAAAAATACTCGTCGCTCGACGAGCTCGACGCCTCTGTGATTGCCGACAACTCTGTTGTAGGTGCTGGCGGCTGCGAGGCGGAGCTGAGCGACGAGTCCGGGGGTGTATTACGTGCAGCAGCAGCTCTAGCCCTCGTCAACATCTCATTTCCTCGTTGTATTTATATTATAGTGTTTATTTACAATTTTCTTTGTTGATATGTCATTGACGTTAGTTGTCATCTTGAATGTTTTGTAGATACTTTTCTTAATTAATTAAATGGTTTCTTGATTTTGGTTTCTTGATTTAGTAATATCTTGTATAGAAGTCCTGTTTGTAGTAAAAATATATATTATTATTATTAACCACTGAGTCAAAACAAAAAGGATTTTAAAGATAAAAAAATTCGGTATTACTATAACGACCATTATGGACTGTAGGTGAGCAGAAGTCTAAAGGGGGGAGTGTGTGACGTCGCATCGAGCAATGCACACTACAGCGCTGGCCCCTACCACTTCTCCTGCCGGCCACTCCCCTCCGAGTGGCAAATAAATACAGCGGCGCGACAGCGAATCGCCCTCTTGAATCCTGGACGCTGCCTCAGTTAAATGCTGCCTTCTCTTCTGGAGGACCGAAGCCTCGTCAGCCTGCCTGCCTACCCTGCCCTGAGTCTTAACTCTTGCCGCTAGCTACCGGGTTATATTGTGTAACGCTTCTTAGCAATTATATTTTGTAACGAACGCTATGCTTCTTTAATTAACGTCTGCCAGAAACATTTAGAAATATCTAAACTAGATAGGTATTTAGCATCTCTCAAGTTATCTAGAATTTCCGAAATGTAGGGCAAATTATAAGCATCTTTTCTAGTAACAGAATTCAAATTACGACTATCTAAGTTTGGTTAGTTCGCCGTTCTTTTTAGGGGTTAGAATAACCGGGTTAGACCACGGACTCTCAGAGGGTTCTATGACATCTTCCTTCAACATTTCGTCTAGTTGTTGTATCAAAATGCGTTGTTTATCGGGAGAAATACGATAATAACGCTGACGAATAGGTGGGCTATCGCCTGTGTCAATAGAGTGAGTAATGAGAGTTGTACAACCGAGACCCCGCTTTTTATAAGAAATATCGGAAAATTTAGAAATAATGTTATCAGCGGCAGCTCTCTGTTCAATAGATAAATTATTATAAGACACAAGGTGCGGTGAGTCATCGGTCCGCAGCTCAGTAACTTGTGAATCCGTTTCATTCAATAACAACACCGACTCTAAATGGTTAGGAAATAAATTAAAAATTCGCCAAAAATCCATACCGAGAATTAAACTATTTTTAATCCCTGTCACTACATGAAAATTAAGGGAAACTGTTTTATTTTGAAATTCAATAGGAAGAGAGATATACCCTAAAGAACACAATTTTTCACCACCAGCGGTTACCAAACTCAAAGGCTGAGGACAATCCAACTGATACTCATTATTTAAAAATAAATTATGAGAATTGTTACCCAAGATTGTAACACATGAGCCAGAATCCAACAGGCCGACTACAGGTTTACCATTTACAATAACAGAAATATAAGGCGAATATTCTATATTAGAATTGCGGATTGAGGATAGACTATAACAGTTAAAAATTTTTTTTAGATAATTTAACCAATTATTCCACTCGGTTTTATTGAAATTATTTGATTTATTTATTCCCCAATCCTCGCTTATTAGTTTTTGGGTTATTAGCTTTAAGATTACATTTAGGACAATCAGACACACGAAAACCTTTTAGACCGCATTTAAAACAAATTAAAAAGTGTGGTTGGCGACAATTATACAAACTATGAGAATTGGATCGACACCTGGGACAGAACCGGTTGTCGTTTTTATTAGTGGTGGGTAAGTTGATAGCGTTTATCTGTGGTGGAGCGTTAAAGTTTTTATTAGAGTTATTATAATAATTTTTTGGTTTGTAATTAGAAAAATTAGGTTTTTGAGGTTGGTGGGCAAACTCGGGCAACAAGATATTGGGTGTGGCTTTGGAAGATTCCCGATGGTCTTTAGTTCGTTTATGAAAGGTCTCAAATTCACGACAGACACTAACGAGACTAGGGATATCGGCCACCTTAGCCGTTAAAATAGTTTGATTGTAACATGGCAGGACATTACGCAACAAAATATCTAATTTTTCAGACTCACTAATAAGCAACAAAAAGTGTTATATTTTCGTCCTCAGCTTGAAGGCGAAACCTAATTTCGTCATATAGTCAGTCGGGCTAAAATCACGCTTTAAAAGACAACACAATTCACTCCAACTAGAAACCTGTTCTTTGAGCGAACGATACCAGAACAATGCATCGCCCGTAAATATCTCAAAAGCAAATAGTAACATTTTATTTTCGGGAATACACCTAGCCTGCATAAACTCATTAATTTTTTCAATGAACCCGCGAACACAAGACTTGCCATTATATTTAAATTTAGCGAGTTCGGAAAACAATTTACGTTCGTACTTAAAGTCGTCAGAAACGACGGGGGTAGATACAGAGCAGTTCTTTTGTACTACGTGCGAAGTTGGTTCAGATGTACCCGAAATCAAAGATTTAAAAATAGCTAACTGATTGCGGTAATTGCTCTAAACTATCTCAGCCGAGTCGGTATCAGAAAGGCGGTCCAGATCTAGTCTATTCAATCTAAAGTAAATATGGTTGAGAATAGATTTTGTGCGCGAATAGGGGTTTTGGTCAAATTGAGATCTAAGCAGAGAAATATTATTTGTAGCCCTAATTAAGGAGTTCCGGATAGCCGAAATTTCCTCTTCGGGGTCTATATCCGAATCCAAAATAGTTTCAGAGGGAAACTGAGACGCTAGTGTCGCTATCTGCTGGCGCAGCTCGGCTACGGAACCAGACTTGTCACCCCCCCGAATAATCAGTTCATAAACCAGCTCCGATTTTACTAAATGATTGAAGTTAATTTTAAAAGACATTGCTAAGTTACTTAGAAAAAGATTAAACAGATAAAAGATTAACCTTACAGCACCAAAAGTCACTCACACAGGGGTTATACTTATAATATAACAATAAAATAAAAGGTAATGTAAATATGTTCACAGTGGGTCGTTTAAAAAGAAAGATATTTATTATGTAGCAAGTAAACAAGTTACGTTCGCAATGCGTAAGAATAATGCGAAGCGGAATCTACCCTCACATAAAAAATGTAATTGTACAATTAAAATAATTCCCAAAACCGTTACTTAGTCTAACGAATTTGGGTTAGAAAAGAAGTTATAAAAGTACATAAGATGTGGCGCAAGCCTTTAGTCAACTATCTTGCCTGAATAATGCGTTATAATTTAGCTAACACAATTAGAAAAAAATCAACGACTTACCGACTGTGAACACACTTACACACAGAAACACAGAAAAAAGGAAGCGACCAGAAGCCGAGTCAGATGCCTGAGCCCTTAAAATTGTTCGAGCGCCAGTGTAACATTTATTCGTGAGTGTAGAGAGATAAATTAAAGAAGCATAGCGTTCGTTACAAAATATAATTGCTAAGAAGCGTTACACAATATAACCCGGTAGCTAGCGGCAAGAGTTAAGACTCAGGGCAGGGTAGGCAGGCAGGCTGATGAGGCTTCGGTCCTCCAGAAGAGAAGGCAGCACTTAACTGAGGCAGCGTCCAGGATTCAAGAGGGCGATTCGCTGTCGCGCCGCTGTATTTATTTGCCACTCGGAGGGGAGCGGCCGGCAGGAGAAGTGGTAGGGGCCAGCGCTGTAGTGTGCATCGCTCGATGCGACGTCACAAATATAATATGCTAAGAAACCTATCCGAAATCTGATGTGGGCTCCATCCATCATGCGAGGCGACAGGGACGAAGGCTTGTCGACCCTAATCGAACCCCATAAATATAATATAACCAACTATACCCTTGTATCTCGGCATATTTAGATATATACTTTTATTTGTATCCTTACGATACTGGCGTACCACATACATAATACATGAATTCGACCATGTAACATCTATGTCACAAAGGTACCGATCATTTTATAGTGAAAATTACTATCTACATAATTATACTTATTGAGTTTCGGTTGATGTTAACCAGGATGTTTTGTTGCCAATATTGTTTGCAATTGCCTCGCTACTCATCTTGGTAGGGCGACTTTATTTGCTTGGAATTTGGTTCAGCGTTTCGAACGGCGTTGGGCTTACCCCTCACCCATTGTAAAATATGTATATACAGTTTTGACTCACAAAAGAAATTTAAGATATTTTAGAACCTAATAAGAAGAAAAAGCTTGCGCCTCTGTATGTGTCTTGAATGATAGCGCATCATTTATGCGTATTATGTAAAATAAAGAAAAATTAAATGAATTTACAAGATTTATGTACAACTTATCAATGAATACTCCGTTTTAATTCGCCAGCAGAACAATACCGTGACTTGTACAAAATGCTCACAACTATATGTATGTATTTGAACGTGTGCACATATATCAAAAATACTTATTTCAATACATCACAAAGTTTCAAGTACTACTTACCAAAGAAAATAATTTCGACTATTTACTTTTAATTAAATACACGATTACATTAACATACACTGAAACTTGCATCACCAAAGATATATTTACCGAAATCGAACGCTACTAAACCGAAGTTTTTGCCGGATTTATCGTTACTTAATAACTATGGCCGTGTTATTAATTGACAATAAAAACTGATTTATCACGACGGGCTTTTATTCAGAAATAATTACATATAAGTGATTATATATTTTAATCAGACGACCGTGAGTTATTAAAATAAAACTGAGTTCTACAAATGCGTTCCCCTGATTACGCGAACTAATTTTGACTACGTATTCGTGGAAATGTTCAAGTTTACAAATTGAGATAGTGTGGTTTGGAAACTCTTGTTATAAAGTAGGTAGAGCCTTGTTGGTTTTAACGTGAATGGGCTGACTCGGCTGGGAAAATACTCGTTGTTTGTTTTGTTTTTCGTGTGAGTGTGTGGCCAACTCTGGTGTCGGAGTTTTCAGACCGCCCTAAGGCCTCCGACATGGCCTAACGATCCTTATCCTTAGACAAGAACCGGGACCGACAGCTTTACGTGCCCTCCGAAGCACGGTAGCGCTCAGATGTAAATGCCACACACGGTCACCCATCCAAGTGGTGACCTGTGCAAGCGTTGCTTAACTTTGCCGATCTGTTACGAATGGCAAGTCAAGTCTCGCTATGAGCGCTACTACTACTACTAATACTCGTTGAATATTGACGTGAAGGAACAGTATTTACCTTAATAATGTCAATGATCCATTTTCCCTTTCCTCACAAAAGACAGCAGCTTGGACGGAGTTGGAGTTTCTTTAACATTGAGTTACCGTCATCTCTGTAACATAGAAGACGTTCGCCTTGAAGCCCGGAGTCCACTATAATTTAGTCTTACTAGATTTGAATTTATTTTTCAGTTGGGCTATCACTAAGAAGCTGCTCCCTGTAAATGTTTCAACTAGGCAAAATTGGGACTATGTGTACAAACTTAAGAACATATACCTATTACATAAATTTTGTTACTTCAAGAATAAGAAACCTATGGCGCCCCTGGCAACTTGCTCTATATTGGTAGATCCCTTTAACGTAGGCTTTCAAACAGTCGCAATGTCAATTCTTCTATATGGATTGCCGGCAAATCAGTCTGCTGACAGGCAGACTATTGGAGAGTGAAAACTTAGTATTTATGGTTCCATTGGAACTTCGATCACGGAACTATAGAACTTTGCAATTCTTATTTGGCGGTTAAGAAAGCTTCTATAGAACAAGTATGTAAACGTATTATAAGCTATAGCATCCAAGCCTTTCGCCTCGGAGCCTGGATTCCGCTTTCTAATCTTACCAGACGACAGAATATTTTCTTTTCCACAGAACGACTACCGTCTGACCTCCATCACTCAAAGGGATAACAATATTCCAGGCTTTAGACCAGTGAACGAATTATGAACTACGATACCAAGTAAATACCATGGTCAGAATGAAGTTATCTATACTGATGGGTATCTGGGCTAGTTTGTATTCAGCAGCAATTTATCTGTGGGTTTGCCGTATGTTTTATCAATCTTCCGATTGTATGCCTTGTCCGAGTGGCATTCGCCTCGCCCTAGTACACGCGATTCTTCGCCCGAGTTACTGAACAAATACGTACTATTCGAATTAAAATATATTACGTTGCTTTTAAATGTAATTTACTTTCCAATGAAAGAATGGTTTACCGTGGTTCCTGCGACAAAACTACTTGGAAAGAATAATATTATGACTATTTATTTGAACGGTATATTTACTGTGAAAAATCAATACTGTCCCCGACTTGATTTGGTGAAATATCGTTCAGGTGTAACAATATTGACTTTACTGTTTGTTTAGTGTTTTCAGAACGTGACTGTTACTTGCCATACTGAAAAAACAAACAAATTAAATAAGTTAAAATATATTTTAGAATAGCTTTTACTCATAGAACCACATACTCAAGATGAATTATTTTATTATGTTATCAAGATAAAAATTACATAACGGCGCAATAAATAGCAATATTATTGCAACTTATCACGCACACATAAAAATAATCATACCTATACTAACATCTGTATCACCGGCCTTTCCTATGTTGATAGGCGAGTGAAATATGCATCTATAGACAGTACGAGTATTTTTACTAATGGCAGTATTAGTTGACCTATTTGGCTTCATCAAGACCTCTTCAGATAGACACTTAAATTGTGAAACAAATGAAATAGGCATATATTTTTATAATATTTTTTTATTTATATTGTTACTCATCCACGTTTCTACAGCGATTAGGTGCACGATCTCACATGTGATTAATGGTAAAAAATGTAGAGAGGGGTATATAGATACAACGTTAATAAAATAATGAACTTTGTGTAAAAAATGAAGACATCACGTGCACGTAAGAGTATGAGATTTAAGATAGTAAAAATTAATATCGAAGTAAAAAAAGTATCGCTGAATTTTTATCACTATGGTACTACAAGTGTAAAAAATAAATAATTTCCCTTTTAACGCATCATGGTGCAATACGTATGAAATTGACGCGTATGTAAAGTATATAGTGAAGGAATACCATTTAATGGAAAATTAGTAGCATTTTATAACTAGTATGTAATAGCCTATAGACTGCATAATATATTATAGTGTTTACATGGTGTTATTCGAATTGTCGGAGCATGAGAGTTCAAACACTCGATGATAAAGCAGCGTGTTTCTCCAGACGTACTAAAGATGTTTCAGTATGCAGATGTTTTAATTAAACGCCAAGTCTTAGTCGTGTCTTTTAGTCCACTGGTCGTTCTCTCCGTTTTAATTAAACAGGGATCTGGCACCTTAAGAGTACCGAATTTATGTGTAAAATAGATACGTTTAAGTACATCGTCTCGTGTGGACATGTGTTACGTTCAGATTGAAGAATTATAAGTATGTTTATCACTTACCTGATTAATATAGTACAGGCTCTGCCAATTAAAAATAAAAAAATTAGGTAACGATAAGTGTGTTGTCCTAAAATATTATTATAAGCGCAGATAATGCGCAAACTCTCCTTTTACTCTTGTGATGGAAACCTTTATTCGAACCGGGTACTCCGCGGCTCTATAGAAAGAGTTTGGGCTGGTAAAGGATGTATGTGAGTTACTCACTAAACGGGACAACATCTCAACTCGGCGGGACAACGCACGGCTTTTCGCGCAAACCTATGCAAATTGCTTTGATTGCAGCAAAACTGCGCAGTACTAATTTGTACTACGTAATCGCGTAGTTTTAAAACACGAGGATTATTGGCAGTGGTACATTATTATGCCAAAGTCAAATGAGCTTCAATAGTATCAGTTCGCTCTACTATGTATGCCTATGATGCGGAAAAAAGAATATTCCTCTGTCAAAAATAATGCTCCGTAGCAGCATAGTATGCTCAGTTGATGGCATTAACAATTCCTTCTCTTATTGTTCATTCATTTTCAAATTATTGTTTCATATACTCACATCTGTACGTTCTACATAAAAAGTATTTAAATATCCAACTGCTATATTATGTAATTGAAATTAATTCTCTGAATATAATTTATATAGTTTCACTTCCTGTTTTCGCAGAATAGATACATACAAGTAATTTGTGTTATATTCTATGAATAGAAGTATCTCTCTTATTATTCATATTTTGCTATATTATAATTCAATTATTGTAAGACTACACTGATATAATGTTGCAAGTAAATGATAAATACTTCACACACATTCATATACCAACGCCTTTTTCACGCCGGAGTAGGAAAAATGCGTGAAATCATGAATACTTATTACAAAAAAATAACTATCTATCTACAGAACTTAAAACAGATTAGAATAAACAGCACAAATGAAACGTTTCAGTCGGTTATCAGTCGGTAAGCGGACCACAATTTATCGTGAAACTTTGAACAGTGTTTGGAAAGGGACTAAGTGCTATTTAAATAGAGCAACGGCTATTCAAGTACAAAAGGCCTGTGTTGTTATTCTTGGCAGAAGTCCGCTACTGGGCTGGACTTTAACTATCGGGTGAATGGTAGGCCACGCCCACTGCCACCACTACAAACACTAAATAAACGTTTTGCTGAAACCCTGCTTAATATTATGTTGATATGTATGGTAATTGTACACAATGGGCATTCGTTTGTATTGTTGTGTGTATGTCATATACAGTGAAATTCTTTGTCATTGCAGTTTGTCCTATTGTTTAATAAAAATTACTCTTAATTACAATATGAGCCGCACTACAAATGATACAAGTTCTACACAGTCCTTATTAAAAGTGAGTGACATACATACTACACATATACATACACACATCCCTCGTACACATCCTTCGCATGTTTTGTGATGTGAGAATCGATTATATGATATCCGTCGTAAGGCTGCTTTTCCACCAGAGCTGTGCTGACCGAGGCGAGCTTAATGAAGCGATACTATTGGGTCTTTACAAACACGTCCCTCGCTACGCATCCTCGCACATCTCTGGGGGAAAAGCAGCCTTACGACACAAGACGAGTCGTCGCGCGATGTAACATAACTATTAATTCTGTGTCTGAGTCTTATCTTTTTAAAATATATATTTAGAAATTTAAGTATGTTCATCAGTTATCTGATTGCTATAGTACAGGCTCTATCTTTCTTCGCATCAGACGATGTATGAATTGTCCCAAAATTTTATACTATTCGTGAACTCAGTGAGCAATTTAACGTACCATACGATTCACTGAGTCAGTTAAAGTTCATATTTTTTAAATATTATCTTATCATATTTTGCACTCGGATATTTTACATTACGAAGTCTTTGAACGCTTCTGTCGTTTTTTGTTAATAGATCTAAAAATCAGTTTTAATAGCATTTAGTATAAAGAATATAAATATTTTTTATTTAAACTTTATAAGTGCATAAGTATTATGTACATATTTTTATAAAATTAAGTTCCTAAAATATATATATTTATGAGTCTGAGCAATTCTATGGATAATATTTATAATTTAAGACGATTTAATATCCAGAGGTCACTTTAATTCACATTCACATGGAAAATTAAATATCATCCTTTTCTCGAAAGCATGAATATTTATTTCTGTATAAAGTTTGAACGGAACGATAACTGAATACCTATTACGTTACCGTCGTATTAATTTAGCATCGACATGCCACTTTTAGTAGAAGCCACAGACGATTTAGTGATTGCATCGCGTTTAGGGCTTTTGCGTTTGATGGCTTTGTCAAATTTGACATCGAGTGTCCGAAACACATAATAAATAGTAGTAGTACTGGGAACTCGTATGATTCAATGGGGTTTATATCTGTAGCGGTCTAAAGTATGGTAAATTTTCGGTGAATGTTGAATGCTATGTACCTGTTGATTTGTAAATTATTTATATATTCCGAAATAGGTTATTTTACTATAGATATTATTATGAAGTAATTAATTAGATAAAGTATTGCTTAGTTGAAATATACAAGATACTTCTTGGTATTGGTTCTCGTTAGGCTTTATGAGATACATTGAGGGGTCCATAAATTAAGACACCAGAGTTAGCTTGCTTATACAAGAAAAACAAGCTTATCAAAATCTTAGATATATTTAAAGATTTAGTTTAAAAAAATCACAAAACGCAAGTGCCTGAGGACCGGGTACTTTATACCTACTTAGGTTTAGTACATCACCACACTTACTCGACAACTTAAGATAAATAGGTATGGACAATGTAGTGGGAGACTTCATAGTTGAAATTATAAAAATACTTACATGTGATAAAGAGTACTCAAAATACTAAATTAAATTATTTATCGTACTCGTTGTGAGTAAAATAACTAGTAAATAAAACATATATCGATCGTAACAACGATACGATACGTATCGTTTTTACGCGACTTCATAATCCTTAATGAAGTCGCGTAAAATCTCAGGATCTCAAGTTGAAGACAATTTTTTTTAAGATGTTGAAATACGACGCACAATGAACAGGAACTTTTACGCTCAACATATATAAATATGTTGGGCAGGCAACGATAGCCGAGTGGAAAGGCGGCGATAGCCGAGTGGAGAGACGACAAACTGCTATGCAGAGGGTCTCGGGTTCGAATCCACGGCACGCACCAATGACTTTTCGAAGTTATGTGCGTATTCAATTTTAATTATCGCTTGCTAAACGGTGAAGGACAACATCGTAAGGAAACCTGTATGTCAGAAAGTTCTCCTTAATGTTCTCGAAAGACATGTGAAGTCTTCCAACCCGCACTTGACCAGTGTGGTGGACTATGGCCATGCCCTTCTCATAGTGAGAAGAGGCCCGTGCCCAGCAGTGGGACAGTTATTTAAAGGGCTGATGATGATATTTAAATATGTTTGTTCATATTCGACATTTGACATGGTAAACAACTATTTCAGAAATATCTGACATATCTACAACTGCGTGCATAATGTCCTGATTAGTTTCGAGATAAGAGGCACGACATTGCCAGCTAATATTCCTTTGTGGGCATGGGGTGTGAACGGGTCAGATATACGGTGCGTATTGCCTCAAGCATAGAGTTGGTATTAGGCTTAAGACTGTTGTGCAATATAAGATTGGTTATCTAGTCTATTGTGTAACAGGCTTTAAAAACTAGACTGTTTGTACAGTATTCTATGTCTACTTATCAACTAGTTATCAGTTAGACAATATAATAATTAATCACTTATACCACATGATATGAAATGGCCTAAAATTGACCATGGTTTCTTGGATTTCATTGTTTGCTCTATGTTTACACATAATTTAATTGAATTGCGAAGGATTTATTGTTTAGTAGATAAATAAAGAAATTGACGATTTCATTGTTATTATTACCATCTCGGATCGGGGATCGGGGAGATGGGCCTCGTTAGCCTTGGTTGGCAACCTGTCTAGGAGAAGGAAAACTCCGAAATTAAACCAAACGTTCGGGGAGATGAGCCTCGTTAGCCTTGGTTGGCAACCTGTCTAGGAGAAGGAAAACTACGAAATTAAACCAAACGTTCGGGGAGATGGGCCTCGCTAGCCTTGGTTGGTAACCTGTGTACGAGAAGGAAAACTCCGAAATTAAACCAATTTTCAGGGAGCATACCCGACACAAAACCCCGATCTAACGTGTAACGACCCGTGCCGAGAGATTCGCGGCCAGAGGGTAAGCTGGTAGCAAACGGAGGGTGCCTGTGTTGGTGGTCACAGGGCACATGTGATATTCCGCCTTACCCCCGTAAAGGGCTCTATGGGGATGGACATTTAAAAACCCTAAATCTCGTGGGAACACAATGAGAACAATAAATAATATTTCCTCACACGGCGGCGACGCGGTTCGCACGTCTCGTTTCCCGCGAGGCCGAGGGCGAAAAGCGGCCTACGGAAAGCAGGTTTGCAACATTGATTGTTGGAAGAGGAATGAACGGCAAATTGGATGAAGTATGCCAGATGATGGATGATAGAAAGATTAATGTTCTTTGTGTGAATGAAACAAAAAGAAAATGGTGTGACACCACCAAGCATGGCGCATATACGGCGTATTGGTCTGGGGTAGATAGTACCACCAGAGCCTGTAAGGGAGTTGGTGTAATACTGTCTGCGCGAATGCATGTGTAAAAGAGTTTGAATGTGTAAATGCTAGGCTACTGTGGATGAGAATGAAAGTAGGACTTACTCGTCTCATTATTGTAGGGGTGTATGGCCCGGTCAATATAGTAACGGGTATGTCACAACATGAGCAAGATGAAAGGCAGGAGATTTGGGAGAGTTTAAGAGAGATTTTGAGGAACTGCAAGGATAATGAAAGATTGATCTTGTTAGGGGATTTCAATGGATGGGTGGGAGTAAAGCGAGATGGATTTGAATGGGTGTTAGGTGTATTTGGTGATGAGAGTGTGAACGAAAATGGAAAAGCACTGCTTGAGTTTTGTTTGGAGTAGAGCCTTTGTGTGACAAACACCATGTTTGATCATAAAAGGATACATATGTATACGCGAGAGGCGAAAAATATTAGAAGAGGTATGATTGATTTTGTGATAGTAGATGAACGATTGAGAAAGAATGTGTTGGATACAAGAGTATATCGAGGAATCGGCATCCACACAGACCACTTCTTGGTGTTGAGCCGGATAAGTGGGCTCTTTAAAGGATGGCAACACCGAGAGCGTAATGAAAATAGGGTCTTGGAAAGAATAAAAGTAGAAAATCTACAAGAAAAATATGTGAAAAATGAGTATAAATGAAGTTTGATAGCAAGATTTGAGAGGTTCGATGGCATAAATGATATGGAAGAATTATGGCTGGCCTTTAAAGAAGAGGTATTATGTGTAGCGTCTGAAGTATTTGGTGTGTTCAAGAAAAGGAAAATACGAAAAGTTAAGAATACATGGTGGGACAAGGATGTACAATCAGCAGTGTCAGAGAAGAAGAAAGTTTGGTCATATTGGTTGGCTGCCAGAGCAAATAAAAGAATGGGAAAAACAACGAGTGTAGACATAGATGAAGCAAGAAAGGAGTTTGTTAGGTCAAAAAGAATAATGAAAGAAATGGTTAAAAGGAAAAAAGAGGAAAAGAAAGATGAGTTTGATAGCAGATTATCTGACGATTTCCAGAGGAACATTAAGTTTTTCTGGAAATCCGTTCGTGCAGTTCGAGGAAAAACTCAATCCTCAGAACACAAATCTATCAGAGACGAGAATGGAAAGATAGTAAATGGTGAATCGTGCGTGCTGAAGAAATAGAAAGGGTATTTTGAAAGTTTATTTGAAAGAACGGCGATAGAGAAACCGATAGCTGAAATGAATGGTAATGATAGCAATGATGAAAGCGTTATTGGCGTGGATGATATCGTGAAGGCACTGGGAAGTATGAAAGTAGGTAAGGCTGCAGGATATGTTAGGATTACAGTCGAAATGCTGAAGGCTGGACAGGGCATCATAGTTGGTCAGTTGCAGCGGTTATATAAGTTGTGCTGGAGCACTGGCCGTGTACCTAATTACTGGACCACAGCTGTAGTTGTGCCACTTTATAAAGGAAAAGGCTTGCAACAAGACTGCAAAAACTATAGAGGCATTAGCCTTCTCAGCATTGTTGGCAAATTGTATGCAAAGGTACTTATTGAAAGAGTTATGGATGTAACCGACAAGAAAATATGGGATGTACAAGCGGGATTCCGAAAGGGTATGGGATGTACGGATCAGGTTTCTTCCTTACGAAGCATAGACGAAAAGTTTTTGGCCAAAGGTCAAAAGGTCTATTGCGCATTCATGGATTTGGAAAAGGCTTATGATAAAGTGGTGTTGAATCCAAAACCAAATGTCAACAAAAATCAAAAGGTCAATGAAAATTGAACCCATAGCTCAATAGATGGCGTTGTGCCACTTCTCTGAATCGCGCTATCGTTTGCTTCACACGCGTAGTATATAAGGGCCGTCTATGTAAATTTTTTATCGAACATTGCAATACATCAGTTCAAGTGATAAGTCGTGGTTTTATTTATCTCAGCTTAGTTACTCCTTTCAAGTGCAGTTGTAGTGTTCACCTTTCATATACCAGGCAACTCTTGGTATTTATCATTGGCCCATAAGAGCCGAATTTTTGTGAACCACGGACCCAGCTTTGGGCCCTCTCCAGTACTCGCAGCGGATTGTTGCGGCAAGGTACACGGAGCAAGCGCACCGGCAGCGCTCGGAGCACCCCGCTTGTTGGCAGCGACCGAGCTCGGTGACAGCTACAAAGGCGGCAGTGCATCCAAAGTGACGTCAGTGAGGACGTCGTTGGAAAATCAATCGTATTCGTGTTAAGGATTAACCATACGATACGCAAGCAGAACAACACTGACACGAACAACAGGAGGTCCGCAGTAGTTCCACTGGATTGACAACAGAGGGCAGCACCAGTCCAGCAGATATCGTGTAGTGGTTGTGATGTGTCAAATCGTGAGTACTTTGATTCTTTTCTAGTTCCAGTTATTCAAACGCTTTTAGAACAATTTGAACCTTAAAGCTATTAGTGCTTTTACATAGAACTTTTAAAGTAAAATTTTGGACTTAGAAAATTTGTGTGTAGTTTTAGTCTTTAGTAGTAATTTTAATGCATGCTTAGTTAAGGACTTAGAATAATTTGATAAAAAACGGGGGAACGTGGAATCCGTGCCGGTTGTCGTGCGATAGTAAAACTATTCTTAAACACTTGTAATATTTTTCAGAAATAGTTGACACTTAGAATATTTTTACTTGTTTAAATCAACACAGATTTTACTTTTATTTTGAAAGTATATTTGCTATTTAGTAGAGATAAAATATCTTATAAACTTAGTTCGTTGTACACGTTTTGTTTTGGTACCTAGTTGCTTTGTTAGAGCTTATAGCATCTACTTTCTACACCAATTTAGTACAAACTTTCATTTGTTTTTCAACTGTTTATTTCATTATAACAATGGAAGGATTAATTAACATTTTGCAAAAAACACATCTTACAATAAAAAATACATGGCACAGAAGCGTGGTCGTTTTGTTTTTCAAGAAAGGTGACAAAACCTTGTTGAAAAACTACCGGCCCATATCGCTTCTGAGTCATGTATATAAGCTTTTTTCAAGGGTCATCACGAACCGTCTTGCGCGAAGACTCGACGATTTCCAACCACCTGAGCAGGCCGGGTTTCGAAGTGGATACGGGACCATAGACCACTTGTACACAGTGCGGCAGATAATTGAGAAGACGGAGGAGTACAATAGGCCCCTGTGTCTAGCATTTGTGGATTATGAGAAGGCCTTTGACACTATTGAAACCTGGTCTGTTCTGGATTCCTTGCAACGATGCCAAGTCGACTGGCGATACATCGAAGTGATGAGATGCCTGTATGAATCCGCAACAATGACCGTCGTAGTACAGAATCAGCATACTGAACATATCCACCTGCGTCGCGGGGTGAGACAGGGTGATGTTATATCACCAAAACTGTTTACAAACGCACTGGAGGATATGTTCAGGCTGCTGGACTGGAAAGATCACGGCATCAATATAAACGGCAAACGCATCTCTCACCTACGATTCGCAGACGACATTGTTATCATGGCTGAAACGTTGCAAGAATTAAAACAGATGCTGAACAGTCTGGCTGCCTCGTCTCAGCGGATTGGTCTCCGGATGAACACTGACAAGACAAAAATTATGATCAACAAGCATGTCGATCCGGAACCAGTCGACGTAAATGGAGTCTCCATCGAGGTTGTTTCCGAATACACATACCTAGGACAGATCATACAATTAGGTAGAAACAACTTCGATAAGGAAGTCAAGAGGCGGATACAGCTGGGCTGGGCAGCATTTGGGAAACTTCGTCGGGTCTTCTCGTCGCCCATACCACAAAGTTTGAAAACAAAAGTCTTCAATCAGTGCGTTCTACCCGTAATGACCTACGGGGCTGAGACGTGGCCACTCACGGTACGGCTTGTCCACCAATTCAAGGTTGCTCAGCGAGCTATGGAAAGAGCTATGCTCGGAGTTTCTCTTAGGGATCGAATCCGGAACGAAATCATTCGGCAGAGAACTAAAGTAACCGACATAGCTCAGCGAATAAGTAAGCTGAAGTGGCAGTGGGCAGGTCATATATGCCGCAGAACCGATGAACGCTGGAGCGGTCAGGTTCTTGAGTGGCGACCGCGTCTCGGCAAACGTAGTGTAGGGCGTCCTGTAGCTAGATGGGGCGATGATATTCGAAAGGCAGCGGGCAGGGATTGGAAGAGGAAAGCTGAAGACCGAGCTCATTGGCGCGCCATAGGAGAGGCCTACGTCCAGCAGTGGACTGATATAGGCTGATGATGATGATGATGATGACAATAAAAAAGGGTTTTATTAATTTAAAAAATCACCAAGCGAAAGAATTACTGTAGAATACATTGAGACTAGACAGGAATTATTAGAACAAAATTGGGCTAACTTTGAGAGCATACATTGTAAATTACATGAAAACTATAGTGCCGAGGACATTGATAAAAAAGTAGAAGATATTTATGATTTAACCGAGGATACTTATATAAATTACAAAGCTCACATGAAAACAATATTAAATAAAATTTTAGTAAAGGTCTCATCACAGGAAAATAAGACTCATAGTTCAAATAAGAAAGCCAGTATATTTGTTAAATTACCTAAAATTTCAATTCCATCTTTTTCTGGGAAGTATAGTGAGTGGGCCACGTTCAATGAGCTGTTTAAAGCACTTGTTCATAATATTGACTCTCTGAGTGATTGTCAAAAATTACACTATTTAAAAGATCACCTTACTGGAGAAGCTGAGCAGTTGATTAGACACACTCCAATAAGTGACGCTAACTATGCCCAATGTTGGGACATTTTAGAAAAGCGATATAATAATAAACGGCATTTGGCGGATTGTATATTGAATCGTTTGTTTGGCCAAAAACGTTTACACTCAGAGTCTGGCAAAGGTATTAAAGAATTGTTTGATACTACCAACGATTGTTTGAAGGCACTTGCGAACTTGAACGTTGATGTGACCACATGGGATGTAATTATCATACATATCGTATCACACCAATTAGACTTTGAAACGCGTAAGCAGTGGGAATTGAGTATTGGTAGCCTCGGTGGTAATGAATTGCCATCGATGGAACAGTTTAGAACATTTTTAGCGACCAGATATCGCGCGTTAGAGTTTTTTGAACCTAGTCGGTCATCCATTCACCAGGGCAAAGGTTCAAGTGGGCACAATCCCAAGGCTTTGTTGGCCACAAATTCATCCTAGAGACGTTGTGAATATTGTCAGGAGTCGTCACATAAACATTGCTTTTGCAAAAAGTTTGCCAAGCAAACTGTCGAGGGGAGATGTGATTTTGCAGCTAAACAGGGCATTTGTTTTAATTGCTTAGGCAGTAGTCACAGTGTTTACGAGTGTAAGAATCCTGCCACTTGCCGAGTTTGTAGGAAACGCCATCACTCTTTGTTGCTTTCTGTTAGCTACTCTAATAGTGATGCCGTAGGTGAGACGTCTAAGAATGCGACTGAAAATGAACCCATAGTTTCCTGTCTTTCAACAGACGCTATTGTAAAGCCACGACAGGTCTTATTAGCCACCGTGCTTATAGAGGCTGAGTCTAAGACGGGTCAGCAGCAGACTGTGCGAGCCTTGCTCGACCAAGGTTCACAGGCTAGCTTTATTACTAAGGCTACAGTGCAACTGTTGGGACTAAAGCAAGTTCCAATTCAGGGGATTATCACGGGCTTAGGCAACAGTAAGTCAACCGTGGCCAAGCATATGGTCCATGTTACAATTCATTCCCGTGTCGATCCAAGTTTCCAATTGCAGGTAAAAGCTTACGTGTTGAATAAAATTACAACGTACCTACCTAAAAAAGACATCAACAAGACTAACTTCGATTGGATCGAAGCCAAGGGGTTGTATCTGGCAGACCCGCAATTCAACATCCCCAATCGAATAGATCTTTTATTAGGCGCTGATGTTTACATCTGTATCATTCAGGAAGGAATGATGAGGAGTCCTCAGGGCACCTTGATCGCACAATGCACCGCCATAGGGTGGATCCTGTCTGGCACAGTTAGTCCTGAAAATTTAGAACCAAAACGCATTAGCCTTATGCATGCACAGATAAATGAGGATGACTGTCTTAGAAAATTTTGGGAAATGGAAGAATGCAAAGGAACAAATAAATTACTCACCCCTGAAGAACAAAAATGTGAAGAGCTATAAAGACTCACAACAAAGAGAGATGAAAACGGTCGGTACATTGTGAGGCTTCCGTTTCGAGATGAAGATCCTCCATGTAAAGCAGGTAATTCACGTAGCATAGCGGAGAGAAGGTTCAAATCGTTAGAAAAAAGATTAGGAAGTAAAGAAAAGCTGAAGGAAGAGTACACCAAGGTAATTAAAGAATATTTAAATCTAGGTCATATGAGGCCAGTAAACCTAAGTGATAGTAAGAGTCAAGAAGCTGTTTACATTCCTCATCATGCAGTGGTACGACAGGACAAAACCACTACGAAAGTTCGGGTGGTGTTCAACGCGTCTGAAAAGAACAGCATGGGTGTATCACTAAACGATACTTTGATGGTTGGTCCGACGCTACAGGCTGACTTACGTCATACGATTCTTAGGTGGCGCCGGCATGCTATTAGCTTAGTAGCTGACGTTATTAAAATGTATCGTCAAGTAAGAGTAGCTGAAGAAGACGTCCTGTTTCAGCGAATTTTATGGAGAGACAATCCTGAAATGCCAATTCAAGACTACGAATTACTAACCGTCACTTTTGGTACAGCTTCGGCTCCATATCAGGCAGTTCGAACGCTTCATCAGATCGCTTTTGATGAAGGTGATAGGTATCCTATGGCTCGTGATATAGTTTTAAACGCATTTTACATGGATGACCTGATGACAGGTTGTGATAGCCCAAAAGACGGAGCTGAAATATATAAGCAAATTACAGCATTATTAAAGACAGGCGGATTTGATTTGCAAAAGTGGAACAGCAATACTAAAGAAATGTTAGAAAGAATACAAGCAATTGAAATGGAACAGATGAAAGAGCAAGTAAATGAAAAAGGACAAACTAGAAAGGACAATGGAACAGAAATGAAGCAGGATGAAGTGGAAAATAAAAATCAAATGCAAATAAAATTAGATAATAACATCAAAATTTTAGGTCTTACCTGGAACCGTAGAGAAGATGTTTTTCAATACACCGTTACAATTCCTTCCGCGTTGACTGCACCTGTAACAATAAGAGCTATAATTTCTGAAATTGCGAGGTTATTTGACCCGCTTGGTTGGCTCGCCCCTTGTGTGGTGTTAGCCAAAATATTCATTCAGAAATTATGGCTCGCAGGAGTTAGTTGGGACGAAGAACTAAATATAGATTTAGTTAAAGAATGGTGTACTTACCGTAAAGAGCTCGCGCTTATTAGCACAGTTCAGATACCTCGCTGGCTTGGTACTAAACCAAACGATACCCTGGAGCTACATGGGTTCAGCGACGCCTCGAAGTTAGCTTATGCAGCCGTCGTTTATCTTTGCAGGATCGACGTGACAGGTCGGGTACATGTTTCTTTGCTCGTAGCGAAAACCAGAGTTGCTCCCATAAAGCAGATAAGTATCCCTAGGTTGGAGCTATGTGGAGCAGTGCTTATGGCGCAACTACTGAACGAGTATGCTGAAATCCTAAATATTTCACAGGAAAGGATTGTAGCCTGGACTGATTCTACTGTCGTTCTGGCTTGGCTCAACCGTCATCCCAGCCAATGGAAAACTTTTGTTGCGAACCGGACCTCAGAAATTCTGTCAACCACAAATCCAAACCAGTGGTATCATATTCCTACAAATAACAATCCCGCAGATTGTGCATCACGGGGTCTATTGCCAAGCCTGTTTGTTGAGCACCAGCTATGGTTTATAGGACCCTCATTCCTTAGAGACAATGTTATTAAGTACGAAAAGTCAAAAGATTTAAAGAATGATTTAGAAGAGGCAGTTAGAACACATATAGCAATAATTCCAGACAATACAATCATAGAACGATTTTCATCACTATCCCGACTGCTCAGAGTAGTAGCATACTGTCGGCGATTCTTGAACACGGGCAAAAACTCTGAAACATATTTACAAAAGCAAAAATTAGAGAAAGCACTACAAAGTTGTATAAAGAAAGTACAGAGATAAAGCTTTGGGGAAGACTATTTACAGTTACAGAAGGGCAAACAATTACAAGTAAAAAGCAAAATAAAATCACTATGTCCTTACCTTGACCCGCAAGGTATAATGAGAGCTCGAGGTAGAATTCAGAAATCGGATTTAGATGAGCAAACGAAACATCCCATCGTGCTACCTGGCGATTCTCATTTTACCAACCTCGTTGTAAAAGATTCCCATCACAAAACGTTGCACGGAGGTCCTCAACTTATGCTCAGCTATTTGAGAACTGCCTACTGGATCATAGGAGCAAGAAACCTAGTCAAAAAGCACTTCAGGACATGTATCAGGTGCGCCAGATATAGACCAAATGACCAGCACCAATTGATGGGTTCACTCCCTACAGTTCGTTGCACACCCGCTCGACCATTTTTGCACAGTGGCGTAGACTACGCAGGGCCTGTTCAAATACGCACCACTAAGGGTCGCGGACATCATGCCTACAAGGGATACATCTGTCTCTTTGTATGCATGTGCACTCGTGCCATTCATTTAGAGGTGGTGAGTGATATGACTACCCAGGCCTTTCTTGCAACTTTTAGGCGATTCGTGGCAAGACGGGGCCATTGCGCTAAGTTGTGGAGCGATAATGGCACCACATTTGTAGGAGCATCCAAGGAGTTGCAGCAATTAAACTCCATTCAATCTAAAATAGCAGAGCACCTTGAATCTAATGGCACTGAGTGGCATTTCATTCCTCCACACGATCCTAACTTCGGTGAACTTTGGGAGGCAGGAGTGAAATCAACTAAATGCCACTTGCGACGGGTAATAGGCGATTCAACCCTTACTTACGAGGAACTTAGCACACTTCTCATTCAAGTAGAGGCTTGCTTGAATTCGCGGCCGATAAGTGTCATTAATGCTAGTGATCCAGGTGAACCGATGCCTTTAAACTCCAGGTCATTTTTTAGTTGGGGAGTCAATTTTAAATGTACCAGATTGTAATTTTGAAACATCAAACGTGAACTCGTTAACTCGATGGCAGTTCATACAACGAATGCTACAATAATTCTGGAGACGATGGTCTTCAGAATATCTCTCTAATCTTATGCACCGATATCAGTGGTCTAAGTTAGTAAGGGAACCTGAGGTAGGAGATATAGTTCTAGTAAAGGAGGACAATCTACCACCGAGTCGCTGGCTGTTAGGTTGCATAGAACAAAAACATCCAGGGGATGATAATTGCACTCGTGTGGTCATATTACGTACAGGGTCTTCTACTCTAAAGAGACCTACGTCAAAATTATGTGTTTTACCCATTTTTGACAAATGAATAGTATGTACCTGCTGCTTTGTTTTTGTTTTGTTTGCATGCTGTAATCAGCTTTATACGCTTTTAGTCATAATTTATTATACACGTGCTTAATTTATTTGTTGTTATTTTATTAAACTGTATTTTATACAACTTTTTTACAGGTTCAAAGAGCTATCGAATGCATTGTATTTAAAATTTTAGACCAACCTGTATTTATTATTCATAATAGATTGTCAACATGTATTTTTATGTCATGTACTATGGTTGTTTGTTTGTGAAGGACATTTCCGCACTAAATGTCCTTGGTGGGCGGTATGTTGAATGTAAAACCAAATGTCAACAAAAATCAAAAGGCCAATGAAAATTGAACCCATAGCTCAATAGATGGCGTTGTGCCACTTCTCTGAATCGCGCTATCGTTTCCTTCACACGCGTAGTATATAAGGGCTGTCTATGTAAAATTTAAATCGAAAATTGCAATACATCAGTTCAAGTGATAAGTTGTGGTTTTATTTATCTCAGCTTAGTTACTCCTTTCAAGTGCAGTTGTAGTGTTCACCTTTCATATACCAGGCAACTCTTGGTATTTATCAAGTGGTGAGGAATGAAATGTGGTCGGTGCTGTCAATGAATAGGGTGGACAGCAGCCTCATTCAAGCTCTAAAATCCCTTTATGAGGATTCTAGAGCTTATGTGAGGATAAACGGGGCATACACTGACTGGTTTACCATCGAGACAGGTGTAAGATAGGGATGTGTAGCGTCGCCGTGGCTGTTTAACCTCTTCATGGACAGTTGTTTGCAAGATCTAAAACATAGTGACTGCGGATTAAGGATGAATTGGTTACTTGTCAAATGCCTCCTTTATGCTGATGATCAGGTAATACTTGCATCTTCAGCGGAAGAATTGCAGGAGATGCATATTTATTTGATGAATTGATTAATAATCATGCATGGTGCGTTAGAGAGGGAAGGAATGAAAGTGAATGTAAGTAAAACGAAAATTATGGTTTTTGAAAAGGAGCAATGCGTTACGGCTTGTAATGTTTTGATCGATGGAAAACGAGTGGAGCAAGTGAATGAGTTTGTATACTTAGGTACGTTGTTTACAAGAGATGGTAAGAATGAAGAAGATATTGAAAGAAGAGTTAATGCAGGTAATAGAGTGAATGGAGCTCTGAAGGCGTTTATGAATAGCCAAAACGTGTCCAAAAAGGCACTACGTCTGGCTGTGCATAGAGGGGTATAAGTGCCTATACCCTTATGTACGGTAGTGAAAGTTGGGTATGACAGAAGAGATTTGAAAGTAGAATAAATGCTGTAGAAATGAGAGCACTGAGAATTATGTGTGGTGTATCTTTGACCGACAGAGTAAAGAATTGTGTGATAAGAGAGTGTTGTGGGGTAAAAGAAGATATACAAGCATTGAGAAAGGCATGTTAAGATGGTTTGGGCACATGGAGAGGATGGATGACGATAGACTGACAAAGAAGATATATAAGGCAAGTGTGAATGGGACAGGACAAAGGGGAAGACCTAGGCGGACGTTCTCTGACCAGATTGGAGACATCCTGAAAAAAGGACAAGTCAGAAGTACCCTTAACAGAAGAGCATGCATGAGAAACTTGATGGGAGTGAGTGAAGCAAGAGAGGTATGTCAGGATCGTTGCAAATGGCGTTCCGTAGTCTCTGCCTACCCCTCCGGTAAATAGGCGTGAGTCTATGTATGTATGTATTACCATCTTCCGAATAAAGATTTTATGTCTGTAACACAAAATAAAATAAGCATATAGATAGCTCAGGCAACTTTAATGGAATTTAATGGTTTTAGCCTAATTTTCGTATAAACCAATTAGTATAAAAACCAGTTATGACTTACTATCTAAAATGCCAAAAATACAAATATTGGGTCTGGTCTTTATGAATAAAATACGGCATTCCAATATTTTGAGACTTAGTAACTATTGCACCTGGTGTCATTGTTTCTATAATTTTATTCGTCGTTCCCATATCGACATCTCATAAACAAATTTGAAACAGATAATTCTGTCGACACAACTTTAGTATGACCAATTGGATTTACCATCCAATTCAAGCTAGGGCCAATGTGTTGTGTCGAACAGCTAACAAAATTATATTTTGCGCTTAGAAACGTCTCGGTAACACTTAAATGGCTGTGTAGTGCATAAAGGACTAATTCGTGAAATGCGTAATTCTTAAAAGGACTGATTCGTGAAATGTCTAATTTTTGAGCTGTCGCTTTGTTAATGCAAGCGAATAGAGTCTAGAATTGTTCAAAATTGTGTTCACGACCGGTGCCGTTACTACATAAGATGCACATTACAAGATGTTTATATTGTTCAAAAGTATTTCATGTTATTCCATTCACAGTATATAACAATACGATAAGAGGTTCTTCCTCGTCCTTAGCCGCAAACAAATCGTAAGTATGTACATAGTTGGTTATCAAACTATACCCAAACTGCCTCTATTCCAACTTTAGCTATTATAATTCTATAACAATTGCTCGCCAATCGAAATGGTACCGGTGGTCAATACCTTTAATAAATATTAAATATCTGAAATTGGAATCTTTCATTTTGTTCAAACAATGGAATAGTTATAACTAGAGTATTCAAAAGTATTTGCAAGTTTACCGGGGGTTCTGCTTGTTCCGTTACAATAGTTTGTGTTCTAAAATTCTGTTTGTTGGCGTATCTATTAATGTGGAGGTTGAATAAGTGTTGTCTATTTGTATAAATGTATTTATACCCATTATATTGTTGTTCAAAGTAGGTTAATAGAAATTTTACCCTCCCATTTTCATAAAGTACCAACTAGGTCCGTGGTTACACCCCTGTTAGTTTTGGCTACTACTAGGCAACCGTGGCTCGGCAGCCTTTATCAATACTACTACTACTCAACATAATTTTTCTGTCCCAAATTGAACCAGTAGTTTATGAGATAAGCGTGTTTAACTAAACAAATTATTCAGCTTCATATATTAAGTATAGATCTGCATTTTATAAAAACTCTATATTTCACACAACAAGACAGCGTCAGCTTAAAATATGAGCTATAAGTAATCTTATTCAGCCTGACAAAACGGTTTCTTATTCGCATACTCGAAATATCTGTAATGTTCCTAATGAATAATTTAAATGTTCATTCATGATACAATGCTGTGATTTGTCGATGGGAATTCCTATTTCAATAATTTTATTACATATCAAACATAATGTTATTACACATCGACGGGCTCCCAGCAAAGTATGCTAACTCCGCTGCATGTGATCACTAAGGGATGTCGGGGTCACCGTGGTGGTTTTGTGAGTGACTAGACCCTTCATGGGAAAGTCTCACCCACTTTAGTTGGGTCTCGTGGAGGACCACGAAACCCAACTAAAATAAGGACAAGCCTCCAAATACAAAACTACGAGTATCTCCAGCTTTGGTCATTTTCATTTGAGATTCAAATAAACTTTTCTGAAATCAAGAAAACGTCAAAGTTAACTGTATTGTAAATCTATACGAAAATATTATTTAAGAGCACATCTTTTTTTTAGTTTTCATTGTTCGAGAGTAGCCACTTAGAATCATTGATACCCAGACTTAGTAATTAAGCCAATACTTAGATATCATAGATAATGGAACTTGAGTACTTACAAAGTGATATTTTTAAATTATTTTAAGTCTCTTTCCATTATACTTTGAAAGCTATTTGGGATATTTATCTGCAAATTAATGTAACAGACACTTATTAGAAAATCCATTACGGTAATGGACGTACAATTCGGTATTAATGAAACCAAACACAGCAAATATCACGACGCGTAATAGCGTTCCCGACACACTAGAATTTGGATGCATTGAGCCGAGGAGATGCGCGCATGCCGTCATGTGTCAAACTGACTGTCCAATTGTTAAATGGATCGCTTGCGTTCGTCGAGTGAGACGATACACCCGGCTGGACGTCACTAAAGCCGACCCGCCAATGATACTAGTAATTGAGAGATTCCTCTACACATATTAAACCAAACAATACCTACTAGCTCCATACACAACCTATACGTACAAGAAATTCATAACAAAGAGATTTACGCTTGGAAGCACTTCATAATTACCAAACTGTGTACACAACTATCGGTGTAATTGGTATATGCGGTAGCATACCCAAAATTACCTTCGTGAAATATTTGCCCTACATAGTTTGGCTGTAAAATTAGTGTGCCAACAATAAATATTTCATGTTACACGTGCCATCAACCCTCCGTTATCAGAGACGGAATCGGAGACGTGTTCCAAAAATGATGTCAGTTTATAGAGCTGCGTATCCATATCATTTAAGGTTGCAATTAAAGCGAAAAAGAGTTTCTTAATAAGATGCCAAGGTGAAGATGACTCGCTTCGAGCCAAATTGTCAGCTCGTTGCGTGCCTAACCCACGATTTATGACTTAATAGCCAAGTCCGCGCGTTAAGTAGGCCTTAGATAAGGCGTTTCTAAGTGATTGTCGGCGCTCACAACAATCATAATTACTCCAAACTACTATCTTCCCTCAGCCACACGCGATCTCTTTCATCGACCAACTTGAATTGTGCTAATTGCTTCCCAACACTATTTCACAAATCATTACTATTCGAATCCACGCTATTTAGTGCTTCATAAATCGAATAATATCATGTTTTGTCAGCTGAATATCAAATTCGAAGCAGTTTGTTGGTTATTATTTTTTATATTATTTATGTAGGCATCGGTCTGATTTATTTAGGCATATTTGGTAAAAGTTCTAAGTTTCGCATGTTTCTTAAGTAATTATGACAAACACTATAGTTTAGACCTAGCCTTATATCTATTACAACATGTGCTTAAAAAAGTCGATTACATCGAAACATTGTTAATTCAAATAGGTATTATACGCAATACATGCCATCAATCGATTCCCATTAGGTATTTGCATTATATGTTGTACGCGTACATAATAGTCACTTTATGTTTTTATATTTTTACAACATTTTCTAGAAAGTCTTCAGAAAAAGGAGCATTTTAAAGTTATAAAAGTAAAAATTTTAATGGGATTAATATCTCCACTTTAAATGTATCGGTGATATTATTACATATCAAATACGATAACTGGAAACTTGAAAATATACATTTAATTAATCAACTTTGCGGGTACAGTTACGGATAATAAATTAATGTACTTTAACCATAAATAACACAGTGTATTTAATATAATATTATGCTGTTATTTTTCCATGTCCGTTCACGTTAATTAAGTGCAGGGTCGATTCAGATGCAGACAATGAATTCGAAAGCTATTATATACGTATTGTATATGGGTATCGTATTATGGGTATACGTATTGTAATTTCCTTTTAACATCGCCGAGTGGATGTTCAAACTTAATAATAATAAAGAGGATCTATTCAAACGAAACATTGTAAGAAAAGATAAATTAATTTTTGGTAGAAAAACAGCAACTTGGGAAATCATTGGGCAATTATCAAAAATAATGAGACATGATTTAAAATTGTGATCTAATTCTGTATCTGTCATTCATTTCGATAACTCAGTCAAAATACTTGTAATTCACGTCTATGTTAATTAATTATTAAGCAATTGAAAGCTTACATTGAAAATTCATGGCGAAATGTGGGTGTAATATTTACACCTCTGCCTAGACCTTTGGGTAAAAAAATTATATTAAATTGAAAGCTACCGAAGCAGTGTAAGACTTAAGCAATGATAGACCATCCGTAATAGACAGTGGTTATTTATGCTTTGACAATTGTTTCAACAAAACTATTTTTTGTAAGCCACATTACAATTGTCTAGAGTTGCCGTAGGCAGGCAGGAAATTGTTCAGAGTGCGCAGTGGAAGTTGTAATGCATCTACCTGACGACGACAAGACAAGGATCTAGGTACAATGCACTGCGTTGCACAGTGATGAGTTCAAAGTACATGCAAGTTACTTACCAAATTTTCAGTGATGTTCCTGATGATGTTCTTGAGTGGACCTATAAGATTAACTCATAATTTTGGCCAAAATAACAAGCAAATCGTTATAAATACCACTACTCGAGGTCCAGATCAGGGTTTTCTTCAACGAAGTCGTCGGGCACCAACCACGTGCACGTTGACGGATTCACACAATTTTACAATGTTCGATATGTTACAAATGTTTATCTTTTATCACAAAACACAAACAATTCGCGAAGCTACTAGGACGAACTTTCCAAAAGGCGATCAATTTATTTCCAACACGCAAAGACACAATACAATACTGCGTGGGCTCAAGAAGAAATTCAACGTGTCGACCAGCGAAATTTTCAGAAAACGGAAGTGAATGACAGTTCAGTGTGTCCAAAGTCAAAATTTACAATAGACAAAATTAAACGTTACTAAATCGATAAAATCGACTTGACCTATCACAAATAATATTTCTATTTCAAACATTCACCCGCCCCGGACCGGCCTACCGGTCCGCTAATCAGTTGGTAGACGTGACAACGTTGCAACCGCTCTCCTCAGAATCGAACCGTCCACCAAGACCTCAGCAAATCGGGGAACTCCATCAGCCCCAGTTACCAAACGAAGGATGCGCCCCCTGCGCCATCTGAGTGGCGGAAGGTTAGCCTCCTTGATCAAAACGAGGTCACCAGTCTTGGGTGGATCGGTCTTGTCGGTCCACTTAACGCGTTGCTGGAGTATGTGCAAATATTCTAAATTCCAGCGTTTCCAAAAGCTCTGAGTAATCTGGCGTACCAATTCAAAACGTGAGAGACGATTAGGTCTCGTATCAATATAAGGGTACTCAGGCAAGGTGACAAGTGGGCGACCAATCAAAAAATGGCCCGGCCTAAGGCCTCCAAATCATTCGGATCTGAGGAGATCGGGCACAATGGCCTAGAGTTCAAAACGGCCTCAATCTTACAAAACACAGTTGCGAGTTCCTCAAATGTAAGGAAAGATTCACCGATTGTCCTGCGCAAGTGTGTTTTGGCCGATTTTACTGCGGCCTCAAAAATACCACCCCACTGTGGACAATTTGGTGGGGGAAACAACCAATTTATCCCACGTCGGGCAAGCCTATTCCCTATATCAGCCTTGTTGGTTTTAAGGAAATTAACAACGTCATTCAAATAATTATAAGTGCCCTTGAAGTTAGTGCCGCAATCAGAACGGATCCAGGAAGGCAGCCCTCTGCGGGATACAAATCTATCAAATGTGGCTACAAACGCCTCGGTCGTAAGCGAGGAGACCAGTTCCAAATGAACGGCCTTTGTGGAAAGACAAACAAAAAGGCACAAGTAGGCCTTAACAGGCTTGCTGTTTCGAAGTGTCGACGTTTTCAACAAAAAGGGACCAGTGAAGTCCGTGCCAACACCGTCAAACGTCCTGCTCTCAGTTACGCGATCTGCCGGCAAGTCTCCCATCAAGGGCTGCATGGTAGAAGCCTTGAGCTTATAGCAAGGAATACAGCGAAAGACTACACTCCGAATAATTCTTCGGGCAGACAAAATCTAAAATTTGCGTTGCAAAATGGCCAACAGGGCATTACAACCAGCATGCGAATTTTTAAGGTGACGGTCAGTTACCAACAAGCGTACCAAATAACCGTCCTTGGGTAATAAAAGAGGGTGACGTGTCCCGTAAGGGAGGTTGGTGTTCTTGAGACGCCCTCCAACGCGCTCGAGACCTGTATCGTCCAAAAAGGGGTTCAATTTAGATACAGCTCCCGATAATTTCGATCTCCCTGACCTAAGGATAGCAATCTCCTTCTCAAAAGGTGCCAATTGCACAGAACGAATCCAAAAGGTGTGGGACTCCTGTCGTTCCTGTGGTGAGAGAAACGGTGTCAGACGTTTCTGTTTTGGTTGCCTAAAATTAAACACAAGACGCTTTATCCAAGCAGTAACACCTAACAACTTGTCAAGGGAGCTGAAACGATTCAACAAAAAATCGTGATCGAAGGCGCCTTCTACCTTCTCAAGAGCGAGTGTTCGCAGACCCGGCAAATTAGAAGTATTCAAAACTGGCATTCGAGACCAATCAATTTCTGGTCGACTCAACCATTCCGGACCCCACCACAGTGAATGACCTATTAAACTAGGCGTCAAGCATCCGCGCGAGGCACAATCAGCAGGGTTGAGCTTACCTGGCACGTGTCTCCAAACAAACTTGACTTCAGATTTTTGTATTTGGGAAACGCGGTTAGCGACAAATACCTCCAAGGTGTGGACAGAAGCCTTCAACCAACAAAGAACAATTTGGCTGTCTGTCCAGGCGTAGGTCCCATTAATACGAATGCTTTCACCCAAAGTACTGGACACGTGGTTCAGTAAGCGTAAAAGTAGTGCTGCTCCCGATAGCTCCAATTTTGGGATGGTCAAAGATGTACGAAGGGGTGCAACCTTGCTCTTCGCCATGATCAGGGAAACCTTCACCTGACCTGAGGCACTAACTGTGCGCAAGTACACCACGGCCGCGTGACCACGTTCCGAGGCATCACAAAACCCGTGAAGGGTGGCCTTGTACTTCCCGGGAGGAAGGATGGGACGAGGCAAGGAGATCTCGTTACGGCAGGAAGTGAGGATACAAAAGAGGTCCATTCCTCAACAAGAGTACCGTGTAGAGGTTCGTCCCAGGTCAATCCTGCTGTCCAAAGCTTCTGCAAGAAGCATTTTGCCCAAAATATAACTGGACAGATCCAACCGTTTGGATGAAAGGTTCTGGCGACAGTAGACAATACGAGACGCTTAGTCCAAGAACAAGGCAATTTCAAGTCTACGTTATACGTAAAGATGTCTTGGACTGGTCTGTACTGAACACCGAGAACAGCCATCATGGCGGGGTTGTCAACAATCTCAAATAGATGTGGATCTTGCTGATGATCCTCTGGCAAGCCTTCCAAAAGCGCTGGTGAGTTGGAAATCCATTTGCGCAACTCATAACCAGCGGAGGCTAAAATATCTATCAATTCACCCCGCAGCAGGATCGCCTCGTCCGCTGTGGAGGCGCCCGAGCAAATGTCATCGACGTAGATATCGTCTTTCAAGATGACGGAGGCTCGTGGGAAACGTAAGCCTTCGCGGTCTGCGAGCTCCCAAAGAGAACGTATTGCCAAGTAGGGGCTCGACCTTAACCCGTACGTCTTGGTATTGAGCTCGTAGACGACCATGGGATCGCGAGGATTCTCTCTCCAAAGGATCAGCTGGAAGCGACGGTCATCAGGGTGGATAATCGTCTGCCTGAACATCATTTTTATATCGGCCACAAAGACAACCTGATGTCGTCGGAAGCTGGTGATGACGTCACAAAGGTCCTTGACCAACTTGGGACCAGAATGCAAGCACTGGTTCAAGGATACGCCCGTAGAAGTCTGTGCAGAACCATCAAACACTGTGCGCAGCTTGCCAGTCGATGGCTTCAATACCGCATGATGCGGGAGATAGTAACGCTCCACCGAACGTCAATCCAAATTTGACACAGACATTTGTCCCAATTGTTCATATTCTCTCATGAACTCAATATACTTCTGCCTGAGCTCCGGATCACGACCCATGCGACGCTCCATAGCTAACAATCTCTTTTCGGCAAAGGGTCGTGACTCACCAAGCGGAGGCCGAACAGACAGAAAAGGTAGCTTCGTAATAAGCCGACCAGAACGGAGTCGACCAGTGTTGTTCTGGAAGAACAGCTCGCACTCCTCATGTTCTGTATTCAAAATCTCTGAACCGCATCAGAGAGAGCGGAGCCTATAGCCAACAAATTATCAAATTCGGGTGGAGGGGGTTCCCTTGGTACAGGTCCCATCAAAGCAAATCCAAATATGGTCGGGATGGCAGTCAAACCATTTGGCACCAAGACCCGTTTCCCACCAATCAAAATTCCACCGAGCACATCAGAGCCAATCAACGAATCGATTTGTCCCGGTGTGTCAAATTTGGGGTCTGCCAGTTCGAATCCCGATGTCAAATTCACCACAGCAGCAGGTAGCTGTTTCTGCGGATGCCTACCCAAAATATTCTTCAGCACAATAGCCGAGGTTTTAATCCTCGCGTGTGAAGATTTAACAGGGGCAAACAAAACCTTAACTTGCCCTTCAACATTAGAGGCTACGTCAACTCACACCTCACTCCCCGTATACAATTTGGAAAAGAACACATATTTAATTTAACCTGCCCTACCAAATAAGTGGAAACAATGCAACCTTGTGAACCTGTGTCCAATATAGCACGGACAACAACAGAGGTCCCCGTGGGTCCCCAGACCCTAACAGCAATCGTTGGTAGGATAACGGTCTCAATGGGGGTGGTTGGCGTTATAGGGCAGGAGTTAATTACCTATTGTTGCCTGGGCGGCGACCGTTGGCCAGGACCAGGCAAATCAAAATGGGGGTGCGGCTAGAAGTCCTCAAAGGTGCGATGACTCGATCCGCGCGCCATCTGTGGGGGGTCATAATGACGCACCCGCCCAAAACGAGTAGGGCGCGAGTCAAGGCGGGGACGCTCAGCCAAAGGAGGGAATACCTGGGGCAGCAGTCATGGTGGTGGTGACGCTGAACAGCACATTCAGGTGCGCGAGAGAGAGGAGGCGTGCGCACGCTACGGTTCTCCAAGCGGGGTGAGCGGCGATCAATTAAGCGAGGCGACTCTTGGCTGCGCACCGGTGAGTCTCGGCTGCCACCTTCAAAACACCCGCCCGTGCGCGGCGTCGGCTGGTTGGACAAGCGGCCTACCTCTCTGGCCTTCATGCAGAGAATGTCCAAATGCTGTCCTCCACAGTGAGGACAGGGGCGAGAGTTTGGGCAGTCTCGCTGGTAGTATGATCCCAAGCAAGAGAAGCAAAGGCGGCGGGCATTCGCGATGTGCCTACGAGAGGCGACATGAAGGTCCAAGAATGCCCTACAACTGGCCGTTCTGTGCCCCGTGACCTTGCAGTAAGAGCACTCCACTGGGCTCTGCGTGACTGCAAAGCGAGGAGGGCGCCGGTCAACATTGGCTCGGGTGTGAACGCGAGCCTGCTCCTTGACCTTGGGCGGCTGCGACTTAGCCGGCGTGTCACCACCGGAGTTGTCCAGGACCCGGCACTTGTCCTCGAGAAACCTCTCCAAGTCAGCAAACGGGGGCAAATGGGTCGCGCTATCCCCACCAAAGCGCTGTTCAAATCGCGACCTCAGGTCGGCAGGCAGCTTTTTGAGCACAATGTGCACCAATAGATAGGACCATTGGTCCACGGGCAGGTTCAAGCACTTAAGTGCGTTGATTGCCATCAAAAGCGGGTTCAAAAGTTGGGTGCGCAACCCAAAGACCCGGTTGAGCGTGGGCAAACCCAAAATCTGTTCAATATGCGTGTCGGCGAGGCCACGCTTGTTATGGTACCTACGGGTAATTAAGCCCTGAGCCGTCTGGTACGCCTCGTCAGACACGGGCAGTTGCTGGATGAGGCCCTTGGCCTCCCCATCCAGAACCGACATCAAATAGGCCAATTTTTGTGCCGGCCGAAGGTCAGCCCTGTCATCGACCAGGCTGTCAAACAAATTAACGAAGCCCAGGTAGCTTCCTAGGCAGCCATCAAAACCCGGGAGGTCTAAAGTAGGAAGCCTACTCACCAGTCCCGGTGCTGTCCTAGTAAGCTCCTGCTTCAAGCCGGGTTGCCCTTCCCTATCGGCAACTAGTTGTCTCGCACTATTGGAGACAGCATCATACAGGTCTAAGACCTGGGCATAATCTTCGCTGACTCTAATTCGCTGGTCAGCAGTGAATTCATTAACTGACACTTCGAGACAGCAAGCACTGAAAGTGCGGAATTGCTGTCCCACACTTGCCAGGCGATCATCGATTCGCTCATACCTTTGTAGTAAGGCCTGCTGGCAATCAGACCGGTTCACCAAGGCACTGGCTGAGGCAAACCAGCGCAAATCTGACGCAATAGCACCAGCAGCCGCACGCAAGTCCTTGATAGCTGACATATTAAGTTTGCAAAAGAGCTTGGACAAGCGTTAAATAATATTATCAATTAAACTTAATATTTGTAAATTCTTTGAAACCAACAAAGTATTAGCCTGTTTACTGCTGGTACAAGTAAGTGACAGGTATTTACTGTCCAACAAAACTAATAACAAGCTCAAATCTGCTTGTTTCAATATTGACATTAGGACAAAGTTATCAAAGGTTTATAACCTACAGCAAATTAAAAGTTGAAGTTTAAATCAATTAATTAATTATTTGCAACAGACAGGCTCACTGTGTTATTTGTGATATACAATAGTAAGCAAACACAGAATATGTGTATCTAACAATATTATCTATATATTATAACAAAACAAAGGTTTATTAATGTGACCTTCACAAGATGCAAGGTCAAGTTTGGTTGTTAAAATGTTTTAATCTCAAAATATGCAATTAACCATTAACTTCATTAATTGATACATGTAACTGACTAGTAAAGTGACTTATTAATACTAACAACAACAATTCTATGCTAGATTTAAACAATTTAAATCAAACAATTACTGATTGAGGTTATGTATGATATGTGTTTCAAATTATGTAGGTCAACTTATACAAATAAATATTATGTATTTTAGACAAAACTGAGCTGAGAACACTAAAACACTATTTACAAATGAGATATATAGCTCATACAACACCAATCTGAGTCCAGATACAATCAACGGCTAGATTTCAACCACGCACTGCTACCAAAAATTATGTCTAGAGTTGCCGTAGGCAGGCAGGAAATTGTTCAGAGTGCGCAGTGGAAGTTGTAATACATCTACCTGACGACGACAAGACAAGGATCTAGACACAATGCACTGCGTTGCACAGTGATGAGTTCAAAGTACATGCAAGTTACTTACCAAATTTTCAGTGATGTTCCTGATGATGTTCTTGAGTGGACCTATAAGATTAACTCATAATTGTGGCCAAAATAACAAGCAAATCGTTATAAATACCACTACTCGAGGTCCAGATCAGGGTTTTCTTCAACGAAGTCGTCGGGCACCAACCACGTGCACGTTGACGGATTCACACAATTTTACAATGTTCGATATGTTACAAATGTTTATCTTTTATCACAAAATACAAACAATTCGCGAAGCTACTAGGACGAGCTTTCCAAAAGGCGATCAATTTATTTCCAACACACAAAGACACAATACAATACTGCGTGGGCTCAAGAAGAAATTCAACGTGTCGACCAGCGAAATTTTCAGAAAACGGAAGTGAATGACAGTTCAGTGTGACCATAGTCAAAATTTACAAAAGACTAAACTAAACGTTACTAAATCGATATAATCGACTTGACCTATCACAATTAATATTTCTATTTCAAACAACAATATTTTATTACACATGCAGTGGGTTTACTAAGAGAAGAATAAAGAAAATCAACGAAACAAACAGTATCTTTGCGAAGGGACGGAAAACTAGATACCAAACCTTATATCAACTCTGTCTGGCCAACGCAGTGTGGAAGGCCAAAGGCCAAATCTGAGGAGAGGATTTACTCACAATGACACTACGGAGCAAATTAGGAAGCTCTTAAGTCGAGCAGTAGACAGTAAAAAGGCTGTAAAGGATACAACACACACACATGCACAGCTAATGGTATGACAAAGGTGAATGGACATTCAGCTTTAAAGTAAGGGCTACTAATTTTTAAACAAAATGTTCCTCTCTCGTGTCGTCGATTTATGTCCGAGTATCGTCAGTAATGATAGTACGGTGAAGTAACGAAGTCCGCTTGATGGCTCGCGATTAACATAGTCACTGAAAGTTTAAGTAACATTTACATTTTCATTCGACATGAAGTTTTAACGAACATCCATCGTTACAGCCGACAGCCAGAATGGAATACAACTGCGTGGGTCCAATTTGTGAGTTACTTTGAGTCCCGACTACATTTCTGCTCTTATTTCTATACTTTCAGTCCGGGATGAACAATTGTGTGCAAATTAGCAGTGAAAACCCACGACGAGGGACCGCACCCCGCCGCTCGCCGGGACACACTGCCCATCGCCCAGGACAACCAAACACTGTTTACCAATAACAAACTTTGATTACTTTACACTGACTTACAAACAGTTTGCTATCTCATAATTGTTTCTCTTAAATAAAGATATTTCCGTTATTCTCCATTCACTAAGCTTGAATCTTTTAAAACATTTGCAGAATATTTCGCTTCTATTATTCGTCTGGATGTTAAAAATGAATATTAATCGTCCCTGCAAATAGTTAAGACCTCTATAATGAAGTTCTATATCATCCACTGCGGCTTTTCAATTTTAGATAAGATAAGATAACGTTTATTTGTCAAAACATGTGTGTTTACAAAAATAGATGGTATATCAGTCTTAAAAGTATCAACATGTTCTGCCGTAACCGGCGTACAAATTACATGCTTATGTAATAAATTCTTATACAATGTCAAAAATAATTAGTCAAAATATTCAGGATGATTCAAAATATATATAAATTATGTAATAAAACAGAAAACAGTTGTTAAATATTCATGTCATTTATATAAGATTAGCATCATTCAAAAATTCACATATATTATAATAAACCTTTTCTAATAGCATCTTTTTAATCTTAGATTTAAATATACCTATATTGTAGTCCTTGTAATGGTTGGGAACTTTATTAAAAATTTTCGGCGCCATACAGAAAATACTATTTCCCATTAGAGCAGTTCTAGCCTTATACATGCAAAGTTTATAATTATCACGCCTGTTGCGTGTAACTATATCAGATAGACGTGGAAACAATGTTGGGTTCGATTTGACAAACATGCATACTTCCAAAATATACAAACATGTAAACGTTAAAATTTTATGCTTAATGAAAAGTGGCTTGCAACTTTCTACAATTTTTAGACCAAACATAGCACGAATACAACGTTTTTGTAACTTAATAATTATATCTTTGTCGGTGGAATTTCCCCAAAAGATTATTCCATATCTCATGATCGGTGTCACCAAACCATGGTACGCTATGAGCAGTGTCTCAACATTCACTGTAGGGGAGAATTTATATAATGCATAAGATGAGGAACTAATTCTTGTACTAATATACTCAATATGAGTCTTCCAGTTTATCTTTTTGTCCATTACAATTCCAAGAAATTTCGCACTATCTACTTCTTTTATGCATTGATCATTATAACTAACTTTAATTTGCGATGGCGAGTCTAGACGTTGGTTAAAATGCATAATGTTTGTCTTAACTAAATAGTTTTCTAAGTTATTATTTATAAGCCATGCTATAGACGAAGAGATACAATTATTAATGTCATTTTGATAAGTGTCGGGGTTTTTACATAATATAGTCAGCATACTGTAGTCAGCAAAAAGGGTCATTGGCTGTGTAATTGAAAAGGGAAGGTCGTATATATAAAGGATAAATAATAATGGGCCCAGTACGCTTCCTTGTGGGACTCCAAACCTAACTTGACGTTCACTAGATATATATGTTTCTTCATTTTTTGTCTTAATATTCAAACTTGTGACAGCTGTAACCTGTTTTCTGTTTGACAAGTAAGATTCAAAGAGATTTAGTACATTGCCCCTTATTCCGTAGCATTCTAATTTCATTTTTAATATAGTAAAGTCAACGTAGTCAAAAGCTTGGGTCATGTCACAATAAACTGCACAGACTGGTGACCTTTTGTCAATATATATCATTATATTCCGAAGAAAGTCATAGATAGCCATATAAATAGTCATATTTCTCCTAAATCCTTTCTGTTCTTGACAAAGTATATTATTTTTTTCTAAATATGAGTTAACCTGTTTATAAATGTAATTCTCGAAAATTTTCGATAATATGGATGTCAAGGCTGTCGATAATTTTGTATTTTTTCTTTACTGTCTCTTTTATGCAGAGGTCTTATGATTGGAATTGTTAAGCTCTCTGGAAATATACCATGCACTGTACATAAATTTAAGATGTTTGATAAGTGTTGACATATTAAATGACCAACAGATTTAATTATTTTTGTAGCTATTCCATCTTGACCTACACTGTTGGAATTTTTAAGACCGTTTATTATATTATACATGTCATTCGGTAAAAACGGAGACATCAACATCGAGTGTGATATTGTTATTATAATTTTGAATTGGCACAATTTTGTCTATAAAATAATCATTAAAAGCATTTGCTATTGTCAAGGGTCTGGTAATGATTTTATTGACAATTTGTATTTTTTGTATGTCATTTTTAGGAATATTGGGCTTACTGCTATTAATTATCAGCCATGTAGCTTTACTTTTTTTATCTGATGTTTTGATTCTGAAGCAGTTTTGTGAGCGTTTTGTCAAATTTATTATTTTTTTTAAATAGTTTTGCATAATTAGTGTAATTAGAGAGATCGACCTGCGTGCTTTTACGTCTATACATCCATAATAACTTTCTTTTCTTGCTGCTACAGATCTTGATACCTCGAGAAATCCACTTTGGCCTTTTAGTGCTGTTAATAGTAATGGTTATAAGGGAAAGCAAAGATCATAGAAAAGTTTAAATTGATTAATGAAACGATCATAAGCTATGTTCGGGTCTTCTATGACATACATCTTAGAAAAAGTTAAATTCGCTATGCAATCCTTGAATTTTATGATATTTTCTTTAGAATAATCCCTTACTTTTTACGCCAATATTTAACTATACACTTGCTCCTCACCGACAATTCTAGCAACTGTGCAGTGTGATCTGAGAGGGCGAATTCTATTACTTCAGTTCTACAATGCCTGATAAAATTATGAGCTATGTTATCAATACACGTTTGATTTTTTATTCGTGTTGGTTTATCTACAGCTAGTTTTAAATTAAAGTGTGAAAGCAAGCATTTAATTTCTAGAGACGTATGACTATTTTTCATTATATTAATATTAAAATCACCAGCCATAAGTATGTTTGTATATTTTTTCTTATGAACTATGGATAGCACCTGTTCTAATCTTTGGAAAAATATATCTAACTTGTCCGCTTTTGGGGTCCTATAAACACATATAATTGCTATTTTATAACTGGGAAGTTCTATTGCACAACACTCAAAAATTCCCATGTAAGAAAGAGCAGCAACCTCTGTTATTTCTCTACATTCGATACCAGTTTCAATTAAAATACAGGCTCCCCCTCTTTTACTGTTTGTCCTGCTGTAGCATGCACCTAGATAATAATTAGGTATATTGAGCTGGGACTTGTAACCTGACATAATAAAGTGCTCAGTTACACATATCACGTCAACAGCTTTATTTTTAGAAAATAGTTCAGCAAAACAAACTGAAAAAGTATCGGATTTAGATAATAAGCCCGCAATATTCTGATGTAGTATATATAGAACCTTATGAACGAAAAAGATCATCACAACTTCCATAATTATCATTATTGCTATATGTCATTGTACCATTATTTGTGTGAATGTCATTGATAATTGTATAATTATAATTTTGTATGTAAATAATCATGTCATATATGTCATAAAAAATCATTTGCATTCCATAATTATTTAAAGCGCCATTGCGTTTATTAAACATAGTATAGTCATAACATAGATTTTTATTGCTATCCACCACATAATCATGCTTATGAGTTAATAAATCCAAGTAAAGCAAATTATTAAATGTTTCCACTCTGGAGTTGTATAAATTGGTATAGCTTGCACACTTATATGTTGGGGTACATATAATTATATTCGTATGTTTAATTTTTTGTAATACCTCTCTCATATGTACAATAATGTCTAAGTAATCATTTCTTTTGTAATACTTTATTGATTAAATAATTGATTAGAAATTTTATATTGCTATTAATTACTCCTATTGTTTTTACTCGATTGATCTTACACCAATTTCAAGGTATAACATGTACTTCAATTCAAAAAGCGGAGTTTGATATGGATAGGATTCGATACCCCGACACGCCGTTCAACGCCAGTACCTGCATACACCGCTACGCCACATTAGCATTCACTAAGATGTCTCAAATGGTCAACCTTATTAATAGTGTTGTATATATTTGTCATTTGAGCGAGAATCGATTATGGTGCGAATATCTTATCGATTAAATCTTCATGTCAGTAATTCGTTGAGAATGTCATTCAAGTATATAGTATTTTAATTTTCAAGTAGCAACCAGTAGCAACAGTCTGTTACATTCATTCAGCGTCAAGGAGTCTCATTCGATCTGTCAAAATCAGTTGTTTATGTTCTTGTCCGTTGAGTCTATATGTGTTTACGAATAATATTCAAAAACAGCTGATAATCAGCTGATTATCGATGTGTGAGTGCTTTTTTGAAAGTGGTTAACGTGTAACAATAAGGTATTGTTCCACACATTTCTCCACTTTGTTTGTTGGTTATGTTATCAATGTTTTCAAACTTTTTAGCAATTATTTCACGTATTTTATATTTTTCAAGATAAATAACTGACCCTAATCTCTCTTAACTTGTTTACTTCCCCAGTGTTGCCAGGCGTCTCTTAAGTTTATATACTTCGTAGTTTCTGAGACGAAAACACTTACTCTTTGTTCATGGTAACGATATTTATTATTTAAATGTATTCAATTTTTAGATTCGTATTTTAATAGGTTGTCTTGATGGCCCAATCTCCGCGTACACTAACTGTTAACCTCGATATTACGACTTTGATTCTTGACTTCGATTCTTGATTTCTTGACTAAGATTTGGTGCATAGGGTTCCCACCAAGAACTTAGGGTCCCAAGTCAATCTCACCTGCAAGTGCTGCACCTGCCGATCAACGGACGAGGCTCTGGCAAACAAAATATCCCGATAAGCGGCAATAGGCTCGCCACCTATTACGTGTGATCAAAACACTGGCGAAAAGTAGGCGTTTAATATGCCTCTGCCTACCCCTTCGGGAAACAGGCGTGAGTCTATGTATGTATGTATGTATGTATGATTCTCGTATCTAATAAAGAGATAAGAAAATTATTTGCCAGTTTTTTGAAGTAGATTGTATTAAATAGAACATAAGTTGGAATGTTAAAGGAAAATGGCTGCGAATTTTTCCTGTTTAGAAAAAAATACTTTTAAAATAACTTATTTTACAATAAATAGTCCAATATTGGTCAATGGCCGATCATCATTAGACTCTATAATTTGAAAAAATCTTACAAGTCACAAAAGACAAAAAATGCAAGAAGTCTCCATGGCACCAACCAAAAACAGTTTCTAAGCTGTGATATATTATTTGATGTTCATGGCAAAAATCAGAGAAGATATCAAGATCAGCACCGACGACCTGACGACCGGTTGGCGCAGCGGGAGTGTAAGCGACTGCTACGCCGATGGTCGCGGGTTCGATTCCCGCTCAAGTCAAACATTTGTGTGCATGAACATGGATGTTTGTCTTGGTCTGGGTGTTTCTATGTATAATATGTATGTATTTACAAAAAAAAAAAGTATATAATGTATGTTTATCCATTATCTAGTACCCATAGTACAAGCTCTGCTTAGTTTGGGACTAGTTGGTGTTGTGTGAATGTGGTAGAATATTATTATTATATTATTATTATGTGTACTTTAATCCATTTGGAATCTCAGCTTTCGCTGGGTATTTTGACGAACCTATCACAGGTTTACACCAAGTGGGTTGGTTCGTTATCTATAGAAGTTGGTGTTTGTGTTGTTGATGTTAGGAATCGCCGGACTATGGAACATGTATCGATGATGACTGATTTTTCTAGACCTATGTATGTTGATTTATGTTTATCTAATTCTTTTAAAGAGGTATGTAGTGTTTTAGGTATGAGTCCTATGGACGAGATTATTATTGGTATTATTTTGACGGTGTTTTGTTGCCACATTTGGCGAATTTCGTCTGCTAAGGGTATGTATTTCTGTATTTTCTCAGTGTATTTCTTCTTAATATTTTCTGAATTGGGTATGGATATGTCTATTAGGTATGTTACTTTTTGTTCTTTAATACAACTTTCCGCATCGCTTCTTGCCTACGCTTGGGAGCTGTTTGCAATTCTCCGCATCGCTGTCACTGTGGTGAAGCCGTCGACAGTCTTGGCCACCATGGTTTATCGTGCAGCAGGAGTGCTGGGCGTATTTGCCGACATGCCTACATTAACGACATACTCCGTCGAGCTCTTGTCACCGCCGGAGTACCAGCTCATCTTGAACCGAATGGTTTGGTACGCGACGATGGAAAGAGACCAGAAGGACATCCTTATTACCTTGGAAGATGGGCAGGGCTCTGGCACGGGACGCGACATGCGTCGATAGCCTTGCGCCATCACATCTTCCAAGCATTGCTGGATCGGCTGGCGCTGCTGCTGCATCAGCGGAGACCCTGAAACGGCGCAAATACGGAAACCTATCTGGTAATTACGGTTTTGAGCCGTTTGGGGTCGAAACGCTGGGGCCATAGGGGCCTAGTGCACGCGCTCTGTACAAAGAAATCGCCAAAAGGCTGATTGACGCTTCCCGTGACCAGAGGGCTGGTTTATATTTTGCAGAGATAATAAGCATTGCCATACAACGATGATATGTTTGTAGAAGAAATGTATGTACATACATAAATTACAGTCTGAGGTCGATTTAATATCAATTTATAAATTTTTATATACCTCGATTTTCGTTTAACTTTTTCAGATTGAGTGTTCTTAGTCATAAAATAAATTTGTTGAGATTAGTTTACGTCTGATATGTTTGTAGATAGCTGCGGATCGGTGAAGTCAGTTTAAACATTTAAATTCTTATGGTAGCGCAGTAATCGGACTAATCTCGCGAACCATTTTATTACATAACTTTCTTTCGTCGATGATTAAATTCATCACTATAAACGCTCGTAAACGTTTGCAATAAATTTAATGCAACCTTTTTATTGCCGTTAAAAATTTATCGGGACTACTATTTATTTTTACAACCTGTATTATTTTTATGACTAAGTTGATCTGATAGTTGAACGAGTAAAAATGTACAGCTGTCTTTTTTGTTGAATGTTTGGTTTCGTAGTATTCTCGTTAACCGCGCTTGCTTGTATTTGTAGTTGTCCGTGTAAGTAACTAAGATCCTCAGCTTCTTGACCACAGTCCAATGACTGTGTAGATGTTTTGCCTGAATATGTCAGTACCTGCTCTAGTTGCAACTTATTATGTTGAAAATCATAAAAAAGTCGGCGTAGTCAAATTCTACTTTAGCTTTATCTTAAACTTATTCTTTTATCATAAACCTAAAAACTAAGGTTAAAATATTTCGAAGCGATAAATTTATTTCACAACATATCACTTAAACAGCTAAAAACATTACGCTTAGAAAGGTAATCACATAAAAAAAACATTTAACTAATTAATAATCGTTCTATTTTTAACTGAGATACATACATACATACATTGACTCACGCCTGTTTCCCGGAGGGGTAGGCAGAGAATACGGAACGCAATTTGCAACGATCCTGACATACTGATGTATAAACTATATTATTGTAAAGTTTCATCCAAATCCGTTCAGTAGTTTTTGCGTGAAAGAGTAACAAACATCCATCCATCTATACATACATCTTCACAAACTTTCACATTTATAGTATTAGTAGGATACGTTGAGAAAAAAAATACGGATCAAGAGGCTTTAACCGCGCTATAAACGTTTTGGAATGCAATATTTACGTAAAATGGCGGACGCGGACGCGAGTGACAGGTCCGTCCTCTGAGAGCGCTCAGCGCTGAATGGCGGACATAGCATCGTGCTTCGAGATTTATAGGTCTTTTTAAAAAAATCATATTAATTACAAACGAAAAGTTTAGATTTAAATTTTTTTATATGACTTAAAATGAATCTTAAGATTTCTAGCTATGTATATATCTTTTTAATAATCACAGTAGTTTTTTAGATATAAATGCAAAATTGCGGGCTAAAATTAAGCAAAATTAACTCTTTTGATCTCCGATTTTCTTGAAAATTATGAATGAAAGTACAATTTCTTTTTTAAGCACTCGCTTGTATAACTTTGGCTTGTACAGTTTACATTTACAAAATTATAGAACGATAAGTTTTCATAGCACTAGCGACCATTAATGTTGGCCTAAGCTACAGAAATGACGAAAATGAGTTTTTTAAATTCATCCGTTTTAAAATATTTACTATAGTAACCCATATATTTTTCTTCAGCACTCTCTTGATTAAGAACTGAACTTTCATATTTTCTGTATTTTTACATTAATTGTTATTTATCCGTAACATAATAGAACAATAAAAACCCGCAAAATCGCCTCCGACGGAATAAACGCTCTTAATTACAAAAGGAAATATTTTTTTTAAATTTGACGCCCATCGCGGGTTTTCCTGTTTTATAAATCAGTTCTAGTTTTAAACTCAAAGTTGTAAGTCTAGATCAGACACTAAGACACCTAAAATGCGATGTACGCAGCTATTGCGTTACAAATAACTAAAATTTTGGTGTAGTAAACCTCAGCTTATCTTTAGACAGATAGACGGCTTTTTTATACCACGTGAAAAGCCTTTTAGATTGTCGAGAAGAGACAACCCCAAAAGGAATTTCCTTTTGGGGTGTCTCTTCTCGACAATCTATCCTAAAATAACATAGAACGTAAAGATTGAATCTTATGGTAATAGAGTAGAATAAATTTCGTTGTTAACCACTATGGTCGCTGCTTTCTTTATAATATTGAAAAAATATATCATACTGGAATATAAAATTACTTCTCACTATATATCTTATCTGAAGAGTGTGTGTGGGCAGAAAAGTCACGTCATGACCTTTCGCGTCGCCACTACACAACCACAGGCTTTTCACGTGGTATAAAAAAGCCGTCTATCTGTCTAAAGATAAGCTGAGGTTTACTACACCAACATTTTAGTTATTTGTAACGCAATAGCTGCGTATATCGCATTTTAGGTGTCTTAGTATCTGATCTAGACTTACAACTTTGAGTTTACAACTAGAATTGATTTATAAAACGGAAAAACCCGCGATGGGCGTCAAATTTTAAAAAAAAAATTCCTTTTGTAATTAAGAGCGTTTATTCCGTCGGAGGCGATTTTGCGGGTTTTTATTGTTCTATTATGTTACGGATACATAACAATTAATGTAAAAAATACAGAAAATATGAAAGTTCAGTTCTTAATCAAGAGAGTGCTGAAGAAAAATATATGGGTTACTATAATAAATATTTTAAAACGGATGAATTTAAAAAACTCATTTTCGTCATTTCTGTAGCTTAGGCCAACATTAATGTTCGCTAGTGCTATGAAAACTTATCGTTCTATAATTTTGTAAATGTAAACTGTACAAGCCAAAGTTATACAAGCGAGTGCTTAAAAAAGAAATTGTACTTTCATTCATAATTTTCAAGAAAATCGGAGATCAAAAGAGTTAATTTTGCTTAATTTTAGCCCGCAATTTTGCATTTATATCTAAAAAACTACTGTGATTATTAAAAAGATATATACATATTTAGAAATCTTAAGATTCATTTTAAGTCATATAAAAAAATTTGAATCTAAACTTTTCGTTTGTAATTAATATGATTTTTTTAAAAGACCTATAAATCTCGAAGCACGATGCTATGTCCGCCATTCAGCGCTGAGCGCTCTCAGAGGACGGACCTGTCGCTCGCGTCCGCGTCCGCCATTTTACGTAAATATTGCATTCCAAAACGTTTATAGCGCGGTTAAAGCCTCTTGATCCGTATTTTTTTTCTCAACGTATCCTACTAATACTATAAATGTGAAAGTTTGTGAAGATGTATGTATAGATGGATGGATGTTTGTTACTCTTTCACGCAAAAACTACTGAACGGATTTGGATGAAACTTTACAATAATATAGTTTATACATCAGAATAACACATAGGCTACAATTTATAAAGATTTTGTATAATGTTGCCATAATATAAGGAAAAGTATCAACTAAGTCGGCAAAAACCCTGAGCTCTTAAAGCTATTGATTAGAATTTTACCCCTTCCTGATTACAGATTGATCTGATATTTGGTATACACTCATATTGTCATCAAGAATAAAAGATAATATTTAAAAGATTGTAATATCAAGATGGCTGCCGATACAAAATGGCGGATCATATTATATTGCTTCACAACAACCTCAATATGGATATCAAATGAAAGGGCTTGATTCGTTGAATAGAGCTCACTATGAAAAATCCAAGATGGCTGTCACCGCAAAATGGCGGATTACATATTTTCCACAAATACCTCAATATGGGTATCAAATGAAAGGGCTTGATTGGTAGAATAGGGTGCACTGTAAAAAATTCAAGATGGCTGCCGCCATAAAATGGCGTATTACATATTTTCCACAAATACTTCAATATGGGTATCAAATGAAAGGGCTTGATTGGTAGAATAGGGTGCACTGTAAAAAATTCAAGATGGCTGCCGCCATAAAATGGCGTATTACATATTTTCCACAAATACCTCAATATGGGTATCAAATGAAAGGGCTTGATTGGTAGAATAGAACTCATTATGAAAAATTCAAGATGGCCGCCGCCACAAAATGGCGGATTACCTATTTTCCACAAATACCTCAATATGGGTATCAAATGAAAGAGCTGGATTGGTAGAATAGGGCTCACTATGAAAAATCTAAGATGGCTGCCGCAAAAAAATGGCGGATTACTTATTTCTCACAAATACCTCAATATGGGTATCAAATAAAAGGGCTCGATTCGTAGAATAGAGCTCACTATGAAAAATCCAAGATGTCCGCCGCCACAAAATGGCGGATTACCTATTTTCCACAAATACTCAATATAGGTAGCGAATGACAGGGCTTGATTGGTAGAAAAGGGCTCACTATGAAAATAGAATGAGAAGTATAAACTAACAACAAAACTAAAAACTTGAAAATAAAATTCATCATCATCATCATCAGCCTTTAACAGTCCACTGCTGGACTAGGCCTCTCCTTTGAAAGGAGGATTTAGCCTACTATACCACGCTGGCCAAACGGATGGGTATAGGGTTTGTATCAAGTTTTCCTTCTCTTACAGTGCTGTTGTCTGCATAGTATGCTCCCTCTGCCGGTTCTTACGACACCCATGGGATGATATGGGGTGGTGACATTCCGTATTCTTAATCCGTCACCACACGGAAGAAAATAAAATTACCTAAAAAAATAATTTTGAGTGTAGCGTATCCAGAGTAAACATTATGAGCCTGTCCAGAAAGCGCGATTTACGCGCGTGTCCACTCGCGCGTAGGCACTCGCGCGTTTTCGAGATACTAGAGCTACATACATCCCGTCCAGATGCTCTCACGCGTTACCTCACACGCGCGTAAAACGCTTGCAATGAGCGTTACTTTCGACTCGCTCGTTTTACGCGCGTGTGTCACGCGAGTCGAGATACTCCGGCGCCATTGCTGCGTCCAGTACTAGGCGCGTGTCCGTGGCGAGTGGACGTATTCGGTTCAAAATGGAGCGTAATAACTTTGACACGGCAGTTTTTATTGACGAAATTGAGAAAAGTGTAGCTATATGGGATATGGAATCATCAGATTATTCTAATAGAACCATTAAACGTAGGAACTGGTAAGAAATAGTAGATTGTTATTTGAGAACCTGGTGATTCCGAGGAGAAAAAAACAACTTTAGGTAAGTACGAGTAAATAATACTTATTAAATAATATTATTCCTTGCATAGATTTTACATTAATAAACTACTATTATATTAATAAATTACTAAAGCAATAAAAAATATTACCACAAAGTAATCACGAGTTTTTCTTCTGCAGAAACAGTATCCCGCACCACATAATTTTACCATGGAGTCAAATCTTCTTTGATAATTTCTAGTAAATCATCAAACGATGCTACTGACATCCGGAAGTAGTTGAAAAACTTTTCATTATATTCTCTGAGTTTTAGGTATAAAGTTATAAATATACTATGCCTCATTCTGTCACGTAGAATGGGATGCACGTTGAATCGTCGACGTCTCCATCGACGGTATGCAAGCCACAACACAACCACTGTATCCGAGTCCATGTTCATAACTGACCAAATACGTCTCATCACATGCGCGCGTAGGAACGCGCGTGAAACGCCGCATCTGGACGCAATACAAATCAAAACGCGCGAGTGAACGCGCGCGTAAATCGCGCTTTTTGGACAGCCTCTATGATAGAAATTTCACTTGCCCTACGATTTTATATTTGTCTGATCAATACTCCAAATTGATGAGAAGATTAGTGCGATCTGGAAGCTACGAGTAGAACTTACCAAATTACTTTTTACTTTTTAGTACATAATCTAACTATATCATTTTTTATTGAAAGAAAACAGTAACACATAAAAAAAAAATTAATGCTCATTCTAGAGTAGTTATCAAATTATTTTCAAAATTGATAGATTTATTGCCTTAGGTATATAATGTAGACTAACACTAACTTTGTCTTTTACAGTAAGTAGTTTGGACGAATAGTTAAAAGTTATCACGATATATCTGACCTAAACACAGCGAGGCGGATGGACGGTCTGATTGTCTGATATGTACTTTGTGGTACCTAATTTCAGATTTTATTTTTGCTGCTGTTGTATTCAGTAGGTATATAAACTCTTCATAACTTCAATAATATACTTACATACTAATCTTTACCTGAAGTTCAACGATTATGAAAACAAAAGTAATTTTTCAGTATTATCTGTTTATATGTATGCTACACGGCTAATCTTCAGAACCGTTTGTGATGAAATTTGACATGGATAGTCTGAAACCCGGAGAAGTACATAGGCCACTCTTTATTAAAATAAGTTGCTGGCGAAGCCGCGGGCGAAAACTAGTTTTTTTATAAATATGTAAAGTTGATGTAACTTTATTTATGTATTACGTATTAAGCTAACGTGTTGGTCAATACATCTGGAATCTAGTGGTTACTGGTTAGTATAGTACCTATCGCGGTCAAACAGGGGCTGGGCGAGACTGGCGGAAACGGACCGGTTCATAATTTACCTAATATGGCGCCTTGAAACATTTAATAAAACAGTAAAAAAAATATTTCGGTACATTGAATATATTTACAAAAAATAAATTCAGGGAGACTAAGAAACAGTTATGGAGCAAGAATAAAAAAAAACTGTCTTTATGTATATCTATATAGTTTGTCTGTTTGTACACGCTAATCTCCGAAGTTACTGGACGTATTTAAAATAAAAATTTTGTTATATTGCGATTAGGTCTAGGCAAAATATAGGCTATAACCAGGCCTGTCTTACTTCCATACAAAAGACGCAAAATGCCCGAGATATTTACCTACTATTATGGAAAACAACCTAATTTCAACCTTTTGCATTGCGTATACCGTTCATAGTACAATAACTGTCTGCCGTCTCGCTTCAATCTGGTTGGGCTGTCGGCGGGGGCCGGGCGGCGAGTTTTTTGTTTACTTTTGTTTCGCGGATGCGTGCGCTGCGTGTGCGACAAGTCGAGCGAGTGCCAGCCTATTGAGACTAGTCCGGTGACCGGACACTTGCATTTATCATACCAAAACTTGGAAGTGAAATTTCTGTACCGTAGGTACTAATTATATATTCTGTGCTATAACTATCACATGCACAGACTTGACGTTTTAGCAAAAGTTGTTCAGTCTGATGAGCCTTTTCTGTTGTCTTATGAAAATGGAAGATCTGAAACGTCTGATGAGGAACTATAAGAGCCCATCTGCACTACACCATATACATCCTTGGCAGTTAAGCAGTAGTTGTCCAGTTTGATGAGGTTTTCTGTTAGGAGATCAATTATTATAACAAATTCTTCGATCAATCAAAGATCCGAGGAAAGACATAGAATAGTTTTTGTCGCGATAACCGACATCCACGCGGGCGGAGCCACGGGCGACAGCTAGTATAAGCATAAAACACAAAAAAAGTCCTACATATTATATCTGTATATATTTGATACCATCCAACCGAAGTATTTCATTAAAAAGGCTATAACGTGAAGTTGGTTTTAGAACAACAAATAAAACCACGAGCTCGCATTGCAGGTACCTAACACACACAAGCACACGTACCTACCATACAGTCTTATTCTGCACCAGTTAACAGTTTATTTTAAGACCCAATTCTTCTAATTATATTTGTTCAAAATGCAGTTTCGATCTAATGTCAGTGTCATACATACTCATGTCACAAATGGTATTCTCCTAAATAAACAGATATTGGAATGTTATCGTGACTAGATCGTTAATTGAACAATGTCATCATCATCATCATCGTTCTAGCAATTCGTAGATTCGAACCCGATTCCTTCTGCATAGCAGTCCGTTGGTAGCTCCAGTAAGCTGTCGCTGCCTGTTGTTAATTAAACAATATGTCAAACTGTCAACGTCAAACAATAGAAGTCAAATTAGATGATAATTAAATTTAAATTAGAAGAATACCAATTCTGAGTCTATTTGAAAATTTAATCTCATTTCGCTCAAAATATAATTTCAATGTCATATAAAATACGAGGAATTGGTCTTCTTATTTAGTATCTAAGTAACATTTAATAAAAAGAGGGATTTATATCATCGCACACTGAATATATATTGTATAATTAAAATATATTGCAAATGCAAATTAACATATTGTATATTTTTTTCATACTTTTAATTAATTGAGTATTTTCTTTTACCTAACTCTGTTGGTTTTGTATTTAGTGTTATTCGTGGGGTTTCATGCATCAATAACGCAATAGATGTATATTTGACATGTGACAATTATGTAGATGATGTTTATTTTAAATTATATATATAATTATAAATTATTTCTCTCATATAATAAAACTGCGCCAAATTATTATAAAGAGTCGTTGTTATCCTGAGAAACTTCATCCTACTAAACAAATAATATCTAGCTTTATTTTGATACCTTTAAATTCATGTGCATTGAAAATAATTAATTTGAATACTATCATATCATAATCGACGTATTACATAAACGAATACTGTTCATGTATGGCAAGAAGGATCAAGATTATTATTCCACGCGATACCGTCACAGTGCGCCGGGTCTCGCATGCGCGGTGCGCGGGCGATCGCGGTACTACAAAAACCTAAACTCGAGCCGCCGCTCGAGGCGTATACGCTCTTAACATTAGGTTATGTTTTGATTTAACCCGTCTTTTATAATTATGATTTATAAATATACTTTCTATTGGGTCTCTGCTTGGACAGCAAAACAGTTAAAATTATACAAGAAGACATTGTTGCAGTTGATACTTGTGGGTTAAAAGATTCGCTGCTAAGTCTTAATAACTGTTTGTCTGAATCTACAATGATCCATCTTTAAACTACTCTTGTAGGTCATAGTAATGCCATGGTATTGACCTTTGAAAGCCAAAAAGTCAACACTGATATTTATAGACATATACCTAATAACTTTAGAAGTTAACAAGAAATTACTATCCATCGGGTCATTCATATTTGGTTACATTTATTTTATCCCAATATTGTATTGTTTCAAACACCTGTACATACTGTGTGGCATAGACCTAAGTAACAAAAAAACGTTATCTATAGAAAATGGATAAGCTTTTTAGCAGTTTATAAATTCAGGGCATTTGTATATATATTTTCGAACTGGTATTCTTTTATCGGACAGATAATTAATGTTTATATAGTGGTTAACGATTCGAAAACCTCCAGTAACATCAGTGCCGACATATTACTATAAGTACGAACGAAATATTAACAGTAGACAAATGTCTAGCCTAATTAGTGTCCCTCGGGCGATTACGCACGTGTATGAATTAAATGTCGTCAACCCAACGGATACATGTGTAAGCGAGTCCGTCTGTATCCATGGTGTAATGCAATATCAAGTCAAATCAATCGAAGGCCGCGAGTGTAGTGGTGATAAACAGGTACTTATACCTATTCTTCTCATAAATAAATACATCGTGTCACAGTATTTGTTATCGAAGTCCTCTAAAATTATTTTCTTTTCTGGCTAGATTTCTTTTTATTTCGTCTACACATTTTGGCGGGTCTCAGAATAAGTCGTTGGTGATAGTTGTTTTATATCCTAAGGTGATAACTAGATCTCCATACATATACATATTTCTGAGATGTTTTTTATTATTTTAAAGGCCAAACTACGTTTGTCAGTAAAAGCAGATAAGTGTAATGGCGTTTCTCATATTTTTACAAAAAATAGGGCTATTGTTGACTTCGCGGTGTGAATCTCTCTACAATCAATTTGAGGAAGAGGTGATACTCCTCTAAACGTGTGCAGGACTCACTTAAACCACTGCGGTATTTGTGTCCAACTTTAGTGTAGTAGCGTGGTCTGCTATAGGCGCTCGCCGAAGATTATTTTACACTCAGTACCTACTAATAAACAACAATAAGATACAATTGTGCCTACTATTCGATTTTAAACTTTCGCGATTTGTATACATCATACATTATTATTTAGCGGGTCTTAGTCGCGATAATTTATTTATTTCAAGGCATAAATACCTCTGTTATTCTCCTACGTTTCTACCGGCAGTCCCTCCGCGACTACAACCGTTGCAAGCCGGTAGAAACGTAGGAGAATAACAGAGGTATTTATGCCTTGAAATAAATAAATTATCGCGACTAAGACCCGCTAAATGATATTGTATGTGCCTAATATGTCTAGTGTTTATTATTTATGCCTGAATAATTCTAACAAATCTAGTAACTCGTTAACATTGTCACAATTTATATTTAATGAACAGTTTAGGCCAATTGTTCGATTTCAAAAGACACTAAAATTATGATAGATTAGTAAATTATAATTTCTGAAATATTCGAGCTAAAGGTCATTGTTGTCATTTTCAGTCGATAAAATCTTAGTAGTTACATTTTTTATGATAGACCACGAGCTTTTGTTGTGACTCATCATCCACATAGCGTTATCCTAGTTGCAACCCGAGGTCCGCTTACTAGCTTCACTGGATTTTACTGAATATTAGCCTTTCTACAGAGCAGGTCAGATAGGCAAGTGTCTGATCTGCGCAACTCCAAAAGGATAGGGCTTAGACTAGGGCTCTTTTGAAACCCTATAACTACTATCAAAGATTTTCATGACAGCCGGGACCGACGGCTTCACATGCTCTCCGGGGTACGGAGCAAGCGATAATAACAATTCAATACGCATATCACTCTGAAAAGTTAATGGTGCGCGCCGTGAACTCGTGCCCGATACCGTCCGCATGTCAGTCTGTTGTTATCTCCACTAGGCTATCGTTGCCCAAGCGTTAGGACCTTATCATACTAGCGGTTTGGAAGCGGTTGCGGGGCAGAGCGGACGCGCAGCGAATGAGTCGCAAACACGCCGCGGCTGCGCAGCGAAGACGCAGCGGCTGCACAGCGAAGACGCCGCGGACGCGTGGCGAATACGTTACGTTTTCGTCGCTTGTTTGTAGCAAATTATCGACGTACAGTACATCCAGTTACTGGACACACACTGTACAGTTACTGGATGTACTATACGTCGATAATTTAAAGCCACGCGTCCGCGGCGTCTTCGCTGCGCAGCCGCGGCGTCTTCGCTGCGCAGCCCCGGCGTGTTCGCGACGCATTCGCTGCGCGTCCGCTCCGCCGCGCAACCGCTCCCAAACCGCTAGTATGATAAGGCCCTTAGTTGTGACTAAGCCTATATTTCATGATCTGCATATGGCAGACAGTTGAACGTTCTAGCAAATAATCTCACGGCCTTCGGCCGGTAGTCGACGCTTCGACATTTAGCTATTGTAGTTTAGCCTCAATGGAGTGCGACAATAGATATTCATGTCAATACCGTAGCCTAGCGACCACTTAAATTATTAGATGTATCTTGTACAGCCTCGTTGGGCTTTGTACTTAATAGATGAAGCAAATAATGTCTTTGTGACTTAACATTAAACCCAAGCCCCTCTGGCCAGCGCGGTGTAGTAGGCTAGGTCAAGTCATCCTATTGAGTCAGAATATTATTGTACCCTTAGTCTGCTGGACGTGTACCGTGAAAGGCTGTCTTCTGATGTTTTAGGAACCATTTTCAAAGTCATAAACATACACGAGCAACAATGCGGACTACTTATGAGAGTCTCTCATACCACACTCAATGGTCGCTGACTTTAAATAGAATCCAGGCCGACGATAATAGGAAAAGGTTTTGTAAGGCTAGCCTCTAACCTAAATCTTACGAAAAATATTACAATTTGAGTAAATTATGTTCTAAATGATGTCAATATAAATAAGCGTCTGAAACCTTATTCTTAGCTACGGTGTCAAGATCAGAGGTTTTGATGGCAGAATATTGCCAGCCAGTAATATTCTGAATCAAATTATTTTAATCAAACAAAAGAAATTGTCAATGAGAACAGGTGATATCTCCTTGCAGTTCCTCGAGATGTAAATTTCGGTTCAAAATCTAATAGCCTGTTGAGTTAGTAGTTCTATGTTCAGTGTAGGATTTCAAAGTTGCAGCCAATTGCATAACTTATCTAGGATTTAATATTCTATTTAGCAAATATTCCAGGAAGCAAACGAGAGATGGAAGCTAGGCAACTTCAAGATTATTTGCCAAAAATTTAGATTTCCTGTAAAAATGTTTTAAAAGTATTTCCGTGAAACATCCATGAACTTACGGAGAAAAATGTTTAGGTACATTAATAATTTAGTATTATACTAATAGCACCGGCTACAGATTGCGATAAAAAATCAAAATCGGGACGACGCCTCTTTAAATACTCATTTCATTAAATAGGTTAAAATCTTTAAATAAGCTCCTAACCATGACAGAATGGCGTCCCTCTAGAATATTAATATCACCAAAATGGCCACGTCACGGCCTGAGGTTCAAATTAACACTGACTCTTTGTAATGTGGCCGACCCGTCCATTCACTTTCAATTCTGTCAGCCAAAATGCTATTTAAAACAAGAAAACTATAAAAATATAGTTTTGAAATGAGGTAAAGAAGGAATTCTAATTAAAATTTCTCGTGCCAGTCGATAACATGTCATGCCGAGATTCTATCGCGAACATTCTAAAGCTAAGATGCTTTTAGAAGTGGAAAATTTGTATTAAACAATCATTTTATGAACAAGTCTTCACTGTTAGCGTTTGAAGAGTTCCTTGTTGTATCACCATTCATAAAACCAATATCCACCTGTAATTTCAATTTTATAGGTTAACGAAAGTTCCTCTTCAGCTTGGAAGTTTTGTCCCGCAGTAATAAATAAAAAAGCGATTTGCTTAAAATAAAAGCAACGTGCAATTACGTTTACCTAAGTTACAATTCATAATCGTTGGAGTAGACGTGTTATGGAGTGGAGACCATGTCATGGCAAACAAAGCAAAGGAAATGGCCTAGGTGATGTGACGATGTACGCAAAATGGCTGATTGTGGCTGGACTCAAACAGCCGTGATAGTGGCTGGACTCACACAGCCGAAAATCGAACTAAGTGACATGCAATCAAGAAACAACTATACTCAGCAGCAGATTAATTTATTACCAATTAACGAAAACAAATCATAAAAAAGACTTTTGTCTAGAAGTGAAATGTCTAGTGGCATGTTTGAGACGGTCACTTAGCTGTACATTGAACATTATAGCTTACGTTTTATAAAGTCCAACCACAAGCCATGATCCGTAGCTTCAAAATCATTGAATTCTAAATGAAGTCACCGCAGAATACCCGTAATTGGTGTAAATTTCTCTCGCAACGCAATATCATAATCCGAAACCGACCTTATGTTTTGATTGTGGAACGTGATCTATTCCAAATTTGCGTTTATTTGGTCAATCCTCTAACAAATGTATTGATTTATTAGCTGCTTAACGACTCAAGCTATTTGATGGTAGTTATGTAATAGAATGTTGTTTGCACCTGATGCGTTCGCACTTAGCAAATTGTCAAACTGGAATCAGCTTATTATAGATTAGATTAAGAAGCCGCAATGCTAAGACAACGCAAACACAGCGTCTACGTTGATTGATGATAATGCAAAGGCTAGGCCTTAATTATATCAATGTTTGTTGGTGATTATTTCAAGTAAATACCACTGACTACTACATGATTGTACCCGTTAAGGAATTAAAAATGCCTTCCATGTTGTATATTGATATACCATTAGTTTATAATAAAGAAATGTAATTTAAAAACTTGTAAACTCAATGCACAAGACTTGTCATGACCATGACCATGACTTGACCATTGTCTATAGTCAATGCCTGCTTAACGCACTAAGAACTGCATAGTATAAAGGAGAGATATAAGTACTTTTTTCATCGGTTTAGGTATTCTTATCAACATTTTTACACTCCAAAAAATTTAAAACTGTTCGTATAAATAAAACATAAACAAATGAAGTGAAATAGTTTCAACAATTTTCTTCAAACAAATTCTTTGATGTAAAATGTTAGCAACATTTCTGTAGAAACTCGTCGGGTTCAAGTCAAATGTAGCTTAAACGTAATTTGACGATAAAGTATCCTTCCGCATTCCCTCTAAGGGTAAGAGAAAGTTCTTAAAACAAAACAAGTACTAAAAAGTCGTGTTACTAAGTACGACACAATTTCATTTATAGCTTAACTGATAAGTAGACTGTCGGATAAGGTAAACGGGAACAAAGCCGCCACAAGTCGTTCGAAGCTTCATTACGCCGACGACGGACGGATCACAAAGCTAAGACAATCCCTACTTAAATGTCTATCTTCCACCTACGCCCGGTATTAAGAACAATCTTGTAAGATTCTTATAAAAATCTACGATCGAATTAATCTCTTCATTTAAAATAATGAGGAAAATGATATATTTTTTTATGAGACTGCACGTTTTGGTAGTTAAAGGGTGCTTTTAGTAAAAATTAAATTATACGGTATCAAACTGAATGATAATTTTTAATGCCAAGTAATTGCCTAATCATCAGCCCTGAATAATTATATACTGTCCCACTGCTGAGCACGGGCCTCTTCTCTCTATGAGAAGGGTAAGGCCATTGTCCACCACGCTGGCCAAGTGCACATTGGCAGACTTCACATGTCTTTCGAGAACTTTATGAAGAAGTCTCAGACATGCAGGTTTCCTCATGATGTTTTCCTTTACCGCCTAAGTTCAATATAAATTGAAAATTCATTTTATTTTCTGAACAAGGTTGTACAGGGATATTTTGATACTCTTCATTCTGCCAGATCAGCATGCAAAAAAATATAATAATTATATATTTTTTCAAACTATTACTAAAAGCTAATTATTAAATACCAATTAAGTACATACCTGACTTATTCTGTAACTATTATTACTCCTTTTCAGTGTACAACTTGCCTTGAGTTAGTACATTATTTATGAAATCAAGTACCTATATTTCCTGTACAATATTCCTGTAGGAATTCTCAATTTGTCAAAGACTCGCAACTTTAAATGAAAACTTCCATTATAATATTTATTGAAATCGGATACTCCCCCGCGTTTCAAGATCTTTTGACTTTCTAAGCGTATTGTGTTACAAATAACTCACTGACCCGTTTTGTTGTGATATTTCATCTCAAAAATTTAAACTACGGGATGAAGCGGCTTTTTCTTTTAATAGAAGAGGAAGTTTCCAAGATGGGGTATTGTCTGTCCAGTATCAAGACAATACATTTTCAAAAGATATTTTGTAGTCTGTAGAAAGCTGCAAAAATATTACGAGGGTTTAAAACCACTCGTTTGTAATTTCAAAACTTATTCTTACAAATGAAAATCTTGAGAGGCCGATGTGAAACTTTACAAATACTTTGGTAATTGCTCCAAAAGTTAGGAAATTAAAAGACTCCGCCCAAGTAGCATTTGATGCTCTTTAAGAGTTTACATTTGGTTCACTGGTGAACTTAAAGCGTTTATAATATTTTATAATAATAATATTTTACCACATACACACATCACCATCTAGTCCCAAACTAAGCAGAGCTTGTACTATGGGTACTAGATAATGGATAAACATACATACTTATATACTTTTTTTTGTAAATACATACATATTATACATAGAAACACCCAGACCAAGCCAAACTTCCATGTTCATGCACACAAATGTTTGACTTGAGAGGGAATCGAACCCGCGACCATCGCCGTAGCAGTCGCTTACACTCCCGCTGCGCCAACCGGTCGTCGAAATATAAGTTATATAGTTATAAACTCTTATTTTGCTTCACGTGTGATGTGTAAGCTGTTTAAATGTAAACACTACTCTTAAAGCTGTTTATGGGCTGTACAGGCATATAAAAGTAGCCTGTCTTACGGCTACGACACTAATACCTTTCTAGTCAGCTTTCATTTTATAGGCTGATTAAGAACATTTTAAAAGACCACATATTATGTCATTTGCTGTCTAGCGGTCAACCTGTGTCATATTATATTGCTGGCCTTTTAATAGCCACATGTGAAGAATTATGAAAGTGGTGGTACACATGTGAACTTTTATGAAGATAACAACATTTTTATACCACACACGTGAGCCTTAATGCAGAACTCTGCAGTATTATTGGTATTATGGTACACATGTGAACCACCATGTAGGTCACAATTGTAATTTGGTGTTACAATGGTTCACACAGATGTCCACCATTTTCTTTTATTATAACCTAAATATCAACTAAAATATTTCATATAACGATAGTTTTATAAAATACTAAAGTGTATTGCTGTTACATTTTTTGTTTCATGTTACAAATATAATGTAATAAAATGACTTCTAGTCTAACTTGATACCATAAAATAACAAACTAAGAAAACCGACTTTTTTCCCCCTGCCAATTTTAAATGTTTTTAAAGTATTCAAAGCATTTCTCATGAGGCGCGTGAGTTTTTAACAGTCAATACATACATACATACATAGACTCACGCCTGTTTCCCGGAGGGGTAGGCAGAGACTACGGAACGCCATTTGCAACGATCCTGACATACCTCACTTGCTTCACTCACTCCCATCATGTTTCTCATGCATGCTCTTCTGTTAAGGGTACTTCTGACTTGTCCTTTTTTCAGGATGTCTCCAATCTGGTCAGAGAACGTCCGCCTAGGTCTTCCCCTTTGTCCTGTTCCATTCACACTTGCCTTATATATCTTCTTTGTCAGTCTATCGTCATCCATCCTCTCCATGTGCCCAAACCATCTTAACATGCCTTTCTCAATGCTTGTCACTACATCTTCTTTTACCCCACACCACTCTCGTATCACACAATTCTTTACTCTGTCGGTCAAAGACACACCACACATACTTCTCAGTGCTCTCATTTCTACAGCATTTATTTTACTTTCAAATCTCCTCTGCCATACCCAACTTTCACTACCATACATAAGGGTAGGCACTAACACGCCTCAATGTACAGCCAAACGTGCCTTTTTGGACACGTTTTGACTGTTCATAAACGCTTTCAGAGCTCCATTCACACTATTACCTGCATTAACTCTCCTTTCAATATCTTCTTCATTCTTACCATCTCTTGTAAACAACGTACCTAAGTAAACAAACTCATTCACTTGTTCCACTCGCTGTCCATCGATCAAAACATTACAAGCCGTAACGCATTCCTCCTTTTCAAAAACCATAACTTTCGTTTTACTTACATTCACTTTCATTCCTTTCCTCTCTAACGCACCATGCATGATTGTTACCATCTCCTGCAACTCCTCCGCTGAAGATGCAAGTATTACCTGATCATCAGCATAAAGGAGGCATTTGACGAGTAACCCATTCATCCTTAATCCGCAGTCACTATGTTTTAAATCTTGCAAACAACTGTCCATGAAGAGGTTAAACAGCCACGGCGACGCTACACATCCCTGTCTAACACCTTTCTCGATGGTAAACCAGTCAGTGTATGCCCCGTTTATCCTCACACAAGCTCTAGAATCCTCATAAAGGGATTTCAGAGCTCGAATGAGGCTGCTGTCCACCCCATTCATTGACAGCACCGACCACATTTCATTCCTCACCACTTTATCGTAAGCCTTTTCCAAATCCACGAATGCGCAATAGACCTTTTGACCTTTGGCCAAAAACTTTTCAGCTATGCTTCGCAAGGAAAAAACCTGATCCGTACATCCCATACCTTTTCGGAATCCCGCTTGTACATCCCATATTTTCTACCTTCATGCGTACCCAGCAAAGTTATCTACTCTTTAAATACCATAAATCTAAAGATCCGTAACAGAAACCGATGTTATTAACCGAATGATAAATTACCCATTGTTTAAATCGACAATTTCCAAATAGTGAAGCGGTCGAAATACACAACCGATAGATTTCTGGTCTGATATTTTTTTTTTTATGGTATAGGGGGCAAACGAGCAGACGGATCGCCTGATGTTAAGCGATTACCGCCGCCCATGGACACCCGCAACACCAGAGGAGTCACAAGCGCGTTGCTTGCCTTTTAAAAAGGAATACGCTCTTTTTTTGAAGGTTTGAAGGTCGTATTGGTTCGGAAAAACCGCAGGTGACAGATCATTCCACAGTTTAGAGGTGCGAGGCAGAAAGTTTCTAGAGAAACGCACCGTTGTGGATTGCCAACCATCTAAACGATGGGGATAGAAATGCTGTCGCGTAGAACGATGGCGGAAAGAGGCGGCAGGGATTAATCCGAACAATTCCTCGGAGCACTCCCCATAGTAGAAGCGATAAAAGATGCATAGCGAGGCTACATCTCTACGCAGCGCCAAGGGGTCTAACCGATTGCAAATATCTTGGCAGTCGACAATTCGAGCGGCTCTCCGTTGGATGCGGTCTAGAGGGAGAAGCTGGTACTGGGGTGCCCCTGCCCAAAGATGAGAACAGTATTCCATATGCGGCCGGACCTGCGCCTTATAAAGGAGCAAGCGGTAAAAAATATTTAATATTTAATAGTTGTGTTCAAGTTTAATAAAATTAAACTTGAACATAACTCGAGACGGTTCCACAAAATCTTTTTCCATGTAATGGAGTTCCAATTTCATCCTCGCAACTGAAACACCGGCAAAATATTACTTTCAAGGCGTCTAGTTTTCATTGCAACTGCCATTCGATTTATTTACCTGTAGGTATTATTTATTGCCCTCCGCAGTATTGCTCCAAATATTATGCCAGTATGAAACAGATTTATAAATTTAGTAGTTTATATGAGCAACGAAAACAGACTAGCGAAGCAGAAACGCGATTCTTCATAAATAGTTGCTCAAGTTTTCGTTTTAAATATTCGTATGAGAGAGTGCATTTTTCTAAGTGTCAAACTCTAAATTTGTGTTCAATTGTGTTCCAAACTTAGAATTAAGTAGGTATACAAATAACATTAATAGCAATCTGATGACAGTAATGGTGAACAGATATTAATTAACTAAGAGATGGTATCATTACTTAGTTAATTAAATTGCATATCCGTATGAAAATATGTTGTATAGAATTCATAAAATAGCGTGTACATTTATTGACTTTAAGATAATGTGTAGCAAGGGTAATACATGAAGTAGCCGTAATAACATTAAAGGCATGACTAAATACTACCCATACTAAGTTGTATGTATCATATACGCTACACTAATACAATGTGTACAATTTTTATACAAACAAGTTAAATTAATTAATCTAACTAATGTCTCTTCGCAATGTACACGTGCCTTAATTCTGCAGAGTTTTGCGTCCCAACACGGCGCGGCCTTGTGAGATATCTACGTACTGAGAAAACTTTTACCTAAAACCGAGCTACTTCAAAGTCTTTCGAAACTTTTTAACGGAGAACACTATTAGGTTAGACTCTTTAACCAACTGTAGTACGGTGGAATAAAGCGATCCCACGTAGATTTTTAGAATACTGCATCGAAACCTAATATAAATACCGATAGAGTTTTTTTCAACTACGCAATAACTGGATTTTGAGCCATGCATGCCGACGGGACGGCATGCATAGTAGCTTAGTTCAAACGGTTTTTAAAATTCGAAGAATACATATGTATTTCTGTTTTGGAATGTTTTCATGTCCGCTATTTTAGGTTATTGAAATTGCTGGTTTGAACATCAAAACGTCGTAATATGTTTCTTTTTTTTATTTATTTAGATCACAAAGTGACACTTATGAACGTCAAATTTAAAACATTATTACTGTATGCTTCTACATTTACATTTACTGCCACGTTCGCAAAGCAAGGACGTAGAACCATGAGTAAGAACGGGCAATAAAACTCACGGTCACTCTTTTTCATCGCCAGGTTTTTAATAATACATAACAATTAAACTTTTGTAAGGTGCTGCAACTGTTATACCTTCTATGTTACTTGTATATATTTACTGTACATAATACTCAAGCATAATCAAGTTAAATTTTGATGTTTATTTAGTTAGCCTCCTGTATGTTATCAGAAACATAGGTAAATAAATAAATACTCGGATTCGTGCTATTTATTTTAGCACATAGCGCGGTAGTTCCATTTTCTCTCTAAACCAACCGTACTCCTGGCAAAAGCATAGATGACTAAATAGTTACTACGTAAGTAAAGGGTTTTGTAGATTCTGCTTAATTACGATGACTTTTATTTAATTTCCGTTACAGTTTCAAACTTTGCGGCGCAGTACAATGCATATGGGGCGTTATTCTTTCTACTGACAATCGAAGTGCAACATTTTTGGGTTTAAAAAAAATAAAATATTCCCTTATAAAATGTATTTTAAATTATTTTCCAGTTATTGAAGGTTTCAGAAACGTACAATTAAAGTATTGTTTTATACCTTTTATTACTGCCACATTTTTTTAATACACACACTGTTCGGGATGAACACAGGAAAAGATGGTTTCTTGATAATATTGGTTTAATATTGGAAATAGGGTTACAATAATTGTAGTAGGTACATATAGTATGGCCGTTTTTGTTTGGTGGCTTTTGAATGTCTGTCTAGGTGAATGTTGAGTGACGTATATGGTGCGAATGTATGTATGTGTGCTGTGCGTGTGTAGCGTTTATGAATGCGTGTTGTTATTGCTTGTGGAGTGTTTGGTAGCGGCGCGAACATCTTCCCCGGCGTTGAAAGGCTACAGGCCTTTCAAGGAGAGTCTCCATTTGGAAGGAGGCATAGGCGGTTGATGGCTCTTCGCACGAGCCCTTGCGCAGTGGAGACGTCAGCAACACGGGGTAGTCCATCAGCTCCAGGAAATAGCTTGGATATTCGTCCAAGGCGCCAACACATAGGGGTGACGCGTCCTCCTTTATGAGCACTAAATCATTTAGTTTCAGTGCAGCACACTGTGTACGCCACTTCGTTCGTTGTTGAAGTTCGGCAATGTACTCATTAGACCAGCGCTTCCAGAGGTGCTGCCTGGCTTACTCTAGACGCTTGTAGCGGTCGAGGTGGTTGACGTTGGCTGCAAGAAGGCACGAAGATGGAAGCGAGGTTAGTGGTCTGCCGATCAGAAAGTGTCCCGGGGTAAGAGGAGTATAGTCATTGGGTGAAGGGCTGAGAGGACAAAGGGGGCGGCTGTTCAGGATCGCTTCTATTTGGGCAAATAAAGAAGATAGCTCCTCAAAGGTAAGGAGATGAGTATTTTTGAGAATTTTGTTTACGTGGAACTTAGCACTCTTGACTCCAGCCTCCCAGAGGCCGCCAAAGTGAGGAGCGTATGCTGGTGAGAAGCGAAATTCAATGCCCTGGAAAGCTGCAAAATCAAGGATAGCATTCCTATTACAATTTAAGAAATTATTGATATCTTTAGCTGCTGCAACAAAATTTCTACCATTGTCACAGTAAATAGTTTTGCAAATTCCCCGGCGAGCAATAAATCTTTTTAGGGTTAATAAAAATGCATCCTTAGATAGGTCGCTTACCGCTTCTAAATGAACGCATTTATAGCGGAAACAAATAAATATGCACATGTAGCATTTCGTTATTTTACAACCTCGTCCTTTCCGATCTGTTATTAGAAATGGTCCGGCAAAGTCGATGCCTACGGTGTGGAAAGGAAAGTCTGGCTCTACGCGTTCAGAAGGTAGGCTACCCATCATTTGGTTCATGGTCTTCCCTCTATAGCGACGTCATATGAGGCATTCGCGATATACGCGTATAGCCAGGTTGCGACCACCTATAGGCCAGTAGCGCTCCCTTACAGAAGCCAGTAAAAGTTGAGGGCCGGCATGAAAGAGACGGTGATGCTCGTACTGAAATATTAGTTTCGTTAGACGATTGTTAGCCTTTAAAACAATGGGATGTTTTTTATCGTAGGGATAGTTAGAGGTGTTGATACGACCACCGACTCTGAGAATGCTTTTTTGAGTCTATAAAAGGGTTGAGAAAGGTTAGCGTGGCGTCAGCTTTTAAAGGTTTATTGTTGGTTAAATATTCTATTTCTTTCATGAATGACTCTTTTTGTGACATTTTTATTAGGTGAGTCATAGCATGCTCTCTTTCGTCCGTGGATAGGGAACCTAATAATTTGTTCCTAGGGAATTTTACATTATGAGTAAATCTTAGTAATCTAGCTACTACATTTTGTATAAATAAAAGTTTGGAGTATTTTTCAATGTTAATAAATTTGTCACTACGTGGTAGTGTCATGCTAGTCTCCCCGACAAAAGCGGGATGCGCTTTCATCTCAGGTAAGTCAACTGCAAGCGAAGGTTCTGTATGTCAATGACATTCGGGTTACGAAAGGAAGTTAGGTCCATACCACCATAAGGGAGAGTTTACCTGATCCGGATTTACTCCTCGAGACACGAGATCCGCTGGATTCATAGAGGTACGTACATTACGCCAGCTAGAAGGGTCGGTTATGTCATTGATAGCGGTAACTCTATTTGCGACAAAGGTTTTCGCCTTACTGGGTGACCTAAGCCAGCCGAGGACGACAGTTGAGTCAGTCCAGTATACTTGACGACTGATTGGGCATCTTAGAGCTTGCATGACGGTGTTGGCAAGTTGAGCGCCTAACAGAGCAGCGCTACTTGGGGCTACTCGCGACTTGGCGCATACCAGAGAGACGTTGCTCTTACCATTAGCGTCAAGGGATTTTAGATAAATTGTAGTCCCAAAAGCTCGTTGAGATGCATCGGTAAAACAATGTCTATTATGGAGAAATTGTTAATTATAATACATCTAGGTATCTTTAGGGAACATAGCTCTGAAAGCTGTTCTGTAAATTTTAGCCAAGATTTCTTAATTTCTTGAGGTACTGGTTCGTCCCAGTCTACTTTTAAGCTGCATAACTCTTGGAGGATTATTTTAGGCTTGATCGTGCATAAAGACAACAGACCAAGTGGATCAAAGATCTTAAACGTCGATGAAAGTATCGATCGCTTTGTTAGGACATTTGGGTGAGAATATTGGACATCGAAATGAAATACATCAGACGATGGAGTCCAGCCTACACCTAAGGTGCTAGTGGCGTTACTGATCATGAGATCGTCTTGTTGGAGATCGGTAGGATCCACGAATAGGGGTTAGGTAAGTTCGATCGGTACTTACGGAGATGAAACCCATGTTTGGCTAATTCTGTGGACACAGACTGCTGAATGTAGCGCATTTCAGACTCTGTATTGGCCCCTGAAAAAATGTCATCACAATACAGGTCTTTTTTAATTATAGTTTTAATTGTAGGATCGCTACATTTCTCGCCGACTTGAATTATACAGCGAGTTGCAAGGAAACTAGCACTAGAAAAGCCATACGTTACAGTATTTAACTGCAAGGTTTGTATTGGATCGTTTTCGCTGTCACGCCATAAAATATGTTGTAGATGACGATCTGACTCTCTCAAGGAGATAGCGCGGAACATTTTCTCTATGTCGGCAGAGAATTCGAACTTGTGCTGCCGAAAACGCACGAGTATATTAAAGAGAGAATCTTGTACGATCGGCCCTACCATTTGTAGGTCATTTACCGATATTCCCGAAGAAGTTTTTGCGGAGGCATCAAAAACGACGCGAATGCGAGTTGACTCGCTATTCTCCTTGAAAACAGGATGATGTGGAAGATAATAGGCATTTTTAGATTTATTGGACGTTAGTTTAGTTAGATGACCGAGAGCCTCATACTCATGTATGAAGTCGGTGTATGCTTGTTTGGTTTCAGGTTGCTTACGGAAACGAGCTTCTAAACTCAGAAGACGCTTCTTGGCTAAGCCATAGGAATCTCCTAAAACAATTGGGTCCTCGCGGAGAGGTAGAGCGACACAAAAATGACCATCAAGGGTTCGTGTAGTGTTAGCTAGGAAGTGCTGCTCACAAAGCCTTTTTCTTTGCTGAGAGCTTTTGTTTGTGGGAAATTCTCAAGTTCCCAGAACTTTGACAGTTCATCACGTAGGTTTGGAGATGATTGTTCATTTGTTAGAAAATTACACATTATCTTTTTAGAGCCTTTGACAGGCTTTGAGTTGAATATGGGTCCGGAAATAAGCCAACCAAGCTTAGAGCTTCGTAAAATTGGATTTTTCGGCCCTAGGGAATGTTGTTCTGAACCTATTAAGTCCCAGAAGAGATCCGCTCCGATCAGCATATCTATTGGGGAAGGTTCATAAAAGTTAGGATCCGCTAACTCAAAGTCGGATAAGTTGAGGTGCCTTATATCAAGAGCGACCTTAGGTATGTTCCCTGAAATAGTGGGTAAGATGAGACAAGACATTAAAACGTTAAATGCCTTATCCTTGGATGTTAGTTGTACTGAACAACGTTGGACATTTAAGTTTAGAGGTGTGTTGCCAATACCTACTTCTTCGGTACTAGACGACTGGGGAGAGAGCTTTAACTTCTGCCTTACAGCTTCAGTTATAAAAGTAGACTGACTCCCACTGTCTAAGAGGGCACGCACAGTGGCAATGTCCTTAGTTATAGGATTAGTTAACTGAACCTTGGCGGTACACAATAATACTTCAGGGGAAGGTATGGCTGACATAGAAATAGACTCAATGTTTTTATTTTCAGGCTCATCCGATTTATGAAGCAAAGAATTGTGTCGCTTCTTACAGATTCGACAAGTACCTGGTAGCTTGCATTGCTGTAGCTTATGCCCACTACGAAGACAGTTTTGACATAAATTGTGAGAATTAATAAAATTAATTCTATCTTCTACTGATTGGCCTTTAAAGGCGTTGCATTGGTGCAAATAATGCTTACCATTGCATGCTACGCAATGCAGTGAAGGGCTAATTTGAGAGGAAGTACGATTCTCCCTTGAAGAAGTAGTTACTAAGGTTTTAGATGACCCTTTTGGTTATGATTGTAGTTATTATTAATTTTTTTCAGATTTATCTTGCTTAGACCTATTGAATGAGAGTTTCTAGAACGTCAGCACGGTTTTTCAAAAAGGAGAAAAACTGCTCTAATGTAGGTATGTCAGGTAAGTGATTCCTATTTTCTTCCCACTTAAAGTAAGTGGTATTATCTAATTTACCTGCTACGATATAAATAATAAGAACATCCCATTTATCGGTGGGTAAACCTAGGCTGTTGAGAGTTCGAAGGTTCTTTGTGACGTGGTCAATAATAAACCGAAGTGACTTGTCTGTCTCACGTACAGATTGAATGTTAAATAATGACTTTAAATGGTTGTTTATTAATTGACGTTTGTTGTCATAGCGCTCACATAGAATCTTCCAAGCCTCGTTGTAATTACGGTCAGAAATTTCTAGGTTTGAAATCACTCTTGAAGCCTCTCCTGTGAGGTAAGAATTTAGGTATTGGAATTTATGAATATTCTTGATTTTTACATTATCATGAACTAAGGAAGTGAAAATATCTTTAAATTCCAACCACTGGAAGTAGCTACCATCAAAATTTGGTATGCGTAGCTCGGGCAATCGAAACCCGACACCATGAGAACCATCGTTATGATGACAACAAGAATGAGCTGACGAATGTACTGAGCCTGGACTAGAGGTAGGATTTTTCTCAAGTAATGCTTTAGCCAACGATATGCAATGGTAGAAATCTTGTTCAATCAAATCTCTGATTGCTAACTCGGTATCTTGCTTATCTGCATTAAGAATTTCTATTTGACATTGCAACTCGTCAAATTCAGTGAATAACGCTTCAAATTCCGTCAATTTTATCGCAAGTTTGCTTAGTTCGATTTGTGAAATACTTTCCAACGTATCCAAAATGTCTAAGTTGTTTTTAAACTTAGTAACGCGTCCTTTAATAGAACTACGTTTAGCAGTTAAGTCTTTGAACGACAAATCTTCACACGACATTATGAAATTGCGATAAAATGCATTCGAAAAATTAATAGATCGTAGCAAATAGGTAGGTGTCGCTAGGTACCGTTAACCGGTTCACAATACGGCAGCGCAGTCGCGTAGGTACAATGCAATCAGACAGCGCGAGCGACGAACGACGCGCGATGCCACTGGAATAGATTGTTACGACAAGCTTAGAAAGCAGCCTAAATAAATCGTTAAAGGATGAGGATTAAAGATTGCAAAGCTATGGAAATACTCGTATGGAAATTATTATGGAATGCAGTGCAGTGCAAATGCTTCTAAAGTGAAATATAAGCAGAGCAAATTGCAATTAAATAGTTCGGTTAAATTGCGTAGTAACTTCGTATTTCGCTACTTGCGATGACTGGACGATGACGGTCTTGCGGGCTGGTATTAGATTTTAATATTTAACTGCATCATTTCCATCATGGGTCTGATCACTTTCGCGGATTGCCTGCATTATTAGGTATATATAATGTAAGTGGATGCTCCTGTTTCACCATGTCTATTCTGAGGAGACTAACCAAATGAACATCAAAAGTATTATGCTTGAGTATTATTATGTACAGTAAATATATACAAGTGATATAGAAGGTGTAACAGTTGCAGCACCTTACAAAATGTAAATTATGTGTATTATGCAAAACCTGGCGAAGAAAAAGAGTGACCGTGAGTTTTATTGCCCGTTCTTTCTCATGGTTCTACCTATTGCTTTGCGAACGTGGCAGTAAATGTAAATGTAGAGTCTTTAAGTAATTATTTTATAAATTTATTATTTTGACGTTCATAAGCGTCACAATGTGACCCAAATGAATAAACGATTTTGAATTTGAATTTGTATGTTTACGATTTCGGTTTGTAGGTAGGTATATTTTAGTAAAAAATATTTTTACTTGAAGTGAAAAAAATATAAGATATAAAGTACAAGCGGACTTGGAAATGCGTTTAGCATACCTAGTTATGAGCTAGGTACACTATATTATGCTAGATATAGGCACTAGGCAATAGGTTTGTATCGATGAATGTTATTGTATAGGCGCGATGCTATAATAATAATAATAATAAATCATTTATTTTCTCAAGCTACATTGGCTCATGTGTTAGTAACAATTTACCTTAATACTATGTTAGTATATAATAATAAATAAATAATAAAATAAATCAAGAAATCTGTGTGTATATGAGACGCTACAGGTTCACCACAGAAGTGGAAAGCCTGGAGCAAAGTCTCATATACACACAGTCGAGCCTACTCGCTATGCAAATAAGTAATTTATTGGGACTGGCCCGCACCCGGCGCACCAGGGACGCACATCTCTTCCGCATTGTGGCGTAGAAGCAGTCCACGCTTGCGTCGGCGAACATCCCTGATGCGCTACAGTATCGGGGCAGTCCCAACAACACCCGGAACGCATTATTATATTGCACACGAAGGACACTGTACGATTTTTGAGCATAGTTTGCCCACAGGCTGCACGTGTAAAAAGAAGTGCAATATGCCCGAAACAAGGTATTTTTTACCTGTGCAGAACAACGAGCAAACCTGCGAGCCAACATATTTGCTCTAACCGACAGCGCCCTTCGCTCTCGTTCAATATCTTCATTGTCCTTGAGGTCAGTAGTCAAAACGTGTCCGAGGTATTTAAATCTGTGCACCCTAGATAACTGCGTGTTACACAGTTTGACGGGCGGCACAGTATTAAGACATCGACCACTGGCCCCAAAGACCATGATTTCACTTTTGTTTGTGTTATAGATTAAGCCATGACGACTAGCATAATCCTCACAGATAGTCACCAGTCGCCTCAGACCACACACCGAGGCGCTCAGCAGAGCCATATCGTCCGCGTAACTGATGTTGTTAACACATACTCCGTCTATGTGACATCCGACTCTCTCTCTGCTGAGCGTCTCGATCAGTTCATTAACATAAAGGTTGAAAAGAGTGGGTGAGCTTATCCCTCCCTGTCTCACACCACACTGCAATCGATAAGGTTCCGACAAAGCCCCTGCCCAGCGTACCTGGTTGATCTGGTCCCCATACCAATATTTAAGAGTTTTTATGACGTGAATAGGTATGGTATGAAGTGAATAGGTATGGTATGTATATGTAGTCATAGCACAGCTGATAGGCACAATAACTCATCCTTTGAGGAACAAACTCCCTAAATACCCAAATAGAAGAGGTAACTAAGGTAGGATAGATAAAGGAACGGGCTCACAGTATAATCAGGCAGGCCTGCAATGTGTCTGGAACTCTGGAGTATCCTCTTGCGGTCGTTCCTCGTTGATGGATCAATCCGTTTGCGTACATCGCAGCTTGCTGAAGTTCCCGCTGGATTGTAGGCGCGTTCCCGACGAATGGACAGGAGTTCACGTAGTCGCGACGTAGTTTCTATAGCCACGGTGAATTATTCCTAGGCGTTTTACTGGAAAACTGGAACTTCTTCTATAGTGTTGTTACGTTGCGTTGACCTCTGGGTGTTCTTGGCTCGGCGGTCGGCGGCGTATAATGATTGTATAATTTCTTCGTAATCCAAATTCTGCAAGTCCCGTCACGGTCGCCACTTATGTTCGGGATGAACACAGGAAAATATGTTTTCTTGATAATATTGGTTTAATATTGGAAATAGGGTTACAATAATTGTAGTAGGTACATATAGTATGGCCGTTTTTGTTTGGTGGCTTTTGAATGTCTGTCTAGGTGAATGTTGAGTGACGTATGTGGTGCGAATGTATGTATGTGTGCTGTGCGTGTGTAGCGTTTATGAATGCGTGTTGTTATTGCTTGTGGAGTGTTTGGTAGCGGCGCGAACACACATAATGATTTTGTAAAGAGCGAAAACAATAAAAACGGGATTTTGGTGTTATTGTAATTTACTATAAGGTCCATAAAAAGACAGTAAAAATAAAAATTGAGAATTTTGGTCCAAAAACTTTTTTTTTAACATACGTCATTGTCGGTAGAAATGTAGAACGCCCTATAATTATACCATGCATAGTGCTGCACCGCCAAAATTCGAAATCTTTTCCATTATATTAATACCTTTAAGCTTGTTATATGCATTTATAAACTTATTTTCTCGCGTGTACAGTGTACCAATTCCGTCAGTCAACACAAGCTTTGCCAAACGCTTTAGCCCTTTTAAGGACGTATTTATTTATAATAAAACTGCTAACGCATGCAAGATAAAGCTGTGCTCGGTGAAAGATATGCAGTTAAAAGTCACTAAATGGCTCACTTCTTTGACATATGACTCCACCGAAAATCTTATGGTATCCCTATCATAAACACATCATACACACACACTCACTCACTCACTCACGAACAACACACACACACACACATGTATGTACACACCCACACAACCATACTTTTTAGACTTATAAAACACGTCGCCCGAGCTAAAATTGTTAAAAATGTACGGAAATCGTACCTGGTACCCACAGGACAGGCTATGCCTCGTGTGGGGCCGCTGATAAATCTGATATGTAATGATTAATGGCAATAAACTGTTTTTATTTTATTTTTATTAAAACTGCCTCGTTGGTCTTGCGGCATAAATGTGCGCGTGGGATCGGGAGGTCCCGGGTTCGATTCCTGGGTCGGGCAGTGTTATTGGGTTTTTCTGTCACGAAATTCTCAGTAGCAGCACGTAGTCTGGAAATGTGCCCGGTACGGCAATAGGCTCGCCCCTTATTACGTGGAACTAAAGTATATCTGGCGAAAAGTGGGTGTAGAAATACACCTCTGCCTACCCCTTCGGAGATAAAAGGCGTGACGATATGTATGTATGTATTTTTATTATTATTTCGTTACTGACTGACAGACAAAGCACAGCCAAAACTATCGGGTGCAAGAAGCTGAATTTTCCGCGTAAAACCGCGGAATGGAAGAGTTCTATAGTATCTAAGATACCATAGAACTCTTACTCTTATAGCTTTATTTATTTTAATACCAAAATTTATGGACATTTCTGTTGATTACAAATGTCCTAATCTAAAATTTTACACTCTAATTAGAGTTGCTGCTTAAACTTTCATTGAAACACTGGCGTGACGGTGATAACTTAACTAATAACTAATATTAAAGCCCTCAAACTACACTAATCTATTACGCAGTAAACATGTTTTCTCAATATTATTATAGCTTAGATTGGTTATACTCATAAGGGAATTCTCAGCGATGCAGCCACCTTTTTGTGACAGCTTGTAATAAGCTTTGGGCTTTTGCGTCGACCTCAGCGAATTCATACCTATACGCAACTTATTTGATACAGAAATTAACTTACCTATCTAATTATGGGTTCACGACAAAGTTTTGCTCTTACGTTATTTATATTCAGACTGGGAACATAGTTGAAAAAACAGTCGGTAAAATGGTATCATGTCAGTTTTGAATGAATAAATTGAAACATAAACGATAAAAATTACATACTAGTGAGTGCTAGTTAAACCACTTGCATTCTAACTACAAAAAAAAACATTAAAGTAGTCTAAATATTGTATTACAAAACCATTCATTTGGGATGACAAACTTTTGAAACAGAAATTAAATTTCATGCCACCCGTATGATCTTGCGCTAATCGCTCCAATTAAAAGAAGCCAGTGAGTGTATTTAAAAGGAATGTGCCAACGTCCTTAAAGCTATACATTAGGTAGACATGTGGACTAACTGTTTTTGAAATTGTGGGTATGTAAGATCGTATGTGTCAATTAGATGTTGTCAAGCCTCGTACAGAGTCACATTGAGAGTACCTGCAGACATATTGACACCAACGTCAAACACGCTCATTAGTTCGTACTTATATTGATAGATCGACGGATAGATGTATTACTGTTGTTTACTTCTAGAGGATTAATAAGCTGAGTCACTGAAGTATAAAGTAACAAGTAACAAGAACCTAGTTTACGAAACAAAAAAAACTTACAACCTCCGTAGTATACATGATAAAAATCGTACCGAAAGAACAAACAACAAACGATGTTAACAACTAACATGCGTATTAAAATATGAAAAGCAAAGCTTTCCATACTTACATTACGCAGAGTTATATTGGCTCTCACTAAATTAAAAAAGTTCACAATAAATTCTCAACTAAAACAAATTAAATACGTCGCGAAGCTTAAAACGGCGTGCACTGTAAAAGTTTAGTCGAACGTAACCGAAGTGAAGCACACTCTGCGCAGCGCTGCGCTGTACGCAGCACAATCATTTTTTGTGCTTATTCGAAACAACAAACGGGGTGGTATATTCGTCACTGTAATATTGAACAAAGTTGCGATATACCAACTCGAGCAATTAAAATTTGTAGCGGACGTAGAAGTGAAATTATGCATGGAGTGAGAGCAGTAGCCCTGAGTTTTACCCTCAACTATTAATATTTATGAACAGTGACACGCCGATCAACTGAGCCCCTGCCGAGCTCCTGCCGTGTTTCTTTTGATTGTAAATTCAGTTTTGTTGATGTACTTGTTGCATATTGAAGCTCTACCTTTGTATCTTGCACAGAAACTTCAACTTCCATATTTACCGTGTAACATTAATTGGGAAAGACCTTCCCTCCACAAACTCATAAATAAATTTCAATTTAAACTTTACTTGCGGTATTATTTGATCCGTTTATGTAGACTCGTCTGTGTAGACGTATTTCGGGATTAGTTGCCAGTCAGCTGAATGAACATAATTATCTGTTGCTATTTAAATATTTACTGGAAATGTTTTATAAAACTGGATTATATTGTATATTATTCAAATATTAGGTTGTGAGTTCGGTTTGCCTATTGTGCACACTCTGGAAACTAGTTTATAGTATGTACCTACAGTATTTTGAGAATATCCTGCTGAATGATCAGGGTGTGTGTTACTGCCTCATCGAAACCGAAGCGATGGTGTATCACTCTTTTCTATACTTATTTTTACTGTGCCCAATATGTGACATACTCCATCCTCTGGCCACACAATCTTCAATATTAATACGATTAGTTAGTACTCATAACAGTACTATAGAATAACCTTTTGTTATTCAACATCTGGTGTGGGCAGATCGCTATACATGTAATCAGTCGTTTGTTGAGGCAAATGCTTCATGAATGCACTAAATAATATTGTCTAATAAGTGTGACAGAGACTTTTCCTAAAAATTTACTACACTATACTTAGTCATAGACCAATTACATATAGTACTAGAGGACGCCAGCAGCTACTACGCCTGCAATATTTTTTTTATTTACCCGTTTTGGCCGATCCCGTGGGAATGTCGGGAAATCCCTTCTTAATGCACCCCTACGGTCTCCAAGGAACATACATGCCACATTTCAGCTTCCTGCGCCCAATAGTTTCGGCTGTAGCGTGTCTGTCAGTCAGTCAGTAACGCAAGGATTTTATATATTAAGATAGTGCTTGTGTGTACACCACTTTTTTGCTTACCACTCAACTTTGGATTCTCAACCTTTTTTAATTATTTAGTTGCCACTTATATTCTATCTACTACATGTACTTCATTTTATAAACAAGTCAAACTCGAGACATCATCGGCAAATATAGTATATTTGATGTCGTTACAGATTACATTCAGAACACACTATTATGCAGTGCAGCGTATTGAGACTAAGCTAATGAGCTCAAGCACTGTATATCTAAGTTAATTACAGTGGAGAATCTGTGGCTACCTCCATCTTGCTGTCTTATTCAACGCCTGCACACCATACGGGCAAGACAGCACTGCGCGGCAGCAGAATTAAGCCATGTGACACGACTGAATGTTTTTCATTACCTCACAGTATTGCGCTGATGTCTCATACAAATGATATAAGAATATAATATGGTTACTTAGTACAAGGGTAGTTCCACTATAGTGTAAGTGTGATCTTTCCTTTATGTTGTGCTTAAATTTTGTTCATTCCAAACAAAGTGTACACTCAATTGCATTCATGTGCAAATACTTATATAATAGCAAAATTAATAATTATTTAACGAGGTAACAGAAAAAGGCAATATTGCACTTGTACTTAATAAGTTTCGTTATTTGTACACCTACTCATACATACCTATCAATTAACAGATCTCAATCGCGTAAATACCTAATTTAGAAATAATGGTGGACTCTTTGATTTTGACTAGGTATCATATTATATTTGCCACTATATTTCGGCGTTAATGATGACTTTGACATTTAATTTCTTTTTGTGGACTATACGGGGTGGCGCTTGCATGGTTTAAAAAGGACGTAGCATTGATGCCTATAAAATGTTTAATATCAACAAAAAAGGTCATGGGGCCAAAATAAAATAACAAAATTTTCAAACAAAATAAACTATAAAATATGAGTAGCAAAACGAAACACCATTTGTAGACCAATATGAAATTAGGTTACTGACCTTTGTAAGAACGGCAACGTGTGCTATGCGGCAGACGATGCCACGGAAGTAGTTCACATTTATTGACGAATTACCTATTTCAGTAATTCTACACATCACTCCAATGTTTGGTCACTCATTAGGCAAGCACTGGTGTCTTTTTCATATCAACAAAAACCCACTTAACACAAACCCACGTAAAAGGTAGCACAAAATTTTCAAATTCTCAAAATGGCCGCCATTGTTATCACAAATTACCTATTTCAGTAATTCTACAAATTACTCTAATGAAAGTTCAGTAATTAGGAAAGCTCTGGTGTCTTTTTCACAACAAGAACCCACGTTACACAATCATATCCGCATATTCGGACGACATAAAGTTTGTCATTATTAACACAAATAATGCAAAAATGACGAATGATAAAGTTCACTAAACAACAACACAATTAAATAACTCAACTAAATGCAATCACACAATTCAATACCAAAAACAACTGTCGCGCGCTTATCTTAACTTTATGTTAAGATAAGTGCGCGCGCGATCTGATCGACTTATTAATCCAATAGTTTTTGCGGCACTAAACAAACCTTTGATGAGTCACCGATCACCGAAGCGCCGCTGGCGCCGATATGTCTAGGATAGGAAATAGAGATGCGTAATAGGTACTATGAATGTCGACATTTTTGACACGTTAATACGTTAACAACAAAATAACACAAAATGTTTTTATACAACGAACTATGCATTCTTACTTGTATTAACAATAATGCTATTGCTTAATTGTGTTGCTAATACGACACAGTTAAGCAAGTTTATGAAATACTATGCAAATACTTCAATTAGTTCAGTAGTTTTAGTACATAGTTATTATAATTCTTAAGTAGATTGTTGAACCCATTAGACCATTTAAAAAATACCATACGGAAAGAGCTAAAATAGTCAATAATTATTAACTTATTTCAAATGATTAAATAATTGAATATCTTTACATGTTTATCATTGTTTACCTATTAAAAAACGTCGTCTTTATTTGTACCACACTTCGAAATTTTCGCACGTTAAGTCATTGATAAGACGAATACATTAAATTTAAATACAAACAATGTCGATAAAATAAACAACAAACTTTTACGGTGCGTTGGATTTTTTATCGATACTATCATTAATAAGATGATTACATTAACGTTAAATACTGTTACGAATGGCAATTTAATTGAAAACAACGCCATCTATCCGTGAAGGATAGAACTAGAAGAGAATTGACGTATCGGTGGTTTAAGGGTAATTCATCTACTCTGTACTAGATGGCGTTGCTGTATCGAGTATCGACTGTTCGCGATTATTTCGACAGTTTTGTGGAAATATCTAGAATGCGCTAGTGATGTTATCCGCCCAGTATAAATAGAGCGCGAGCGAACGGATCGGACATAGTTACAATTGAATATCGGAGCGATAAACACGAAGCGAAGGAAGTAATTCGGAAGTGTTTAGTGAAGTCGAAAAGTGTTCGAAGTAAGTGTGTTTTATTAGTGCTGAGAATTAAGTGTGAAATAAGTGTGTTTATTAGTGTTGTAAAAATAATTGTGTGTTTGTGTTAGTAAATAAAGTACAGTTTTCTGGCATAGTGTATATAATTTATCGTCGAACCCCAGCTCGTAACAATACAAACAATGTAGATACAATAAACAACAAACTTTTACGGTGCGTAGGATTTTTTATCGATACTATCATTGATAAGACGATTACATTAAAGTTAAATACAAACAATGTCGATACAATAAACAACAAACTTTTTCGGTGCGTAGGTATTTTTATCGATACTATCATTGATAAGACGATTACATTAACGTTAGATACAATCAATGTCGATACAATAAACAACAAACTTTTACGGTGCTTAGGTATTTTTTATTTATCGATACTATTTACAATATTTTGTTCATAATTGTGCAACTCTATTTGGCTCCACTATGTTTGTCCTTGTCACACGTAGTGCATTTACTGTAAGAGTGAGTTCTTATTCACTCTTACAGTAAATGCAATATCTAATTAGATTTTATCGTGCTTGAAGGAACCAATCCATTTTATTATTATGTAACTTTATTGAAAAGGTAATTAGGAAGTCCAAAAGTCTTGTTCTGTAAAAATTTACTCGGGCGCAAAAACCTACAACGACGAGTCGTACCTACGAGGCGAAGTGACGTTGCACGACGACGACATCTAAGGGTCAACGCAGACAGAGAGGAATAATCCCCACGCGGTCTCGGGCATTTTCTTTACGGATTGCGTATGCTCAAGCTTGCGCGCGACCTCGCGAGCCTGCGTGAGTAAACCGTTCTGGGTTACCACTCTACAGTAAATATTTTGTCGCGAAAGTTCGTTAAACTCAGTAACAACACTGACTGAAAGTACTCGTACGACGCGGGTGCCTACTCGACGCCGCACGGGGATTCCCGCGTATCTTCGAGGACGCGCGAATATTTTTGTCAGGTTCAAGCATTTATGCACTTTATTGTAAAAAATAAAGTTTAATTTCAAGTGCGTTAATAAAATCCTCTCCGCTGCGCTCCGTTCTGTCTGCGCTGAGCCTAACTTCGGATGACATCGAGCGTCGCGTCGTAGCGAGTCGCGGCGCGCAATGTAGGGTCGTTGACCGTTTTGTATCAGCTGAGTGGAATTCAAAGCATGTGCAAAAAATGCGAAACTTAAAATCGAAATTGTAGCTAAACTACTGCACCGATTGAATTGATTTTTGGTACAAGGCTTAAGAATGTTGTAAGCTATGCCTCTGGTTAAAAAGTGCCCCTATGCAAGCGCCACCCTGTAGATTGCAGTTTTATGCCATTTGTAACGTAAGTAGGCATTTATCCGTAATCTCCATACAAAGATTACAAATTGTTTCATCACCATCTCGACCTAGAGGCAGTAGTCAAGAACTTGTTTACATTATATCAGTCTGTACTAAGTATGACTACCATTAGAGTTTTATAATTTGATTCCATTAAAAAATTAAATGAACTATCTTAAAAGAAAACGTCTATGGAGATGGATATGGATAGATGGATCAAATTTTTTTTCAGGTAGGTACTTATTTTATGTGAATAAAAGACTGAAACTTGCCAAGAGCTTCACGTTTAATAGCCATAAATAAATTTTGTATTATGAGCCCATTTTAATTTTGACTAATATTTTTCTTGAGTAATAATTTGACCAAAACGGTCCGAATGATGACGATTTTATTTGCAAGTAGCTCGACTCAGCAGCTATTAATATGGTGATGAAATAAATCCTCTAAATTGCTAAAGTTAGGAAAACATGTAGAATAGCACTGTAGACTGATTTACTGTGACCTTGCGGAGGGTGTTATTCGACATTAATTTATTTATTTTAAGTCTGGCGCAAAAACAATGAAGAATTTTATTATTTTTATTCACCACCCACTATTTTCAATTATTTTTATTTTGATCGTGTATGACATTCATGAATGCAGATCTTTTGCATTTGACATTACATTAACGTATACAAACATATTTCAATTTAATTTAAATTACTTCTTTTTCATTAAATCTTAATTTCTTAATACTATTGATAAATATATGTTGCACAAACGGCGGCCTTATCGCTAAAAAGCAATCTCTTACAGGCAACCCTTATGGAAAAAGAGAAGTAAGGAGCCAGACATAGGGCAGTTTTGGCGTAGTAGGATACTAGTGATACAAAATATGAATACACACTATACTATACAAATAAACTAATAAATATACTATAATATAAATACATATATACATACAATACATATATACATACAATAATATAATGAATTAAGTAATGGGAGTAGACAATAGTAAAAAAGGGAGAAAAAGAAAGTGAGTTTGACAATGTTATGGAAAGTTAAAGAGATAAGTAGTGGTTTTTAACTAATTTTTTAAAGGATGTGATATTTTGAGCCAGTTTGATGGAAACAGGCAATGCATTCCACAACCGTGCCGCTTGAACAGTAAAGGATTTATCGTAAAAAGTAGTGGAATGCATTGGAATTTCCAATCTCAAATTTACCGATGACCTAAGACCCGATCTTGAATGAGAGTCACTTAGGAACTTGAAGCGTTCTTTCAAATAAGATGGAGAAGAAGGATTGAAGAGAATATTATAGAGTAAGGAAAGAATGTGAGTATTCCGCCGAAGGCGAATTGGCAGCCACTTGAGCTTATTGCGGAAATTAGAAACGTGGTCATATTTACGTAATCCAAATATGAACCTAATACAGAAGTTTTGAAGACGCTCAAGCTTAACAAGTTGCTCCTCAGTGAGATCTAGATAGCTGACATCGGCATAGTCAAGGATAGGTAATAGAAGAGAGTTTGCAAGTGCAATCTTAGTGGCAATCGGCAGAAAGTTCCGCAGTTTTCGCAGAGTCCCCGCCGCAGCAAACAATTTGCGACTAACTTCAGTGATTTGTGGTCCCCAAGATAGAGTTTTGTCAATATAAACACCTAAGTCCTTCACGCAATCACTTATAGGTATTGGGATACCACCAAAAGTAATTTGGGGTAGCAGATTCCAGTCAATGCGAGAAATCATCCTGGGACTACCAACAACAATAATCTGTGTTTTCAAAGGGTTGATCTGCAAACCAAATCTCAGGCTCCAAGCATATATACTTTAGATATACTTTAGTCCCACGTAATAAGGGGCGAGCCTATTGCCGTACCGGGCACATTTCCAGACTCCGTGCTGCTACTGAGAATTTCGCGAAAGAAAAACCCAATAACACTGCCCGACCCAGGAATTGAACCCGGGACCTTCCGATCCCACGCGCACATTTATGCTGCGAGACCAACGAGGCAGTCGTATAGGGTTTGATGTCGAGTTTTCCGTCTCTACGCAAAGATGGTATTTGCATCGTGTTATCCCTTAGTCGCCTCTTACGACACCCACGGGAAGATAGGGAGTGGTGACACTTGTATTCTATGCCGTCAACCACACGGCTTTTTTTTTTCTTTGATATTATTTCAAGTTACACTTTGAGCGTGGTGACCGATAGGAAAACAATTTTTTTTTCTTTTATTAAATAAATGAGAAGTTAATATTGTTCAAAATATTTTTATTATCTTTCAATACATGTCGGTTCTTCAGGAATATTTATCATTGAAACTATAGGTTTATGGTAACTGAAATAAGAAACATAAGTTTGAGACTTGATATCTTCTAAATATCTACATATAATATGCCCTTTGACGTTCACAATTTCTTTTTCTTTTAAGCTCTTTTTTTAGCTCTTTACGCTTTTCTTCTCTATAAAAAGAAAATATCTAGGTATAAATAATAGGTATAAATAATACATACATACACTACTATTTCCCGGAGGGGCAGGCAGAGACTACGGAACGCCATTTGCAACGATCCTGACATACCTCACTTGCTTCACTCACTCCCATCAAGTTTCTCATGCATGCTCTTCTGTTAAGGGTACTTCTGACTTGTCCTTTTTTCAGGATGTCTCCAATCTGGTCAGAGAACGTTCTCCTAGGTCTTCCCCTTTGTCCTGTCTCATTCACACTAGCCTGATATATCTTCTTTGTCAGTCTATCGTCATCCATCCCCTCCATGTGCCCAAACCATCTTAACATGCCTTTCTCAATGCTTGTCACTACATCTTCTTTTACCCCACACCACTCACGTATCACACAATTCTTTACTCTGTCGGTCAAAGACACACCACACATGCTTCTCAGTGCTCTCATTTCTACAGCATTTATTCTACTTTCAAATCTCTTCTTCCATACCCAACTTTCACTACCATACATAAGGGTAGGCACTAACACACCTCTATGTACAGCCAATCGTGCCTTTTTAGACACGTTTTGACTGTTCATAAACGCCTTCAGAGCTCCATTCACATAATTACCTGCATTAACTCTCCTTTCAATATCTGCTTCATTCTTACCATCTCTTGTAAACAACGTACCTAAGTAAACAAACTCATTCACTTGTTCCACTCGCTGTCCATCGATCAAAACATTACAAGCCGTAACGCATTCCTCCTTTTCAAAAACCATAACTTTCGTTTTACTTACATTCACTTTCATTCCTTTCCTTTCTAACGCACGATGCATGATTGTTACCATCTCCTGCAACTCCTCCGTTGAAGATGCAAGTATAACCTGATCATCAGCATAAAGGAGGCATTTGACGAGGAACCCATTCATCCTTAATCCGCAGTCACTATGTTTTAAATCTTGCAAACAACTGTCCATGAAGAGGTTAAACAGCCACGGCGACGCTACACATCCCTGTCTAACACCTTTATCGATGGTAAACCAGTCAGTGTATGCCCCATTTATCCTCACACAAGCTCCAGAATCCTCATAAAGGGATTTCAGAGCTCGAAGGCTGCTGTCCACCCCATTCATTGACAGCACCGACCACATTTCATTCCTCACCACTTTATCGTAAGCCTTTTCCAAATCCACGAATGCGCAATAGACCTTTTGACCTTTGGCCAAAAATTTTCCGGCTATGCTTCGCAAGGAAAAAACCTGATCCGTGCATCCCATACCCTTTCAGAATCCCGCTTGTACATCCCATATTTTCTTGTCGGTTACTTCCAAAACTCTTTCAATAAGTACCTTTGCATACAATTTGCCAACAATGCTGAGAATGCTGAGAAGGCTAATGCCTCTATAGTTTTTGCAGTCTTGTTGCGAGCCTTTTCCTTTATAAAGAGGCACAACTACAGCTGTAGTCCAGTCATTAGGTACTCGGCCGGTGTTCCAACACAAGTTATATAACCGCTGCAACTGACCAACTATGATGCCCTGTCCAGCCTTCAGCATTTCGACTGTAATCCTATCATATCCTGCAGCCTTACCTACTTTCATACTTCCCAGTGCCTTCACGATCTCATCCACGCCAATAACGCTTTCATCATTGCTATCATTACAATTCACTTCAGTTATCGGTGTCTCTATCGCCGTTCTTTCGAATAAACTTTCAAAATTCTCTTTCCATCTCTTCAGCACGCAAAATTCACCATTTACTATACTTCCATTCTCGTCTCTGATGGATGTGTGTTCTGAGGATTGAGTTCTTCCTCGAACTGCACGAACGGATTTCCAGAAAAACTTAATGTTCCTCTGGAAATCGTCATATAATCTGCTATCAAACTCATCTTTCTTTTCCTCTTTTTTCCTTGTAACCATTTCTTTCACTATTCTTTTTGACCTAACAAACTCCTTTTTTGCTTCATCTATGTCTACACTCGTTGCTTTTCCCATTCTTTCATTTGCTCTGGCAGCCAACCAATCTGACCAAGCTTTCTTCTTCTCTGACACTGCTGATTGTACATCCTTGTCCCACCATGTATTCTTAACCTTTCGTATTTTCCTTCTCTTGATCATACCACATACTTCAGACGCTACACATACTACCTCTTCTTTAAAGGCCTGCCATAATTCTTCCATATCATTTATGCCATCGAATCTCTCAAATCTTGCTATCAATCTTCGTTTATACTCATCTTTCACATCTTTCTCGTGTAGATTTTCAACTTTTATTCTTTCCAAGACCCTATTTTCATTATGCTCTCGGTGTCACCATCCTTTAAAGAGCCCACTTATCCGGCTCAACACCAAGAAGTGGTCTGTATGGATGCCGATCCCTCGATATACTCTTGTATCCAACACATTCTTTCTCAATCGTTCATCTACTATCACAAAATCAATCATACTTCTTCTAACATTTTTCGCCTCTCGCGTATACATATGTATCCTTTTATGATCAAACATGGTGTTTGTCACACAAAGGCTCCACTCCAAACAAATCTCAAGCAGTGCTTTTCCATTTTCGTTCACACTCTCATCACCAAATGCACCTAACACCCTTTCAAATCCATCTCGCTTTACTCCCACCCATCCATTGAAATCCCCTAACAAGATCAATCTTTCATTATCCTTGCAGTTCCTCAAAATCTCTCTTAAACTCTCCCAAAACTCCTGCCTTTCGTCTTGCTCATGTTGTGACATACCCGTAACTATATTGACCGGGGCGTACACCCCCACAATAAAGAGACGAGTAAGTCCTACTTTCATTCTCATCCACAGTAGCCTAGCATTTACACATTCAAACTCTTTTACGCAATCATTCATTCGCGCAGACAGTACTACACCAACTCCCTTACAGGCTCTGGTGGTACTATCTACCCCAGACCAATACGCCGTATATGCACCATGCTTGGTGGTGTCACACCCTTTTCTTTTTGTTTCATTCACACAAAGAACATCAATCTTTCTATCATCCATCATCTGACATACTTCATCCAATTTGCCGTTCATTCCTCCGCCAACATTCAATGTCGCAAACCTGCTTTCCGTAGGCTTCACACAAAGAACATCAATCTTTCTATCATCCATCATCTGACATACTTCATCCAATTTGCCGTTCATTCCTCCACCAACATTCAATGTCGCAAACCTGCTTTCCGTAGGCAGGTATAAATAATTAGGTATTAATAGTGTAATTACACACCAAAATAATTATTCATTCAAAAAATTTGAAAAAAAGATAACGATATTAAGAGTTTGATCATCGAATTTCGCGCAATGTACATTTATATAGACATAATATCATATATACTTTCTCTGTGCGGCATTAATGTGTATTACCTACACATAATAAAAAAAAAATTGTGAATCATGCGGTGGGTTTAATTTTGGTAGGTTGAAGATGGTAGTTTTGGTAGCAATCGTAAGTAACATGCTACCAAAACTACCATATATGCCAACAATACAATTTCTACCAAAACTACTATTCCTACCGAAAATACAATGCCTATCAAAATTACTATATGTACCAAAACTACTATTCGTACTATCACTATCATATCTACCACTTTTTCAAAACTACCATTTCTACCAAAACCGCCGGTGCTGTCAAAAGAACCATTTCTCTCAAAACTACTATTCTTACCAAAGCTACAATTTCTACCATAACTACCACTTGTAATATAATTAATGACAATAGTACCTACTATGCACCGCTCTAATATGTTCCACATAAAAAATACCAAAACTACTATTCCTACAGAAAATAAAATTCCTATCAAAATTAGTATATGTACCAAAACTACTATTCGTACTAACACTATCATATCTGCCACTTTTTTCAAAACTACCATTTCTATCAAAACCGCCGGTGCTGTCAAAAGAACCATTTCTCTCAAAACTACTATTCTTACCAAAGCTACAATTTCTACCATAACTACCACTTGTAATATAATTAATGACAATAGTACCTACTATGAACCGCTGTAATATGTTCACATAAAAAATACATTTTATTCTAAACTAAACCTTAATTAGTAAGCAGTAAAGTTCATAATACATATTATCAACTTGGCGCTTACGCCAAGTTGATTAATATGTGAAGGGTGTTAGGTTTTTTCGTTACGGAATTTCTGGATTCGGTCGCCGCGCTCAAGCCAAGCCCGCGATAAAAGCTATGCAATAGCTTAAAAATTACCTGTAGAATAAAAGTAAATATTGTATTCAACAATATTACTTGGAAATCTTTATCAATTACCATCCAACAACAGCCTTGGAACTCTAGCCCCCTGATGTAACCAGCTTATCCGCCGCCACACAACTTAGACGAATATCATGGTTTAGACATCTTTGATTGTCAAAATATTCAAAGATATATTTAACAACTGACTCAAAGATCTTTATTTATTATAGCCAGAACTGTGAATTCCTATGTGAGGTGATCCCATCTATAACTCACGTGGTATACTAATCACTTCAGAAATCGATAAATTCATGCAGTTGAGACTTCACAACATCGCGATAAAATAAAAATATCGATACATTCATTTCATCTTTCTTGTTATGAAATAATATTGACATTAATTGTCTGAATAAGTTATTTTCCACCAAGTTCAGGCAATGTGCACATAGGAAAGTACAAACATAAAAAGGACACTAAAACATGCTTACGGTATTAATTAACAATATGGCATAACACAGCAATATAAAAGAGACAATTAAAATAAGGAACGCCAGAGTTGTACCAATCTTCATCTGTCAGTAGAGATAGTGCAGTGGCTTTCTTTAAACCGAGATTTTAATTCTCATTAAAATATTCTCCTGTCAAGTTGAAATTCTTAATTAAAAGCAACACCGCAAAAAAACAAACCGAAAAAAAGTAACTACACCCGTCCCGTCTACGGTTCATTTAGCATTAGTGCCAACTTTACAGAAAAAACATTACGGTTTGTGCTACGAACTCGTAAGATGGAAAACATCTCAATGATAGAGTAGATAAACGAGTCGTGAGGTTGGTAATCATGGACGGCTTATTAACATTGCCATTCATGGACCAATACCTGAAGTAGATACGATGCTGAAGTTAAAAACGCGATGATGAAAATGAAGAACAGAAAAGCTACAGGCCCTGATAAAGTGCCCGCAGATCTATGAAAGGCTCTTGGCCCGATAGCTGTTTACTGGCTTACTAAGCTATTTATCGTCATCTTAGCCACAAAATGCATCCCAAAATCATGGCGGGAAAGCTATCTACTCCCCTTTTACAAGAATAATGGGGATGTTGCACAGTACGAGAATTATCGAGGTATAAAATTGACCTCACATACACTTAAAATATGGGAAAGAGTTATTAATAAGCGAATCGCCAACATCTCACAAATATCACCAAATCAGTTCGGTTTCATAGCATCGAGATCGACTATCGACGTAATTCAGACGATCAGGATTATGATGGAGAAATATAGAATTATCCGCAAAGACCTACATCTTACGTTTATCGACCTCGAAAAAGCCTTTGATCGAGTACCCCGTAAATTAGTATGGCAGGCTATGCGTGCTCAACTTATACCTAGTATTGGTCCTTATCTTCTTCCAGTTGCGAGCTTTGCCATTTCTTAAACAGAACTTTTTTATTTGTTAGGGTTTCTTTTACCTTGTCGTTCCACCAGTTTGGGTCTTTTCCGTTTTTATTGGGTCCTTTAGATGTTCCTAGGATTTCCGTAGCTTTTGCTCTACACTGTAATTCAAATTTAGACCACATATCGTCCGCCGTGTTATAAGTGACACGAAAATCAGTTTCGAGATATTCTTTCACAACAGCTTTCAGCAGTTTGCCCTTAGGTCCATCCAGTATCTTCCACTTTGTTCTAGGTGTCCTGTCGGCTTTTATTTTTATCGGCTTTGGGAGGACTATACGGCTACTAGTAAGCGGTGCTGTGTTGTGAGGGGTTCACCTGGGATAACTTTACGGTCTTTGAACTTCCGTTTTATTTATTTTATTTTATTTTATTTCTTTATGCACAAAAGAAGAGTACATAGGCGGACTTAATGCCTTATGGCATTATCTACCAGTCAACCTGGGTGGTGGAGAGATAAGTGTGGTAGGTGCATTTAACAAAATTAACATAGTGTAGAAATGTTTTTAAAGTAAAAGGGAATTAAACAATAATATAAGAGTACCTGAGTACGTAAAAACAAATGAAGTGATATAGAGTGAGCGAAACAATTGTATAAATAAAGTAAATACAAAATTATATTACATAAGAGTACATAACAAATATACATACACATATGTACATAAATACTAATAAATATGTGTATAAACATATACAATATACAAATACATATAATTATAATATATATATAAATATATATATACATATATAAATATAATATACTATATTTGATGAGAATGATGGGTTGATTCCTTCAATTTGTTGAAGAGAAGCTCTCGTACTTTCATTTTAAATGCATAACGGTTGGTGGACATTCTGACTTCAGGAGGGAGCCTATTCCAAAGCAGTACAGCTTGTACTATGAAAGAAGAGTTAACGAAAACAGAAGAATGTGTGGGACACGCAAGAAGTAAATTATGCGAGGAACGAAGGGCTCTATCATGAGTAGAAGAAAGATATTGAAAGTATTTGGTCAAGTAATCAGGGGGAGAAGAAGAATGAAGAAAAGAAAAGAGTGTAGTAAGAGCACGCAAACTACGGCGCTGACGGATAGGTAACCATTTTAATTCGGAACGAAAAGTAGATACATGATCATACTTACGAAGATTGTATATGAATCGAATGCAGTTATTTAGAAGCCGGTCATACTTGTTGAGATATTCTGCATTCAGGTCATAATAACACACATCACCATAGTCGATTAAGGGAAATATTAAGGTCTGCACAAGCATGGTCTTAGTTTTGGGCGGCAGGAAATTCTTGAGACGATATAGAGCCCGAAGGGTACCGGTGACTCTCTGACTTACGTCGGTAACCTGTGGCTTCCAGTCGAGAGTGGCATCTATATACAGTCCCAGGTCTTTGACGACTGAGCTGAATGGAATAATTAACCCATTGAATGTGACTGGCGGTAGGGATGTTAGGTTTAATCTGTTTGTCATGCGCTGACTGCCTACTATTATAGCCTGACATTTAGCTGGGTTAACGTCAAGGCCGAAATCATTGCACCAAGCCAGGATGGTGTTCAGGTCTCTGTTCACATCAGCTATCGCTAATGTCACGTCCTCCACTCTCGCCTGGGAATATAACTGCAAGTCGTCGGCGTAAAGATGATACGAACATCGAAGTTTAGGGGTCAAGAAGTTGATAAAAATAGAAAATAGTAAAGGAGAGAGTATGCCACCTTGAGGAACGCCAGAGCTAAGGTCACGCCAACTTGATGAGGTTTCATCAATGCGGACAGCCTGCTGACGTCCCTGAAGATACGTTGAGAACCAGTCCAGCAAACCAGGTGGGATCATGAGATAGGAAAGGATTGATAGAAGGATATCGTGACTGACGGTATTAAAGGCGTTCGAAAAGTCAACTAAGGCCAACACTGTGACCTTAGTCTCCTCCATGCCCGCCCTAATATCGCCAGTCACTTTAAGGAGAGCGGTAGAAGTGCTATGTCCAGGTCTGAAGCCAGATTGGTATGGACTTAGAAGCTTGTTTTGGTGTATAAAGTTGGACAGCTGCTTATTGACACAAGCCTCTAGCACTTTGGCTAAAAATGGTAAAATGGAGATAGGTCGAAAATGACTAGGGAGTGTAGGATTCGGAATTTTTGGCAATGGGATAACAAAGGCTTTGCGCCACAAGGAGGGAAAGGTACCGTTGTCAATGGAAAAATTAAAGATGTGGGATAAAGGAAGGATGAGGTGATCAAGGATAAGGGTGATCATACGACGGCTTATGCCATCATATCCCACCGCGTTGGACTTTATGGAAAGGATAGTTTTCTTGACCTCACCTGGAGTGACTGGAGAAAAATTGAGGGGAGTTACGTCGGGCCGAGCTAGACCAGCCAATTGATCAACAGTGCGACGTCTGGTTTGAAGATCCAACTGAGCAGTAGAGGAGAAATGTTGGTTTAGATCGTCCAAGCCAACCGGCATCTGAGAATCAATGTGACGTTGTTTGCCAATACCTAGGGTCCCGAGGAACTTCCAGATATTGGCAGAAGAAGAAGAATTTATGTTTTCTAGAATATGGCGGCGTTTGGCGTTGCGTACCATCTGATTACACCGATTCCTTGCAGCTTTGAAAAGGGTCCAGTTTTCGTCGGTCCGATCCTTTCTGAATAGCCGGAATGCTCGTTCCCTGCGCCTCATTGCCATTTGTACGCCTCTAGTAAGCCATGGAGCAGGGGGGCGTTTTAATTTAACCTTCCTGATAGGGGCATGTTTGTTATAAAGGTTCAGAACAGTATTATTGAAAATCTCCACCTTATCGTCTACAGTGTCAGCGGTGTAAAACTGATTCCAGTTTAGTTCCGAAGCATCCTTTTCCAAGCTGTCGCGATCTATACGTCCAAAACAACGCCTGTGCAGAACCTTAGGACGGGGTTTAGGGGGTTTAAGGTTATAAGAAAGGAAGAGGAGATCATGGTGAGAAAAACCGGGAGCAGGGAATTGGCCATGAGAACAGATCAAGGATGGGTCAGAGGTAATAATTAAGTCTAGCCAAGTGTCTACACCTTCAGTGTCGTGGTGAGTGGCGCCAAGAGGAAGGATATGTAGACTGGCAGACTCAATTATTTTTAGGAGTCGAAGGGAACGTGGTGAAGTGGCGGCAAGAAGGTCGGTATTAAAATCGCCCATGATGATATGATGTGCATATTCCGACCCTAAAGATTCCAGAATCGATTCGAGACTGGAGAAGTAGTTGATGGTTGGAGGGCAATAAATCACTCCAAGGAGTGTTTTGGCTCCATTGACTGAAACCTCGAGGAAAAGATACTCTGCTGAAGCAGTATAATTAGGTGGTGAAGACAAGATAATTTTGAAAGAAAATGAGCTACGTAGGTATATAGCCACACCACCCCCTCTCCGGTCCACCCTGTCGTTACGAATCAGAACGAAACCAGGAAGAGAGTAGGTGGTGGAAGGAAGATGAGGTTTCAGCCAGCTCTCTGAAATCAGAATGGCATGAACGTTAGCATTACTGAAAGTATCATACAGGTCGCTGTAGTGACAAGGTACGCTCTGCGCATTGATATGACACACATTTAATAAGTTTTTGGTAGGTTGGTCGAATGTACGCTTGACAAAGTCCCCAAGCGTCTCAGTGAATGAGCAAAAACTGTCATTGTTTGAGGAACAAGCGGAATCGTTAGCGGAGTGAAACGAATCACCATCGGATAACATAGAATAAATATACCTAATATACTTAATATAAATATAATATATAATAAACTAATATTTAAATATACTATGCAGGAATATAATACGGTATGTACTTTTTAGAAAAGGGCAAGCACGCGTATATATGCAATGCCTTATCGCTACACCACCCGCCAGCAGACACATACACAAAACAGTACTAATGTTTAAGAAAAATAAAATGACTATAAACTAAACACAAACTTAAAATAAAAAAGTAAAATACATATTTCCGAACGCCACTCTAATGTCAAAAGTAAGTTGACATTGACAACTTTGACAACTCGTAATGAGCATAGGTAATGAGAAAGTTGAGAAACGTAAACAAAACATTTTACAAGAAGAGGGTGTGATAAAAAGATTAAATAACTAGTATAACAAAGATACTGTGGCGTAAACTTAAAAGAAACAGATTCAGCGTTAAATAAAAAGTATGGAAAAGAGAAATATATAAGGAAATACATAAAGAGAAGGCTATTTACGCGGAATGTTCTTTGCGGCGTTTGTAGTAGCTCCAGAGGGTGCTGTATTCCCGTCACCGTCCTTGGTCCCCGATGAAGTGATGCTTGCTTTGGGATATTTTTGCATCAGCCCGCTTAGCTCAACGTCGGCAACTATCTTGTGGCGGCTTCCATCCGGCGCCTTTATTATAATATTGCCATCCTGGGTCCAGCAAGTTTTGATGCCAAAATGTGATCGGGCCTTGCCAAATACAGCTTGTCGTGCTTTGGTCAGGAATTCTCTTAATGACACCGATGTTCCCTTGAGAGCTGTTTTGGCGCGCCATACAGAAGACCTGATGTCCACTTTAGTGAACCGAACAAGTACGGGCCGCTTACTGTCCTTCTTGGAAGCACCAATACGGTGGCAACTGCTCAGATCAGTGGCAGCTATATCATTCAGCTGAAGCTTATTGCGTACCAAATCCAGGATGGTTGCAACACAATTCTCCCCTTCAGCTTCTGGCACACCCAAGAAGAGGAGGTCCTTACGTCGATGCCTTGTTTCCATGACGTCAAGCTGCTTGTGGCATTCCTGGATCTGTTGACGGAGTAAGCCGAGCATGTTGAAGACTAACTCGCGGAAAGTTCTAAACTCTTCAGCAACACGCGCTACAGTGTCCTTAGCAGAACCCCCGCTGTTTAACTGAGCTTCAAGAGCTGCCATCCTTTTTGTAAAGGTCTCCTCTAGACTCCTCTGTGCAGACTCTATGTCTTGTAATTGTGACATGATGGATGATGGATTTATTTTCTTTGTGTGATGTGATATGTGCAGGTGCTTATCTGGCAGGTGGTAAGTTCTACACTTATTAATGAAGTGTCATCAATACAATTCCATAAGTGCTATGCTAAACGGAACTGTTATACACTATTTTATTAAAATACAATTAGGAAATACTGGTAATTTAAAATAAATTCTATTTTTAAAATCGCAAAGACGTGTTCACTTTTTCGTCACCTACCGCCGAAAAAACCGCCGTTTTACCGTCATGTCCGCTATTATGTAGTCTATTTGGGACATGTGACACTTTTATAGGTGATCAGATGTTCTTGTTTCTTTTGAAAGTTCGTATTTAAATGGTTAGCGCATGTCTCGCAAAGAAGTCCAAGATTTCTTCACCTTGTTCGTTAATTACACCTATCCCAAATCCACCGTGAACCGTCCCACCTGTTAAATTTTTGGCTCCTACGTGACCATTTAGGTCCGCGCCAATAATCTTGTATTCATTAGATGGGATGCTGTGTATCAGATCGTCTAAGTCCTCCCAAAAAATCCCCTTCTCCTCCTCAGTGCAGCCTGCCTGTGGGGCATACGCTGATATTATGTTGGTGATTTTCTGGTCATCCAAAGCCAATTTTACAGCTATAATTCTATCAGTGCATTTGCCGTCTTTAACCTTAATCTATATATATATAATTGCATAAATGAACATTATAAAAATGAATTGCTGTTCGTTAGTCTCGCTAAAACTCGAGAACGGCTGAACGGATTTATCTTATCTTGGTTTTGAAATGTTCGTGAAGGTCTAGGGAAGGTTTAAAAGTTGAGAAAAATTCGAATAATGGCCGGAAAAACCATCAAAACAGCCCTTTTCTATTTCCTATACAAAATTTTCTAAATAAAATGGAGAGTCAATTTGTAATTTATTACCGCTGCATAAAGTTCAAATTCGCGTGCGCGTTTATATACATCTTTGTTTGATGGCAGTTTTGGCAGGTTTCCGGACCTGAAGTCTCAGTGCTGCCGGCCAGCGGGCTTCATGTCAGAAGAAACCCATTGATAATCACTACGTAATATTATAAATTCGAAATTGTGTATGTATGTATGTTCTGTTTTCACGCTAAAACGGCTGAACCAATTTTGTTGAATTTTAATATAGAGATACATATATTGGACCATGGAGACGGACATAGGCTACCATAAGTTGTAAAAATTAAACTGGCAGGGATTGTAGGGAGGGTAGAAGTTTGTACGGCACAAATTTACCTCTTGGAAGTAAGAACGCATGCGCTGATAATTGAGTGCTGCGCATGTGCTATCGCATATCTGTCAGTACTGTCACGTCATACATAATGTCATACTGTGCACATTGATTAAATTGTTCGCATATCTATCTATACTAATATAATAAAGCGGAAGAGTTTGTTTGTTTGTTTGAACGTGCTAATCTCAGGAACTATCGGTCGGATCTGAAAAATTCTTTTTGTATACGATAGCCCAGTTATTCCGGAAGGCAATAGGCTATATAACATAACGCTTCAACCCCTTGGGGCCGGGCAAAAGGCTAAAAAGGCCAAAACATAATGTCGGCTAATCTCAGGAACTAGCAGTCGGATTTTAAAAATTCTTATTGCCTATGATAGCCAAATTTTCCGAAAGGCTTATAGGCTTTATAAAATTACGCCACAACTTTTAGGTGCCAGACAAAAATCATAAAATGGTCAAACGAGAAGGGGGAGGGTTGGGTCAAAGGCAAAAAAAGGCTAAACGAATAGGATATAATCTATATGGGTATCGTTTTCGAGATTTTCGGGACGCTGATTAATAATATGAAATTTATTTAGTGATCCAAGACGGCGGACGGGAAATCAAAGATGGCGCATGAGAAAATTTTAAATATCAATATGGGTATCGCCTTCGATATTTTAAGGGGTGGAGAATCGAAATACAACATCTATTTCGTGATCAAAGATGGCGGATGGGCAATCAAAGATGGTGGATGGGAAAATTTAAAAAAATCAATATTCGTATCGTCTTCGATGTTTAAAGGGATGGGGAATCCAAATACAACATCTATTTCGTGATTCAAGATGGCGGATGGGAAATCAAAAATGGCGGATGGGAAAAAATTTAAAAATCAATATGGGTATCGTCTCCGATATTTTAAGGAATGGGGAATTCAAAACCACCATCTATTTCGTGATCAAAGATGGCGGATGCGATTTCTTTTTTAAATCAATATGGGCATCATCTCCAATATTTTAAGGGATGGGGAATCCAAATCCGACATCTACTTCGTGATCAAAGATGGCGGATGAGCTATGAAGATGGCGGATGGGAAAGTTTTAAAAAATCAATATGGTTATCGTCTCCGATGTTTTAAGGGATGGCGAATCTAAATACAACATCTATTTCGTGATCAAAGATGGCGGATAGGAAATCAAAGATGGCGGACGGGATTTTTTTAAAGTCGATATGGGTATCGTCTCCGATATTTTAAGGAATGGGGAATTCAATATTATATAAAAATCTATGTTTGTTTGTTCATCATTTATAGACTCTGAAATGATTAGAGATTAAGCGCTAAGTCAATGGTAACTTTGGAAAATGGGTTTGGAAAAAAGGGAATTAAATAAAATCTAAAGGCGATACGGAGTTCGCTGGGTCAGCTAGTTTCTTATAAATTTACATGACTAACCTGTACTGTGAATGATGAGAGACTAGCTGTAGTAGTACATTTTTAATTAAAAAATAACGATTTGTGTTGTTCTTGTGTCCTATGAGTTTAGACTTCAGAGTAAGGCTTTATTAAATGAATTTTCAAAAACAAGTAAATCTTTGACTTCATATCAAGCTAAAAACTCTAAAGACCAAAACGTAATTTTCGTGTATGACTCCCGTCAATTCAACAAAGCTGCACCAAAGCCAGCAGTATCAACGACGCGTATTAATGGTTCCTATAAACACACTGCACTTTTAGCTTGATCGCTTACCTTCGACATGAAAAGCGAGCCCCGGAGACTCAGGTCGATTTTAAAGAATGGAGAGTAATATCAAAAGTGGACACGGTCTATTTAAGCTAATGTGAGCATGCTCATTTCATAAAATTTGACGTTATTAATGGAATTCGTGGCCATAATTTAAATGCGTCAGATACAATATTGTATTCTACTACATACACACGACACCAGCTAGTCCCAAACTAAAGCAGGGATTGTACTATGGATACCGGGCAATGGATAATCGATAAAAATACTTTTATAGATTTTTTTATTAATAGGAACATATTATAACAAAACGTTAAATTGAGTTCATATTAAGTATAATAGCATGAATAATTAACGTTTAGTACCTAGCGCACATGTATTTAGCCCATTGTTTTATGTAGCAGTCGGGATCGTTATACATAATACGCTTAAATAATTTAAATTACAACATAGTAATAGGTATGTATTATATATCATATTATTCGCCTAGAATATTAACCATAATGGTTAACTTTTAAATCTTTTAAACGAAGAATTCCCAAATGAAGTTGAAAAAAAAATGACCGGTAATTCGCGACTTAAGGTGCAAGACACGAGCATGAATTGTTATTTATGTAATGTTGACAAACGCAGTTATTAATTATTCAATTATTAATCTTTCAGAAACTGGTTTTCTAACTAACAATTGTATTACAACACTATCCACATATTTTTTATCAACATATTTCTATTATATTTATTTCATTGTAACTAATGGAATAAATATATGAGTAACGGTGGTCATTATCTTTATGTTTAAGTATAAACTTTACAAAAAAAATTGTGGAATTATTACGGCAGATATCTACAATTTTACTAATTATGACTTACCGGTGGACAGATATTTTTTTACCATTTTCGGTCAATAGTCCCATTCGGCTTTTACATCCGACGGCACTACAAACTGTTGCCATTTTCTGATTTCTAAATGTTATAATATTCACAATAATAATATTTTGTAGCAATTAAAATTGCAGTTTATCTTCAACACGGCTTTCACTCCAGCTGGATGAACATCGACATGACATAAAAAATTTCTTGGCACAGGTATGTCATTCAAGGCTGTATAAAACATGTACAAAAGCGCTATAGCTATCACACTCGAACATATGCAGTTCTTTAATTAAAGATAATAGAGATGCATATACGATTTCTACTCTTTTTGAAATGCTCTCTCCATATATATTTGCTCCTTGTCTCCATATAATAATTGCTCCATGGCTGTAGGGATGTTGCAAGCGGGAAAAAGTCAATCTCAGGTATCTCGGTATTTTGGTATCAACAGAACACGGGTTACACTAACACGGGAGATCCTGCAGAGCAGCACCCAGGTCGAGGTAGGTGTACAACCACACGGCAAGATCGATACATACAACTGACTGCAAAACGCCAGCCGATGTTAACCGCCCGAGACATAGGTTTAAGGCTACAAAATTCAAGTGGTGTTGTTGTTAGCTGCCAAACTGTGCGAAATTGACTGCATTAGTATGGCCTACGAGCGCGACGGCCAATTAGGTGCCCACCGATAAGTCACGGGAATCGCCCTCGTCGAAATTAATGGTGTAGGTAACACATTACATGGACCCGGGAACAATGGGATAAAATTTTATTTTGCGATGAGTCTCGATTTGGGTTCAAGCCTGATACTAGAAGGGTAAGAGTGTACCGTCGTCCTGGAAATACTGAAAGACTGAAGTGTGTTCAGGAAGTGCATCTATACAACGACTCAACAGTTATGGTATGGGCGGGTATTATGAAGAACAGACGAACTGAGCTCGTTTTTGTAAATGGTAACATGAACGCTGTAAATTACGTTGAGGATGTTCTAAGGCTTTATGTCCGTCCATTCGCACAAACGCTTGACTCCGATTTCATGTTGATGCATGACAATGTGCGTTCGCATACAGCTTTGCACACACGGGAGTAATTGGCAAGGGAAAACATCCTGGTATTGCCTTGGCCTGCACAATCGTCAGACCTCAACCCAATCAAGCATGCATGGGGCATGCTCCAAAGACGTGTTTTAAAGGACTTGGATGGAGTGACAACAACCCAACAACTGTTGGACTTATTAAAATTTCATTATGAGCGATTGCCACAGGATAACATTAACAATCTTATCGATTCTATGAATAATCGGTGCCAGCAGGTTCTCAATAACAGAGGAGGCCACATTTTGTATTAAATTATGCAATTTTTGTACAACCATTTCATTTTAGTTTAAGTTTTGTTGATTAGGCTCCTTACTTTGTACTACGTACATACAGTACTTACTCGTAATTATTGTTAATTAAGATTATTAAAAAAATGTTGTTTAATATCAAAAAAGCATTAAAAATAATATAAATAAGAAAATACTAAGGATTTAATGCGAAAACATATTGTAAAATTGAAATTTGTATGTGTTGCTTAGTCTTTTTTGATGTGTGTAGTTCTTGGTGGTGTCGTATATTGCCTTGAACGACAGCCACTCCGTGTGCGCGCCGCCGAACGTCAGGAAATTGATGATGACTTTCGCAACCGCCTGATGTGGTGACGATATCGATGTGTCCGGTGGCTTCCTATCGGCGGAAGTGAGATCCATGATGAACGGCTTCAGCGAATCATCTCCCTGTTGATGAACGTCCATCTTCTGTTAGGGGGATCCATATTCTTTACTATCTATCTTCTGTGCCCCGTCGACGTCCCTCTTCTGAGCGGGCGCCGATGTCACTTCTATATCTTCAGGGCCGGGCTAGGGTTCCGGAGCCTCTTCCAACCACGAACGCACGTAATCCTGTTTTGACTGTCCGTCCTCGTAGTAGTCGTCCGAGTCCGCCTCCTCTTCAGCCTTCTGTAGTGCTAACTGTAGTTTTATCTTCAAAACACTCCTATTGGAGCGTCCCGTAGCTGCTGAGCGCCGATCGCGTTCCCTTGTTGACATTTTTCTATCTCGGTTTTTTATAATACTATGTTGCCATCGATATATATGTACTAAAGTACTAAATGTAGCATTCAGAACATTTACTTTGTTCAAATGCTTTGCATGAACATACCGGCAAAGCAATCTAGTGTCACTTTGACTTGCCTGCACTGTGGGTCCGCTTCGTTTATTGACTGTGTGGCGACGATATATCGATTAATTTGAATCAGAACTAGTATCCGTAGTAGCGTTAGACAATATTTTTAATTATTTATGTAAATAAAAGAGTATCATAATACCACATTAAAATGTATTTCTTTATTTTTATGTGACGTCATTTACGATCATAGAATAACTACTATGCAGAAATACATTGCAAGTGATTGTAGGTAAAATATATGACTAAGACCAGACTTCGTGAAGGTTTTAAGAGTTTTTTAGTTTGATTAATGTTATAAAACCAATTTGACGTTGTATAACACTAATTCTGTGTTCTTTTTATTTTTTGGTATATTGATCGTAATAACCGTATTAACGAATATTTCAACACTTCATCATAGTAGGTACACATTTGCAGTTATAGAAAAACACGCAAAAATAATATTGAACCATGAGGCCAAAACAGATCCTGATTTCCATTATCCGACCAATAGACAAAAGACCACAAAATTAATTGTGTTTGGTGGCAATTGAATAGTTTTTGAAATATATTTTTGAGCATTTCTTGCTAGAGTAAATTTATCTGCAATTTAAAATATTTTTTTTAGGCAGGACTTCAACCCGCGACCACGTCGATACCGTACCGACTAAGCTACTCAGGCCACTTCGTCATAGATTTTTTTTTAATAGTTGGTTTCCTTATGGTAGCAAATAGTGCCATCTGCCACATGTGTAGGTTTAGAACTCTGTGGTCAGCAAGGGCATCTTTACAGAATGAAAAACAATCCTGCCTTATATATTAGGACTAGAGGACGCCAGCAGCTACGCCTGCAAATTTTTTAAATTTACCCGTTTCGGCGGATTCCGTGGGAATTTCGGGAAATCCCTTCTTGTTGCACCCCTACAGTCCCCAAGGAACATACATGCCAAATTTCAGCTTCCTGCGCCCAATAGTTTCGGCTGTAGCATGTCTGTCAGTCAGTCAGTAACGCAAGGATTTTATATATTAAGATATGTTTAAGCAATTCTCATAGTAAGATAAATATAAAGTTTAAAAATTAGAATTTTTCGTGAGGCAACTAAGGCAAGTCTTGAACTTACGCCTACGAATACATTATTCTATTTTGTAATAAAAACATCTGAATATGTTTATAGATTCTATTTTTTTACTTAAATAAACCCCCAGCAATTAATTCCTTTTATTTAAATAAACTGTTCTTATTATGTTGATGAAATATCGTAGGCAGAAAACATCTCTTCTGTGATGTATATAGTCTTTGCAAAGGGCAATAAGCAGCCAGTAGCGTTAGAGAACTATTGGATACTCATTGGTAAGATGCCAGGACTTGTTGTTGTTGATTGGCTATAATAATAACTAGACACTGTAAGTCATTGGCGCTGCTTGCGCCTGCGTGTTGCGCTAGTACGATTAGACGTCATACATTAGACAATTTGAACAAAATATTTATAGGGAATGCTCCGTCTATCGTTAGAGTATATGTCAATGTATGTTGCGCTGTACAAACGCTCGATCTATCGGACGGTTGCAACGTCCTCTCCTTGCCGTCTACATTCTTCGACTGCACCTCTGCTCGCTCCCTTGCGTCTTGAAGCGTGATGTTTCGTTCGTCCCTCCCCGCGGGGCAGGCGGGAAGCGGCGGCGGCGCGTCACTCCCGACTGTTGTCAACGGCGATCGCGGCGGCCCATCGTGATGGACGACCGCGGCGGCTGGAATGCGGGCGGCAGCGGCGCGGGCGGGGGTACTACTGGAACTAGGCCCGGCGCCGGCCGCTCCCCCGGCGACCTTAGGAGCAGGACCTTTTGAATGCGCCGTGAGCATTCTTCAAACTATCTTCGATACTCGGCGCAATCCGGCTCGATGCGACCAACAAATGTGACGGATGCCAGGAATCGAACTTTAGCTGTTCCGCCACAGTGCGCTGGTGGTGTTTGACTGAAGAGTGTTCCTATGAAGACTGTGTTCTATGTGTGCGTGGACTGTATGGCTTCTAACTATAGGGCTTCAGAAATGAAACATCATTCTTCAAGGCGACCAATACTGTTCAGGTGTTCGGTGCTGGATGGTTACATAAGGTTACTGACAGTTACTGAGTTACAAAGATGGTTTGATTGGGACGCCAACAACTTGCCGAAAACTGTGTCGCTTAGCTACTTCGAAACTTTACCATAACGATGACCACCGCACCGAACATTTGCACAAAAAATCTTTATTTTCAAAACGGTACATACATGTTATCATCTTAGTCTAGGGTACATGTATACATATGTGACATACATAGCTAGATAGGTCTTAAAAAGTTCTATCTAATAGTACACAATACATAAACCTATCTGTTTGCATCACTAAGTTATTAACGAAAAACTATCAAATATTGTTGTCGCTCCAGGGTCCGCCCACTATATTTTCCATAAAATAACTATTAAATACTAAAAATAAATATATAATTTTGGTAGGCCCGTGTGTGCAACTATTTGGAGCACATAATAAAATAAGAGTCATGAAAATATCTTTATCCAATTCCAAGATAATACAGTAAAACCTACGATGCATAAGTAAAAATACAAACTATTTTAGATAAGCACAATCGTATATAAACAAAGTTTATGATAAACATGCAAATGTTTATTATTACTATTATTTCAACTATATAAACTAATAACTAGTAATAAGAAAGCATTCTGATATGATTTGAACCCTATTTCAAGCAAAAAACCACATATAAAATTCTATGTTAACAAAACAGCTATTTATCAACTATCAGTTCTTATCTATGGCAACTGATAACACTATTTATGGTCGATATCTAAGTCCCTATGGTTAGCACACGTATACTTTTAATGTTTATGCACTACACGACACTTCTTATTACCGATTCGCGAATTTTCACTGTTCTATCGTTATTTTTGCACTTTGACGCGTCCGGGAATCGAACCCGGTGTACCGCACGATTGGATAACACTATTTTTACACGAAATTCACTCGCGGTTTCGAATGTACTATTCACTATCACAGTTTTTAATGTCTGTCGCGTACATTTTCTATTAGAAGGAAATTACACTGTAGTAGTACTACGCTCAATTATAAATTACTAGATATATGACAATTACGGTATTAAAAGTTAGCCTATGTCGCTCTACAACTTAGTATCTTAACACACAAAGATACCAACAATGCTGCGTTTAGACGTGAAAGAAGGACAAATAAATAATTAGCTAGTAAATTAAATTTTATGGATACATATTTCTATTTTTGCATTTCTATACATGCACCAACAGAGTAGATGTAAATTCAGTAGTTCTAGTGTTTAACCGGCGCGTAATGTTATATTAATAATTTAAACAACTATTACGAAAAAAGGTACTGTTGTGGCCGCCATCCAACAACCCCGATTAACGACGGCCCGCGTTGGGCGCTTAACCCTTGAGGTGCGATCAAACTAAAGGCAAAGTGCCACAAGTGCGAAAGGTCACGTTGCTGCAAATTTTCATTGGCGTAGGTTACCGGAAAAAAAATAATTATGACACCTTTATATAATTATATCACATAAATTGCATATCATTGTATTGGTTATAAAATCAGCTATCATAATAATAACATGAATTACTACTAAATACTCACTTTTCCGGCAAAACAAGCTAACAAACTTAGAGGTTTGTTTTTTTTCACTCGTTCACACAAACATTTCATCACATATTAATGAATTTCATTACTTGTTTCGTTCATAAACACAAAAACATTATCATATCATTTACCTTTAGGTTTTCACACAATACATTATTAATTTGTAACAAACGAATCTAACGCCACTAAAAAAATTATAATCCGAACGCGTAACAAAAAGTTCGCCGTGCCAGGCAGCCATGTTACTGTTACGAACACTGTAGCTGTGAATTATTTACCATTTGAAACACGATAACAGTGAAAATGTACAACAATGCTAGTATTTAGTTGCTAAAATATGTTTTCAGATAAATAATCTGGGTACTTTTATGTCTTTCATAACTATTAAAAGAATATTTATCATAAAACACTTACGAAAATAGCGAGTTTCAAGAGTAAAATAGCCCTTCTAAAAAGTTTTTGCCTTTTATCACTGTATTTCTTGTCTTCGTCACGAATAATGTCACTTCACGATTAATATTTATTTATTTCTGAGTAAATCTATATAAGTATCTTTATAAAATATTCGCCGGTTTCTTCCACAAGACAACTCTTATTACAAAGATCGCGGAACAAAACATAACAATGGCGGACGCTTTCGCAACTGAGACACAGATAATTATATTTCAATATTTTTTGGCGCGTTTCGTTTCCCTCAACCTTCTAAAACGATTTAAATGCATAGAATATGAATTATTCTTATAGTTACTACTTTCGTTTCTTGGTTTAAGTAAAACGTTGCGCATGCCACGCGCAATTGCGCGATCTCGGCGGTCCACCAGTACACCCGGCGCCTTGCGGGCAGATCTGCGTCATCGTGGCCACGGCCATCGTCCCCACGGATCCCGATCTAGGGACCCCAGCAGCTCTTCCCTGGCAGGCGACTTTGAGTCGCCGATGGCCAGCCACAGAGTCTCCTTAGAGGCGCGGTACACCTCATACAGCGCTTCCTCCTCGGCGGAATCTCGTCGACGTCGTCGCCGGTACACCCGATACCGGAGACGACGTCGACGAGATTCCGCCAGTAAGTTGGCAAGTTGCGTGCCTGGGTGCCTCCACTAACGCAAAGCACGCAACCCCAGTGGCTAGAGGCGGTGGTATCGGTTCTCTTCCCAGAGCGAGTGGGACACGTTCCCCCGGCGATGGCTTCACCCTCAGCCACAGACTCTCCAGAAGAGCAAACTCAAAACTCAAACTTAAAATCGTTTATTCATCTAGGTCACAAGGTGACGCTTATGAACGTCAAATTTTAATGTACATTACTTAATGCTTCTACATTTACATTTACTGCCCATTCGCAAAGCAATAGGTAGAACCACGAGAAAGAACGGGCAATAAAACTCGTGGCCACTCTTTTTAATCGCCAGTGTTATGTTACATATTTTGTTTTTGTAAGGAGCTGCAACTGTTTCACATTGTACTAAATTACTTGAAAATAGTAATTAGTTACAGACATAATACTTAAGAAATTAATGCAGTTACTAAATTAAGTGCCTTAGTTAGCCTTCCAATGTGAATATTGTGTAACAGGAGCATCCACTTACGTCTTGTAATGTAGGCAACTCGCGACCATGTTCAGAACTATGGTGAAAATGTATGTTACAGAAGTGACTGTATATGAATATACAAAATTACAAAAACATTAGTTTACAGCCCATGATCACGAGTTATCTTCATCTTCCAGTGCAGTAAAACTTTAATAAAATTAGTGGAACAACAATGCAAATGTAAATGTAGTACCTAAGTTTAATGACCTAATAATACATGAACAGTAATTTAAAAGAACTAGAAATTGGTATTTTATTGTAAATACGGATACCTAGCCCTACAAAAGAATTATTAACTTTATGTAAACGATGATAAGGGGCATATAACCTATGCCTGTTTCGTGTATTTATATTATGTATATCGCTTTTTGTGGTAAATAAACCTATATTTTGCCTAATGTACAAAATATTAGCAAATAAAAATTGCGAGGCTACTGTAAGAATTCCTATAGACTTAAAGCGTTCCCTAAGAGTATCTTTTGCTCCTAACATGTATATTGCTCGTACCGCTCGTTTCTGTAGAACGAAGATATTCTGAATATCCACAGCTTTGACCCATAACAAAATGCCGTAGGACATAATACTGTGAAAATAGCTAAAATATACTAAACGAGCCGTGTCGATGTCAGTAAGTTGCCTAACTTTTCTGACGGCATACGCAGCAGAACTGAGCTTTCCTGCAAGACATGCTATATGTGCACCCCATTGTAACTTATTATCTAATGTAATACCTAGGAACACTGTAGAGTCTACTGTGTCAAGTTCCTCCCTATCTAGCATAATATTAGTTCCCAGTTGTCTTACGTTAGGTAAAGAAAATTGAACGCATTTAGTTTTCCTAGAATTAAGTACTAAGTTGTTTGCTGTAAACCATTGTGTAACTTGTAATAGTGCATTATTTACATCATCAAATTGATTTCTATTTCTATCTACTTTAAAAATAAGTGACGTATCATCTGCAAAAAATACAACATCACTGATGTTTTTTAAATAAAAAGGTAAGTCATTAATATATACAAGAAATAGAAAAGGACCTAAAATTGAGCCTTGTGGAACGCCTAGCTGTATAGGTAATTTAGAGGATGTAGTCCCATTTACATCGACGCACTGAAATCTCTGCCGCAGGTACGAATCGACAACACTAAGTGCAGTTTTCTCTACACCATAGTGGCGGAGCTTCCGCCGTAGTGTGTCGTGCTGAACGCAGTCAAATGCTTTAGATAGGTCACAGAACACTCCAATAGCATTCTTTGATGACTCCCAAGCACTATAAACGTGTTTTATGAGAGCAACACCTTGCCGTAGTGCGGAGGATGGTCGGTAGCGCAGAGTCGTGGGACGCGGTGGTTTCCTTCTGCGAAGACGTGATGTCGCAGAAGGAAACTGCGGAAAGGGAGAGGGAGATCTCGACTCCCTTCCCCGGCCGCAGAAGGCGCACAACGAGAAGGGCGGACAACGCCCTTTTCCGGCCCCCATGAATGGGTCCAGGGGCGAGGGACTTCGGGAAGTCCTCGCCCCCTATTCGATGGACCCGAGGCGCAGGCGCGCGCGGGTGTCGGCGCGCGCCTCTGAGGCGATGCACGGGGTAGTTCAACATCTCACTACTCCGTGCAGAAGACGAGGCCCGGACAGACCCGGCCAGCACTAGTGTGGGGCTGCGGAAGAATTTGGATTCCCGCGCGTGCGAGGAAACACCGGGGTGGTTTTAGCCGGTAAGAGACCGGCACGCCCCTCCGCCTTTCCCCAGGCGGAGGTAGTCCACGAGGATTTCCCCACGCAAAAAAAAAATATGTCGCTCTACAACTTACTTAGTATCTTAACACACAAAGATACCAACATTGGTGCGTTTAGATGTGAAAGAAGGACAAATAAACAATTAGCTAGTAAATGTTATTTTATAGATATATATTTATATTTTTGCATTTCTATACATGCACCAAAAGAGTTCATTTAAATTCAACAGTTCTAGTGTTTAACCGGAGAGTAATGTTTTATTAATAATTCAAACAACTATTAAGAAAATACTGTTATGGCGCGATAGCAATAAAAATATGATCACAACCTCTCAATATATTAAATTGAATGCGAGTAAAACCACAAAGAAAAGCTTGTTGCTTATATTTCCAAGCACTATTTTCTCCTATACAACAGATGTTACATTAATAATATTGGATTTCTATGAATAGCATGTATGATAACGCAAAGCTTCCTTTATGAAACGACAGAAATAAGATGTTACTAAGCTACCGTTTACGAGCGGCGAAGTAACAAATATCCTTAAGTTGATTTATTTCCACATGGCAATATGTTTCTTTTTAGTATCGAATCAGTAGTTTTATTGGTACCATAACAACTAGGTTAGACGTAGTAATGACTATCAAATCGATAACGTATCGGTAAGGAGGGTGCTAGCGATATTACCGCTCGAATAATGATATCCGTGTTTGGCGACATCTAGGCAATTTGAAATGTTTTTTGATACAAGATTTTTTTATTCTCGATTGGATATATTATTATGTTAAGAGGACTATTACCCTTTTGCTGACACTATTGAATCTGCCAAATGTAATAAGGTCTTTTTTCAAATTGCTATTCTCCGTGGCGCTACTTAAAATTTGTCGACAGAAAAGCAATAGGTATAGTAAAGTTGCTAAACTTAATAAATAAAGGTAACAACTGTATACTAGGCTGTTCAATTCCTACATTGACTAGTGAATATTATGATAAACCATCATAATTTTAAAAAAGACATCTTCGCGTTAGCGTTACCGCTTAACACTTCTCTGTCTCATGGGTTCAATCCCGACACAGAAGAAAACTTTGTGTGGTCCACGATTAGTTGCTTCGAGTCCAGGTCTTTCATGTGTCCGCTTGCTAGATGTCTAGCAAGTTCCTAAGGATATAATTATTTAATACTAGAGACAGCAAAATTGTTAAAAATCGCTTGCTAAACGGCGAAGAAAACAATCGTGAGGAAACCTGCATAACTGAGAGTTTTCCGTTATGTTCTCAAAAGACATGCGAAATCTGCCGACCCGCTTTTGGCCAGCGTGGTGGACTATGGCCTTACCTTTCTCTTAGAGAGAAGAGGCCTACGCCCAGCAGTGGGATAGTTTATATACAGGGCTGATGATGACTAATGACGGCGAATTCTAAAAACATTGTTTTATAATATAATAGTCACTAAAAACGTGTGAGAAACGTGTTGTTTATAATTTTAACAGACTATTTTATCTTACAGGTACTCGATTATCTAAGGATTATTCAACGTGTTTTACTTTCTTCTATCTTGAATATAAGCAAAATAAACTATACTTAGGGATGGAAATTCTAAAATAAACTTAGGTAATAATCGTAGATGATAGTTTTCTGGGAAGATTGTATGCATTAATTTCTTAAATTTGTCTGTCATGTAATGTCTGTAAGAATTCGTACTATTATTAATAAACCTATCAAAATTAAATAAGGCATTTTGATGTGCTGTTGTAGTAAGCCAGGCATGTTGGGCCTTTTGCGACTTATGAGATATTTGGCTCAATTCTCAGCAACTCTGAAGCAAAAAGTGATGATTGAATTTTATCCTTGGAGATGAAACCGTTAACACGACCAACAGCTTGTCTTCTGACTCCGCACGTGCTTTGAATAGGACGTTCAGCCGTTGACCCCACGACCAATCTCTCGCCGATCGTGTTGGCTTAAGGCACGAGGTTGTAGCCAACCGCAAACCGCACTAGCAGGCGACGTGTTGCCACGTCATGCTAAAAACTCGTATCTTTAGCCGTGTTGGACTTTGAGAGCCTTAGTATCATGAGATGTAGATGCCATAATACTAAGATGCCTTAGTATTATGGTATAAGAGGTACAAAAGTTTGTCGCGCGCAGTTGGCTGGCCGAGCTCGAAGTCCGTAGGTATGACTCGCATTCTGACCTCTTTTATGAAGTTAAAACACTATGTTTTAACTTCATATAAGCGATAGATAATATTACCGTGCTTTTGTCGACTTAAATCATTAAACTATGATGTACTAGGTACTAGAGCACGCAAAACTAAGCAATTGTCTGCTCTTGACACTCTAGTAGTTAGTACGTACGTCAAGCTACCGCTGGCTGCACTTTGCGCGCAATTTAATTTGAGATACTTACTGACACAACTTCAGTCATTAGTACAGTATACCTTAGTAACTTAAAGCCATATAAATAAGATAATTATCTTTATTATATACCATAAACTGTTTAGTATTTAGTCTATTTCTTTATTTCTGACAAGGAATACTTACGTAGGTAAGTTTTACTGCACGTAGACTCATTTTACTGCAAATAACTAACTGTCGAGTTTCAATAAATATTTTTTTATATTCCATATTCTTTTATTTGTCTTGAATAATCAAACTAAAGGGGTTTGGGTAAAATTGGCATGTTTTTTTAAATACGCGGCCACTAATGAAAAGTGTTTTGTTAAAAAGAACACATTAAGTCGAAATTTTTTTTCTATGAACGTTACTTTCTCACGTTCATCGAAGCCGAGATATTTAAAGTAAATAATCTATAAAAGCAAATTGCCATTTGCTAAAAATTGAAGACAATTGAAGACAATGCGACTGGTTAGACAAGATTTAATCGCAGAATTCGTGCCACAGAACTTGGGTTTCAACCACATGACCCCGGACCCGTGAAGACGTTATATCCCGATGTCTATCCATTCCAAATGCTCTATTTGGAAATCCAGATGCCCCTATAGGTGATCGTAGAGCCATTATTATACTAGACGGCACATACGTTTACTTGCAAAAAAACAGTAATTATTATTTTCAAAGAAAATCTTATAGCCATCATAAACATCAACATCAACGGCGATCACTTACCTTCGATTCGCAGACGATATCGTAGTCATGGCTGAGACCATGGAAGACCTAGGCACAATGCTCGATGGCCTCTGTAGAGTCTCCCAACAAGTAGGTCTTAAGATGAACATGGACAAGACGAAAATCATGTCGAACGTGCATGTTGTACCTGCTCCTACTCAGGTTGGGAACTCTACAGTCGAAGTTGTGGACAAGTATATCTACCTGGTACCAGTAGTCTAATTAGGTAGGTCCAACTTCGAGAAGGAGGTCAATCGTCGAATCCAACTCGGTTGGGCAGCGTTTGGGAAGCTATGACATATCTTCTCGTCCGATATCCCGCAGTGTCTCAAGACGAAAGTCTTTGTACAGTGTGTGTTGCCAGTGATGACTTACGGATCAGAGACGTGGTCGCTCACTATGGGTCTTATCAGAAGGCTCAAGGTCACTCAGAGGGCGATGGAGAGAGCTATGCTTGGAGTTTCACTGCGAGATCGAATCAGAAATGAGGAGATCCGCAGTAGAACCAAAGTCGCCGACATACCTCTCCGGATAGCCAAGCTGAAGTGGCAGTGGGCAGGGCACATAGCTCGAAGAACCGATGGCCGTTGGGGCAGAAAGGTTCTGGAAAGGCGGCCACGTGCCGGACGACGCAGCAAAGGTAGGCCCGCAAGGTAGACCGACGATCTCGTCAAGATCGCGGGAGGCGGTTGGATGCGAGCGGCTCAAGACCGGTATGTGTGGAGAACCTTGGGGGAGCAGCAGTGGACGTCGTGTGGCTGATATGATGATGATGAATGCCGTAAATACACCTCCAATAACATGCGTAACTTTATGAATGTATGAATCGTGCCATGCGTGCTGTATTTTTTCACAATACATATACGTGGTTACGTCTTTATTTAGACTACATGATGTTGAAATTCTTCCTATTTCATCATATCTTCATATTTCAGCTCCGATATTACTTAGGGCAAAGTTATTTTATGAGTCATTATTATTATATATATCACTATACGTTAGCAACAATAAATTAATTGGCCGCTCAAAAAAAATCATGCCATTGGTTCATACAAAATTACCCAAACCCCTTTATCAATGATATGTAACCTTTGTTTTATAATAAAGCCTATTGAGTTTCAATTATCAGTCAATAACAAATAGTAATCCCACCACATTGTTCCGTTATCTTTTGAAACGATATTCGGTTTAATTTATTAGCCTTTGAAACTGCTCAGTACAGTAGCAATTAAAGTCTCATTTTTATCAAATTGACGTGCTGAATTTCTACGCGATTTATAAATACAGTTGAAAAGAGGTTGCTTATTATAAACCTATGCACCCTCTCTTCAACTAAATTTTGCTTATCGTTTGACCTTTTATGCAATTACTTGACATAAAGACATATTTATTTCTGCCTTTTGGTGATTTACAACACTCATACAAGTCAAAACTCTATTCTTAATTATGCTGGCTATTCCTATAATTGAATAAACAATACTTAGTTCACGGTACAAAGCCCTTGTAGAGAAACAACTAGACTGCTACGCAGAAAGTCTCGGTTTCAAGCCTACGTGCAACACTTTAATTTCGAAGTTATGTGCGGATTCAATTGGCACTTGGCAGTTATCATCCACGTTCCCTAAAAGCGCCGCTGGCAGCTACTAGTAAGCGGTTACTAAATGCTTATAGAAAACGAATGTTGGATATCCACATAAAATAACGGTATCTATACTGCTGTGGTTCGTATGGTGGTTTTCCTTCTCCCGCATCCCGCTACTCCTCCTGTTCCTTCTTCCACCCAGGTCGGCAACGCTCTCCAAGGAAGACCCCTCTAAGGATACCACGTCCATAGGCGATAATTACTTACCGTCAGGCGATCCGGCTTCTCTTTAGCCTCCAATGCCATATAAAACATAAAGAATATGGAAAAATGTTTACATCGAAGAACGGTTTGAATACTATCCATTCGTATGCCAATTTGGACAAGACCTAACGGAAAGACGGAAATTCGAACTAAAGATCTCCAGCCTAGCAACTTGTAAAATTCCAAATGTTTTAGTAGTTGCCTATTTAGAACAAGGCAAAGATATGTTTCAGACTTCGTAAAATAATCGATCACACAATTCAGCGCCAAGTAGCTGAGAAATTTATCGAATCAAAGTAAAAAAATAAACTAGTATTTTAAGCCACTAAAGTAGAACGTAAGGCTATTACAAATATGTCATACTTGCTACAAATGAGAAACCCATTGAATGACCCGAACTTTTATATAGAAACCTTGCGGTATTCAAAATTGTCCAAACATCACAGAAATTCGCGTGGGAGCCTACGTTTCAGTTTATACCTTAAAGGGACAGTTTCACTTATAAAAATTGATCTTTCATCGTTGCACAATAGCGGTCTAGTAAACCAATGGATCTTTGTACAAAGACCATCATGGTAAGTAATGTTGTTGTAGTAAAACATGAAAAATGTATAACAAATTATTTTTAGGAATATCTTATTGTGGTCCCCAATTATGGGCATAGTGGAGTCTCACAGGACAACAATAGTACACCGATGCCTTGCCACTGGTTAAAAGTCCACGTGGAATGTGCAGGCTGAGCCTATTCAAACAATTTTTAGAACATCCCAAATGATAATACCTATTAAATATTTTACATAATTTTAAGAAGTAGTATAAAGCAGGTATATCTATAAAGTCGCTATGTACAACGAAAAAAGAATCCCTGATCAGCGGGATAGCAGCCTAGGGCTACTGACCCTGCTGTACAGAAATGCCTAAATGCTAAGGGACTAATCTAACTTGTTAACCTACACTATCCTAGAGTACTAGCCTATCACCTATACCTAATATCCTATCCTAGTTATCCTAATCCTTATACCTATATGTATCCTAAACCTATCCTAACTTGCACCTAGCGTAAAATGCGTATAGGCCTGGTGCTCTGTGGTATTCTGTGATACAGACCAGCACTTACACGCACCTACTGCTAAGCGCCTAACCTATGGCACGTACTATCGTGGTACTACTGTACATACATACATACTATACATACTGATACATACATACTGACACAGACCTACGATTCGTACGCGCCTAGAACCTAACTCTATTTGTCCCTACAATCCCTATTAGATCCTAGCCCTACTATACGTATTTATATATACTTATATAGACAGGTGCGGGATATCTGCCACCGGAGACCTATGATGACAGACGGACTGTGGGTAGGAATTAGGTATGGTGGAGATGGTTTTCTGACGGCCAACTTGACAGACTCACCGAGCTGATCAGTACTGATGACTAAAGGTGTCTTGGCCACCGTCAGAGGTATGGGAAGGGTATCGAGTCAAAGTCGGATTAAACTTGTGACTCGTTTATTTCTTAAACTACATGGTCTTATATACTAAACTTATCCTATGTACACACACGCAACTTTACGGTTGTGTGCTGTGTGTGTAAGGTGCCATCTCAGCGGTATGTACCTTAGGTGAGTACGTGATTTTCTCTTAATTGAATGAAAATCACGAACAATTATTGTTGCGGTAAAAACTCACGTAGGATTATATCGCTGAAATAGCATGTTCACGTGTGAACATTCTGGCCTCTCCGAGGAACAGGCAACTCCAGTTGGTATAATTCTATGGAGTCATCCTTGGCTGCGTCCTGGTTCCGCGGCTGCTTCCTGGGAGGCTTCGGCAGATAGTTCGGCTGGCTGTAGACGGTGTTCCATGCAGTGTGCGTGGATGGTTATTTGCTGTCTTGATGTGGTGCACGTTGCGGGTGTGGCGTATTATACGGTTATTGGCTTCATTTTCTTATACCGTTGTCGGCGATTTTTATTACTCCTACGTCTCGAAAAATTATCTCTTCTCGCTTATTTGTTTTAATTATGAACAACCAGTGCATAGATGTTTCCAAAGAATATTACTTGACTTTTAGTGTACCTAGTGATATTTGTAGGACATTTAGTGTTAGCTTGATTTTTAAATAATTGGTCAACGATGCAATTTTCATTTAATTGCATGTTCTTCACCACTCCAGGGAAGCAAGGAAACTGTTCGTACCTTTGTTATAAGTTTGACCAAGATGCACCGTGGCAATATTGGTTGTAAGTTAACTTCAACACTGTGGTTTGAAGTCTTCGGTGTTTCATCACCGATACCTACTATCTCGCATTTTATTTTGCTGCGAGTGTAGGCTAGTAGTTGGGCTACTTCTTCTGTGAGAATGAAGCCCGAGAACCTTGATCACACAGCACTTTTAGTAGCCTTTATCTTGGCTTATGTTTGCACAAGGGCTGTTGCTAAAAGCGTTGTATTCTATGTGTCCGGTCCGGTATGTTTGACCAAGTTGCACTGTGGCAATCTTGATTGTAAGTTAACTTCAACACTGTGGTTTGAAGTTTTCGGTTTTTCATCACCGATACCTACTATATCGCATTTTATTTTTCTCCGAGTGTAGGATAGTAATTTGGCTACTTTTTCTGTGAGAATGAAGCCTAAGAACCATGATCACACAGCACACTTAGTAGCCTTTATCTTGGCTTATGTTTGCACAAGGGCCGTTGCTAAAAGTGTTGTAATCTGTGTGTCAGGTCCGGTATGTGTGACTTGGTTTTCTTCCAAGTTGTAGCTGTAGTTGGGTTTTCAAAGGTTTTCCTATGCTTTGACCCTTTATTTTCGTCATTTTTACTAACGTAATTATTGACATTAACCTTCTTTTGAAGTTCAAGGTATATTAATAAATGTTGACCTAGTTTTGCCACAATATCTACACTAAAACATTGAATGAATGTATTATGCACTGTTTGCATACTTTATTATTACGCTGTTTTGCTGACAACGCTTTAAATTGCGCACACAGTATTACATAGCCAGCACTTGTACTTATACGAGTTATTTATAGATTTTGTATTTTATAGTGGGATTTTACTTCAAAGTTGCTATTTTCGAGTCACTTAAATCGTTTTCCGGGCAATATATAATTGATAAAAATGTTTGAGGTTTGTTTGGCTCTACAAGTTGTTCGTATTATAGAGATCTGTGACTATCCCGAAGTAGTTAGACTTTGTATACGTATGTTCTTCTACGATGTCCTGGTCTTCTAGTAGTGGATGGTTTGCCGATGCTCTGGTGAAGACTTCTGTGAGTTGCGATTTTCTTCTTGCGATGTATTTGCTATTTTTCTGGGTGCCGAGTCCTTTTTGTTGTTGGTTAATATGCGTCCGATTTCTTTGTAGTAGTTCTCCTGGCTTCTTACAACTGCGTTGACTTGTTGTAGGTATCTCCATCTTGCTGCCCTATTCTATCCTGTTTAACCTAACAAGGGGTGGGGTGAAAACAAAAGGTAACTTAGTTGCGATCTGTTTCCTCGTTACGGTATGTGCGACTTCTCGAGCACCGGGGCGACCCTGTTCAGGGAGACCGATACCTGATCCGCTACCGAACGACGCAACCAAGTTAGTCAGTCACTTAATATACAACGAAACAAGCGCTAGGTTGGTGCGCAAGTCTGCTGTATACCAGTTGTCAGTCAGTAAATCGTCAATTTAAGGGACAAGAGGATCGCGTGTTACTGGTTTTTGCTCGAATAGGACAAAATCCTAAATCCTATCCTACCGGTGAAGGACCAACTGATAAATCCTACCGGATTGAATGTTTAAATGGTAAGGGTTTAATCTAACTTACTAACCTACACTATCCTAGAGTCGTAGCCTATCACCTATACCTAATATCCTATCACCTATACCTAATATCCTATCCTAGTTATCCTAATCCTTATACCTATATGTATCCTAAACCTATCCTAACTTGCACCTAGCGTAAAATGCGTATAGGCCTGGTGCTCTGTGGTATTCTGTGATACAGACCAGCACTTATACGCACCTACTGCTAAGCGCCTAACCTATGGCACGTACTATCGTGGTGCTACTGTGGTATGCTGTGATACAGACCTACGATTCGTATGCGCCTAGAACCTAACCCTATTTGTCCCTACAATCCCTATTAGATCCTAGCCCTACTATACGTATTTATATATACTTATATAGATAGGTGCGGGATATCTGCCACCGGAGACCTATGATGACAGACGGACTGTGGGTAGGAATTAGGTATGGTGGAGATAGTTTTCTGACGGCCAACTCGACAGACTCACCGAGCTGATCAGTACTGATGGCTAAAGGTGTCTTGGCCACCGTCAGAGGTATGGGAAGGGTCGAGTCAAAGTCGGATTAAACTTGTGACTCGTTTATTTCTTAAACTACATGATCTTATATACTAAACATATCCTATGTTCACACACGCAACTTTACGGTTGTGTGCTGTGTGTGTAAGGTGCCATCTCAGCAGTATGTACCTTAGGTGAGTACGTGATTTTCTCTTAATTGAATGAAAATCACGAACAATTATTGTTGCGGTAAAAACTCACGTAGGATTATATCGCTGAAATGGCATGTTCACGTGTGAACAATCCCCGTATATAGTTTAAGTAAAGTAACCTATAACCTTCCTGTAATCCAATTGACTGTCAAGTTTCAGACTGTCATCATTTGTACAAACAATCCATACAGCTGCGTACTGATTTACGACGTAACAAATATTACACTATATTGCAATTCCTTAGGGCCTATGCAAACCACGTTTTTTAAACGCGCCGTCGACGCGCGTTTGTAGCGATACAGACGCGATACGCACGCAAGTCAGACGCAGCCTGTAGACCTTTGCACACCTGTATAAATTCAAACGCGCGTGTGCAGCGATACAGACGCGATGCACACGCGCGTGTGTAGCGATACAGACGCCCTCAGATTATAGAACAAGAATCAGATGTAGCGCGCGGAACAGTTGCGTGAGGCCACTAAAGCAAATACAAATTGAAAAGCGAATACAAATCCGGCTCAGTGCTATACGAAGTGCTATACGAAGCATCCTACAGTTCACGCGCCCCGATCAACTCAACTTTTAAATTCATAAATGCCGTCATGCGTTTTTAAACATTGTAAAAGTTGTTTCCAAAAGCAAAAACATAAAGATAGAATATCTTTTCACAGTTATCTATGGATTATTTGACTGTTTCATAATTTAATTTCGATAAAATTCGTATTTCTGCAAAAAATGTGTAAATGTTGCCAGTTTATGTCAACGCCGTTTTCCCTGTATTATGGAAAATGCACTTGTCAATTGATTTATGTAATATGTAATAAGAATTGTGTCATTTTAATGAAAAATATATCAACATATTATAAAAGTATATTTTAGATATATCTTTATTAGCAAATATTGTTATAGGATTTCCAATATGTAAACATTGTTTTGGGTTCGATCCCTATATGATCTAAATATTCATGTACTTAATGTGTAGAAACAGAAATAATTGATTGGCATTCTTTTTTTTTTAATAGCTTTCGTTGTCCCACTCCTGGGCAAAGGCTTCCCCCAAATCTTTCCAGGTACGCTTGTCGCACATAATCTCAAGCCAGCTCTTGTGGTAGGCGTATAGGTCATTTCGCCACCTGTTTCGTGGCCGGCGTCGGCGACGTCGTCTATCCTCTGGTACCCACAGTGTTGATACTCTTGCCCAACGAGCCTCGTACATACGGCTGATGTTCCATTTGAGACTGGCAGCCTTTCTTCCCACATCTTTGATGCCTGTTCTAGAACGCAGCTCGGTGTTCCGTATCCTGTCGTTAGGTTTAAGATCCAGGATGCAGCGCTCTATAGCTCTTTGGCAGACCCCTAGGCGTGACCTGTGAAGCTGGGTAGGTGACCAGGTTTGAGAACCGTACTTTGGAATGGTCAGAATAAACAATCATATCCATGAGTTTGCGCTTCTAATGTTTACATTTTTTTTTAAAGTAATGTTAGTGTTGTCTACAAATCATAATATTTATACTTTACTAGAGGACGCCAGCAGCTACGCCTGCATTTTTTTTAAATTTACCCGTTTTGGCCGCTCCCGTGGGAATTTCGGGAAATCCCTTCTTAGTGCACCCTTACGGTCCCCAAAGAACATACATGCCAAATTTCAGCTTCCTGTGCCCAATAGTTTCGGCTGTAGCGTGTCTGTCAGTCAGTCAGTAACGCAAAGATTTTATATATTAAGATTGTGTACTTGACAAAATTTCGCCGGTTTATGAATACCTTTACAAGGGTGAGTGAATTGATCTATATTCACCTGTATAGTGCACGTCGCTTTCATTAATGTTCACTGTCTCCGGTGCATGAATATTATATGTAATGAAATCTATTACAGTTATACGGTAAATTATTCAGGACCGCAAACTAATGTCAGTATATAACTACCATAAAAACATTACAAAACTACAAAATAGTGGGAGATTGGGTGACGGATTTAGAATATATTTCATCCCATGGGTGTCGTAAGAGCCGACGGAGGGAGCATATTGTTACGGACGGGGTAACGGGATTGGAAGGAAACACCGGGTAGCACTGATGACACTTTATTCGACTTCACACACGACGCACCGTTTAATTTCGACGCGGACAGCACCAACACTAGCGTCTGTTGCACTGCACTTTTCACTGCACTTCACTGCACTTTACTGCACTATACTTTTACTTCACTTTATTTTACTACTTCTTCTTTCTTCCTTTTACTTCTTCCTTTTCTTCTTCACTTTACCACTTTTCAACTTAAACTGGCGCTCAGCACGTCTACACCGCCTTATATACCCCTAGGAATGTTCTAGATCCACTAATTTCGATTGTCATTTCATAATTCAACTGTTTTTCCATCTCCTGTCTCTTTTTAACCTTACCATTCCTTCCTGAAGTTTCTAGAATTTTCTAATTTTTATTCGAAATATTTAAATAACCTTTTTTTTATATATTTGCCAAATATTCATAAACATTTTCCAAATTTCATAAAAACCATAATCCACATAACTGTTATGACTGGGATTTGAACCCACGCCATCAGAACGTGAACGGGATGTGTTTTCCGCACGGCCATCGCCTTGTTGTCAATGACTGGTGAATTTGGCGAACACTTGACAGAGTGTATACGTCATCGAACTAAAAACTCATTTCCAAATAATGTCAAAGTCAAAGTCAAAATCATTTATTCATCTAGGTCACAAGGTGACGCTTATGAACGTATATATAGCCCCCTTTTCCAAAGTTACCATTGACTTAGCGCTTAATCTCTTATGATTTCAGAGTCTATAAATGATGAACAAACAAACATAGATTTTTATATAATATTGAATTCCCCATTCCTTAAAATATCGGGGACAATACCCATATCGACTTTTAAAAAAATCCCGTCCGCCATCTTTGATTTCCTATCCGCCATCTTTGATCACGAAATGGATGTTGTATTTGGATTCACCATCCTTTAAATCATCAGAGACGATACCCATATTGATTTTTTAAATTTTTCTCATCCGCCATCCTTGATTTCCCATCCGCCATCTTGAATCACGAAATAGATATTGTATTTGGATTCCCCATCCCTTTAAACGTCAGAGACGATACCCATATCGATTTAAAAAAAAATCCCATCCGCCATCTTTGATCACAAAATAGATGGTGTTTTTAAATTCCTCATTCCTTAAAATATTGGAGACGATACCCATATCCACTTTAAAAATAATCCCGTCCGCCATCTTTGATTTCTTATCCGCTATCTTTGATCACGAAATAGACGTTGTATTTGGATTATCTATCCCTTTTAACATCGCAGACGATACCAATATTGATTTTTTTAAATTTTCCCATCCGCCATCTTTGATTTCCCGTCCGCCATCTTGGATCAGTAAATAGATAGTGTTTTTGAATTCCCCATTCCTTTAAATATCGGAGACGATACCCATATCGACTTTTAAAAAAATCCCGTCCGCCATCTTTGATTTCCTATCCGCTATCTTTGATCACGAAATAGACGTTGTATTTGGATTCTCCACCCCTTCAATCATCAGAGACGATACCCATGTTGATTTTTTTAATTTTTCTCATCCGCCATCTTTGTTTACCCATCCACCATCTTGAATCACAAAACAGATGTTGTATTTGGATTCCCCATCCCTTTTAACATCGCAGACAATACCAATATTGATTTTTTTAAATTTTCCCCTCCGCCATCTTTGATTTCCCATCCGCCATCTTTGATCACGAAATACTTAGATGTTGTATTTCGATTCCCCACCCCTTAAAATATCGAAGGTGATACCTATATTGATTTTAAAAAAAATTCTCACTAGCCATCTTTGATTTCCCGTCCGCCATCTTGGATCACTAAATAAATTGCATATTATTAATCAGCGTCCCGAAAATCTCGAAAATGATACCCATATAGATTGTATCCTATTCGTTTAGCCTTTTTTTGCCTTTGACCCAACCCTCCCCTTCTCGTTTGACCATTTTAATATTTTCGTCTGGCCCCTAAAAGTTGTGGCGTAATTTTATATAGCCTTTCGGAATAATTGGGCTATCATAGGCAATAACAATTTTTAAAATCCTACTGCTAGTTCCTGAGATTAGCCAACATTATCTTTTAGCCTTTTTAGCCTTTTGCCCGGCCCCAAAGGGTCGAAGCGTTATGTTTTATAGCCTAAAGCCTTTCGGAATAATTGGGCTATCGTACACAAAAAGAATTTTTCAGATCCGACCGGTAATTCCTGAGATTAGCGCGTTCAAACAAACAAACAAACAAACTCTTCCGCTTTATTATATTAGTATAGATAGTATAGATAGATATTCGGGGTAACACAAATCTCCTTTATTGAGCGGATACTATAATTATAACTGTAAAAAGTATTTACACATACAAACTACTTAGTACAAAGCAAACTTGGGCCAATATCATAGAGCCAATATGGCGACTGTGATTTGTCTGTCAGAACCATTAGAATTTAACAAAATACTCGACAATCCGAATTTTGCGGATATATGTTGTCGACTCGAAATCTTTTATTTTAATGTTTTATTATTGAAGTAAGGTTTCGATGTTCTCCTTGACGAAATTATTAATATAAGATTATCGACATCTGTTAGAATCTTTTGGAGTTAACAGATAATTGTGACTGTTAATTAATTATAGACAAATAATTTGCAATAAAATAAAATTGCGACTATAATAATTAAAGATCTAAGCTATCCTATCTCTCAAGTTGGACCAGACTGCTCACGGTGTGCCAATTTAATTTAAAATCGGTTAAGTAGTTTAGGAATCCATCGCGAACAAACATCGTGACAGGAGATTTATATATATTAAGATATACTAGCTGACCCGGCGAACTCCGTATCGCCTTTTTAAAGTACCTTTCTTAAGACGGCGGATGGGTAATCAAAGATGGCGGATGGGAAATTTCAATAAAATAATATATTGACTTTCCATCTGCCATATTTGATCACGAAACAGATGTTATATACGAATGCCACATCCATTATAACGGCGGCGCCGATACCCATATTAATTTAATAGAATTTTCCCATCCGCCACCTTTGATTTTCCATCCGCCATCTTCGATTGCCCATTTGCCATCTTTGATCACGAAATATATGGTGTATTTGCGTTCCTCATAGCTTAAAACATCGGAGAGGATACCCATATTGACTTTAAATATTTTTTCATCCGCCATCTTTGATCACGAAATAGATGGTATATTTGAATTCGCCATCCCTTAAAACATCAGAGACGATAACCATATTGATTTTTTTAAAGTTTCCCATCCGCAATCTTTGATTTCCCATCCGCCATCTTTGATCACGAAATAGATGTTGGATTTGGATTCCCCATACCTTTAAATATTGGAGACGATACGCATATTGATTTAAAAAAGAAATCCCGTCCGCCATCTTTGATTTCCTATCCGCCATATTTGATCACGAAATAGAATTTGTATTTGGATTCACCATCCCTTAAATCATCAGAGACGATACCCATATTGATTTTTAAAATTTTTCCCATCCGCCATCTTTGATTTCCCATCCGCCATCTTGAATCACGAAATAGATGTTGTATTTGGATTCCCCATCCCTTTAAACATCGGAGACGATACCCATATTGATAAAAAAAAATCCCATCCGCCATCTTTGATCACAAAATAGATGGTGCTTTGAATTCCCCATTCCTTAAAATATCGGAGACGATACCCATGTCGACTTTAAAAGAAATCCCGTCCGCCATCTTTGATTTCCTATCCGCCATCAATGTTGTATTTGGATTCTCCATCCCTTAAATCATCAGAGACGATTATTTGGATTCTCCCTCCCTTAAATCATCAGAGACGATACCCATATTGATTTTTTAAATTTTTCCCATCCGCCATCTTTGATTTCCCATCCACCATCTTGAATCACGAAACAGATGTTATATTTGGATTCCCCATCCCTTTTAACATCGCAGACGATACCAATATTGATTTTTTGAAATTTTCCCATCCACCATCTTTGATTTCCCATCCGCCATCTTTGATCACGAAATAGATGTTGTATTTCGATTCCCACCCCTTAAAATATCGAAGGCGATACCCATATTGATTTTTAAAATTTTCTCATCCGCCATCTTTGATTTCCCGTCCGCCATCTTGGATCGCAAAATAAATTTCATATTATTAATCAGCGTCCCGAAAATCTCGAAAACGATACCCATATAGATTGAATCCTATTCGTTTAGCCTTTTTTTGCCTTTGACCTAACCCCCCCCCCCTTCTCGTTTGACCATCTTATTATTTTTGTCTGGCCCCTAAAAGTTGTGGCGTAATTTTATATAGCCTATAGCCTTTCGCAATAATTTAGCTATCATAGACAATAACAATTTTTAAAATCCGACTGCTAGTTCCTGAGATTAGCCGACATTATCTTTTAGCCTTTTTAGCTTTTTGCCCGGCCCCAAAGGGTCGAAGCGTTATGTTATATAGCCTAAAGCCATCCGGAATAACTGGGCTATCGTATACAAAAGGAATTTTACAGATCCGACCGGTAGTTCCTGAGATTAGCGCGTTCAAACAAACAAACAAACAAACAAATAAACAAACAAACTCTTCCGCTTTATTATATTAGTATAGATAGATATTCGGGGTAACACAAATCTCCTTTATTGGGCGGATATGTACTATATAACTGTAAAAAGTATTTACACATACAAACTACTTAGTACAAAGCAAACTTGGGCCAATATCATAGAGCCAATATGGCGACTGTGATTTGTCTGTCAGACCCATTACAATTTAACAAAATACTCGACAATCCGAATTTTGCGGATATATGTTGTCGACTCGAAATCTTTATTTTTTAATGTTTTATTATTCAGGTAAGGTTTCGATGTATTCCTTGACGAAATTATTAATATAAGATTATCGACATCTGTTAGAATCTTTTGGAGTTAACAGATAATTGTGACTGTCAATAAATTATAGACAAATAATTTGCAATAAAATAAAATTGCGACTATAATTAAAGATCTAAGCTATCCTATCTCTCAAGTTGGACCAGACTGCTCACGGTGTGCCAATTTAATTTAAAATCGGTTAAGTAGTTTAGGAATCCATTGCGAACAAACATCGTGACAGGAGATTTATATATATTAAGATATGACCCTTAACGAAAACTGAAATCCCATGTTATACCAATCAGTATAAACATTTTTTACTTCGGTACCATACCTGGGAAATTACTGGTTCAGGAGATATTGAGCCTCAAAGATAGTATAGAATTTTTCTAATTAGGTATAAAATCGATGCATTTACCCCGCCAATATGTTATTTAGATGCCCGATAACCCCATGGGTAAGTAGGTATTTCGAGCATAGCACGCGCGCGCTTTTAAAAGCGGTTTAAAAAATGTGCAAACTCAAAAAAAAAAATCGTTTCCCAGGTATTATTTTCGCTTAGTATGACTTGGCATGATGTCCACAACGAGTAGACTTCGGCTTGGTGATGGGTCTTGTGACACCCTGTATATATAATAAAATAGTCTTCAAACCTCTTTGCTAATTATTGTGTTTGACGGCCGGCTAGTTTGCTGTATAGACGTCAGTAGTTCTTGACAACCGCTGTGATGACAATTTTGACATGACACCGGCCCAAATCTTTCAAGGTTCAATCTTTCCCTCTAAGACATGCGCGTCCCGCGCATCCTTAGACTGATGATACACCGCTCCCCTTTCGACATGGATCAAGTCATTAAGCTTCGTAGATATAGGAGCTGAAGCCTGTGATCTATGTACAAATCTGCTTTCTTTGAGGCACAAAACTTTCCCCATGCTACCACCTTTCATTTGAATTTCCACATCTCCACACTTAAGTATACCACCTTTTATGTGTAATCTGCACTGATGATCTCTAAAGAAATCCAGCCCAACAATACAATCGTCTACGATGTCTGCAATCACCGCTCGTTGCCAGTAAAGGCTGTCACCGATTTTTATAGCCACCATCTGATCGCCTATAACTGGGATGTACCGACCGTGTGACTGAACGTGTTCCTGTAACCGTTCGTGTCGCACCGGTGTCCAGGGTCAGCGAACATATAACGCCATTGACTGCTCCATCGATAGTTAAACCGTTTCCATCCGTGCGTTGTCGAATACGAACTTTCGGAGCTTTCCGTTTTCTGATCAGCGCTTGCATCGAAGTCCTGGCTGTAATTGCTTGCTGATCATCTTTCAACACTTGAACACTAGCGTGAATCTGACGCCTTTCTGCTACATGTTTCGGACAGCTACGCCTTAAATGGCCGGGCTCTCTACAGTTATAACACTTTAGGACAAAAGATCTGCGACCAGTTCTCTCTACTTCCGCTGCAATAACCCTGTCTCGATCACTCGTAATTTCTTGTCGAAAAGCCTCCACTTCTAGAGCATATGCTAATGCGTCTTTAACATTGTTGTGGTGTTTCAGGCGCACGGCAGCTCTGACTTCATCGTCATAAATTCCGTCGATGAACGCCTGGAGTCGCATGCTTTGAACTTGTTCCGCGGGTGTCGACTGATAAGCTTTTCGCACCATCTTCGTCACTTCCATCGCCCACTGCTGCAAGGATTCGTTTGGATACTGACGGTGGTTGCGTAACTTGGCTCGGAACACATATTTTAAGTGCTCGTCTCCAAACCTGAATTCTAGAGCCTCAAACAGCTGCGCGTAAGTAGCGTCCTTTCCCACGGCCTCAAGCACCGATAATGCTTCTCCACGCAACGCCAGGATGAGTGCAAACTTGGCCTGGTCCACATTCCAACCGTTGCTAATAGAAGCGGCTTCGAACTGTATTCTGTAGGCCTCCCAGGAAGTGTTACCATCGAATAATGGTACTTTTAAATAACCACCAGAACTTGATGAGTTGATAGAGACCGAAGGGGTGTTGGACTTCATCTTCTTTAACTCCCCTCTATCGTAGCTATACGGGTATGTATCTCTTCTGATACTGACACCATGCGGGACTGCACCTCTTCCGATACTACTGACGCCATGCGGGTCTGCATCTCTTCCTCAATAGTAGTCACGCGAGATTGCACTTCACCGATACACATCTCTATCTCGGCAATCTTACAAGCGTTCTCAGATATATAACGGCGAATCTCATCCTGGCTCTCCATTATCTCGCTGAGTTGCTGCGAGTTTTGCTGGAGTTCGGATTTGAGCTGCTGCGAGTTTTGCTGGAGTTCGGATTTGAGCTGCTGCGAGTTTTGCTGGAGTTTGGATTTGAATAGTGCAGCGAGGTCTGCGAGAGATAGCGGGTTAGCTGCGCTTGCGGACGTAAATACCCCTCCTTCGGAGCCACCTCCTTGCGAAGGAGCTTCCCTGCCCACGACTTCTGGGTTAGAGTCACATTGTTCTTGAGCGGCAGCCCTTGCACGTGTCGTAGGCCCTTCCCTCGGCATGACTGGCATCTTTAAACCTTCCAATCCCACTTCTGACACCAATTGTTACGGACGGGGTAACGGGATTGGAAGGAAACACCGGGTAGCACTGATGACACTTTATTCGACTTCACACACGACGCGCCGTTTAATTTCGACGCGGACAGCACCAACACTAGCGTCTGTTGCACTGCACTTTTCACTGCACTTCACTGCACTTTACTGCACTATACTTTCACTTCACTTTATTTTACTACTTCTTCTTTCTTCCTTTTACTTCTTCCTTTTCTTCTTCACTTTACCACTTTTCAACTTAAACTGGCGCTCAGCGTGTCTACACCGCCTTATTAATCGAAATTAGTGGATCTAGAACATTCCTAGGGGTATCCCTAGGAATGTTCTAGATCCACTAATTTCGATTTTCATTTCATCATTCAATTGTTTTTCCATCTCCTGTCTCTTTTTAACCTTTCCATTCCTTCCTGAAGTTTCTAGAATTTTCTAATTTTTATTCGAAATATTTAAATAATCTTTTTTTTTTAATATTTGCCAAATATTCATAAACATTTTCCAAATTTCATAAAAACCATAATCCACATAACTGTTATGACTGGAATTTGAACCCACGCCATCAAAACGTGAACGGGATGTGTTATCCGCACGGCTTTCGCCTTGTTATCAATGACTGGTGAATTTGGCGAACACTTGATAGAGTGTATACGTCATCGAACTAAAAACTCATTTCCAAATAATAAAATAGTCTTCAAACCTCTTTGCTAATTATTGTGTTTGACGGCCAGCTAGTTTGCTGTGTAGACGTCAGTAGTACTTGACAACCGCTGTGATGACAATTTTGACATGACACCGGCCGTCACAATATTATGCAGAGAACAGCACTGTAAGAGAAGGAAACCTTGATACAAACCCTACACCAACCCGTTTGGCCAGCGTGGTATAGTAGGCCAATTCCTCCATTCAAAGGAGAGTCTTAGCCCAGTCGTGGACTGTTAAAGGCTGATGATAATGAGTGCGAGATTATTCATAATCTGGCAACTTTACGCGCACATAGACGCTCGTGTCCGTACAGTGCAGTGGCCAAATGTCACACACACATAGCTGTCAACATGCCTCACTTTGATGAATGCGCTACATCTGCCTTTTGTTCTAATAATCTGAGCAAACGCTATACAAACGACAACAAACTGCTCTGCTGGAAAAAAGCGCGCCGTCGACGCGCGTTTTTGAAACGCGCGTCGACGGCGCGTTTAAGAAACGTGGTTTGCATAGGCCCTTACACGTTCTAAATGCAAGCTGTCAGTAACTTATGAATGTTACATGACAATTCAGCTGAGAATGCGCGCCGTGAATAATCTTAGCGACCAATTTTGCTCTAGTGGAAAGACAGACAGTGATATAGAAAAATAAATATAATTTACAAACTTCAGGAAGGAATGGAAAGGTTAAAAACAGACAGGAGATGGAAAAACAAATTTAAATATTTCGAATAAAGATTAGAAAATTCTAGAAACTTCAAGAAGGAATGGAAAGGTTAAAAAGAGACAGGAGATGGAAAAACAATTGAATAACGAAAAGACAATCGAAATTAGTAGATCTAGAATATTCCTAGGGGTATATAAGGCGGTGTAGACGCGCTAAGCGCCAGTTTAAGTTGAAAAGTGGTAAAGTGAAGAAGAAAAGGAAAAAGTAAAGGAAGAAAGAAGAAGTAGTAAAAAAGTGAAGTATAGTGCAGTAAAGTGCAGTGAAGTGCAGTGAAAAGTGCAGTGCAAAAGACGCTAGTGTTGGTGCTGTCCTCGTCGAAATTAAACGGCGTGTCGTGTGTCAAGTCAAATAAAGTGTCATCAGTGCTACTCGGTGTTTCCTTCCAATCCCTTTACCCCGTCCGTAACAATTGGTGTCAGAAGTGGGATTGGAAGGTTAGAAGACGTCAGTAATGCCGAGGAAGGGTCAACGTGCTAAACCCGTTCAGGAGCAAGATTGCTCAAGTCCAGAAGTTGAAGTGAGAACGGAATGTGCACTTTCGCAGGAAAGCGGTCGCGGAGAAAGAGTGTCTTCAGCTGATAGCGCAGCTAACCCATTATCTCTTGAAGGCTTCGCTGCAATTTTTGAACAAGCCTTCCGTCAGCTCCAATCTAAAGTCGATCTGATCTTGCAAGAGAGCTCACAGCATCTTAACTCCGAACTCCAGCAAAACTCGCAGCATCTTAAATCTCAGCTTAGCGAGATTATGAAGAGACAGAATGACATTCGCCGTGGTATATTCGAGAACGCCCGTAAGATTGCCGAGATGGAGACTTGTTTCAGTGAAGTGCAATCGCGTGTGGCTGCAATAGAGGAAGAGATGCATACCCGCATAGCTACAATGGAGAAAGAGTTAAAGAAGATGAAAACTAGTAGCCTCTCGGTCTCCATTAACCCATCTAGTTCTGGTGGTTATTTTAAAGTGCCATCATTCGATGGAACCACGTCCTGGGAGGCCTACAGGATGCAGTTTGAGGCTGCCTCTATCAGCAACGGTTGGGATAGCGATCAGGCCAAGTTTGCACTTATCCTCGCGCTGAGCGGCGATGCATTATCGGTGCTTGAAGCCGTGGGAATGTACGCCACTTACGAAGAACTTATAGAGGCCCTGGAATCCAGGTTCGGAGATGCGCACTTGCAATATGTGTTCCGAGCCAAGTTACGCAACCGCCGTCAGTATTCGAACGAATCCTTGCAGCAGTGGGCGATGGAAGCGACGAAGATGGTGCGAAAGGCTTATCAGTCGGCACCCGCGGAACAAGTTCGAAGCATGCAACTCCAGGCGTTCATCGACGGAATATATGACGATGAGGTCAGAGCTGCTGTGCGCTTGAAACACCACAGCAATGTTAAAGATGCATTAGCACATGCTTTAGAAGTGGAGGCTGTTCAACAAGAAATTACGAGTGATCGAGATAGAGTTATTACAGCAGAAGTTAAAAGAACTGGTCGCAGATCTTTTGTTCAAAAGTGTTTTAACTGCAAGGAACCCGGACACTTAAGAAGTAACTGTCCGAAACATGTAACAGAAAGAAATAAGATTGACGCTAGTGTTCAAGTGTTGAAAGATGATCAGCAAGCAATTACAGCCAGGACTTCGATGCAAGCGCTGATCAGAAAACGGAAAGCTCCGAAAGTTCGTATTCGACAACGCACGAATGGAAACGGTTTAACTATCGATGGAGCAGTCAATGGCGTTATATGTTCGCTGACGCTGGATACCGGTGCGACACGAACGGTTATAGGAACTCGTTTGACAAGAAGGAACGGAAAAATTCTAACACCGTCAACTTCACCTCGACTGACGAAGGCTACCGGTCAGTACATCCCAGTTAAAGGCGAACAGATGGTGGCTATAAAAATCGGTGACAACCTTTACTGGCAACGAGCGGTGATAGCAGACATCGTAGACGATTGTATTGTTGGGCTGGATTTCTTTAGAGATCATCAGTGCAAATTAGACATTAAAGGTGGTATACTTAAGTGTGGAGATGTGGAAATTTCAATGAAAGGTGGTAGCATGGGGAAAGTTTTGTGCCTCAAAGAAAGTAAACTTGCACATAGATCACAGGCTTCAGCTCCTATATCTACAAAGCTTAATGACTTGATCCATGTCGAAAAGAGAGCGGTGTATCATCGGTCTAAGGATGCGCGGGACGCGCATGTCTTATGGGTTGATTACACCTAACGAGTACAGTGGCGAGTCAGTGTCCTCGGCCGAGTACTTGGTTGGTATAAACACTTTAACGAGTGCTCGGCCGAGTGCTAGGTCGAGCAGAGAGGCGAGAGAGTCACTAGAATCCCAATCTGTTTACTAGGCCGAGTAGCCACCTCTCCGCATCATTTTTCTACCCCCACAGCGACTCGGTATCCCTCTAGGCACGCATGAACACGCTCTCGATTGTCACTCGGCCACTCGCCACTCGTGCGTTCGGTAACAGCCGGTTGAAAACTCCTTTAAATTTTTTCTTTTTTGCGATCCATTGTCGACGTAAGCGTGATTAAAACTAAACTGACTCGCCACTATAGTAAATACGTGTGACCACCTACTCGGTTTGGCGGCTCTCTCGGCCTAGAGCGCATTTACTGACTCGCCACTGTACTCGTTAGGTGTAATCAATCCATTAGAGGGGGGTAGTGTGACGGCCGGTCTCATGTCAAACCGTCGTCACGAAACACAATAATTAGCAAAGAGGTTTGAAGACTATTTTATTATTTGGAAATGAGTTTTTAGTTTGATGACGTAAACACTTTGTCAAGTGTTCGCCAAATTCACCCACATTAACAACAAGGCGATGGCCGTGTGGATAACATATCCCGTTCGCGTTCTGATGGCGTGGGTTCAAATCCCAGTCATAACAGTTATGTGGATTATGGATTTTATGAAATTTGGAAAATGTTTATGAATATTTGGCAAATATTTAAAAGATTATTTAAATATTTCGAGTAAAAATTAGAAAATACTACAAACTTCAGGAAGGAATGGAAAGGTTAACCTTTAATTAGGCGCGCGGGGTCGCCACGACCCCAAGTGATCTTTAAATTAAGTTATTTTTTTAGCTATTAATGCTGGAAACCTGATTTTCCTGCTAGCTTTCTAACTATTTACTCTCCACGCTATTCAGTGTCGCCCGCGCCGCAGAGTTGATCGCATGCACTGCACGGAGGGGCTTGGGGTCGCGGCGACCCCGCGCGACTAATGGTGTAGTTCATATTTAGGTAAGTGAATATTTGTATATTATGGTTTTAGCATTTTTTCATCTTATCTTGTGAATTTAAAAAATATTTAACTGCTTACCACGATTCTGTACACAATTATAGATTCATATAAAATGCAAAATTGTGTATTTTATGTTTTTGTTTGGTAAACACACGCTATTACATTTTGCTTCTTATCTATGCGTATAAACTACGATAGCTTGTTTATCAAGTTTTTAACAGTAGTTTATCTTTCACAGAATTATATCATCACGGCCCAAAATAGGCAGAGTCTTTGAATTGAACATTTTTACCTGACAGACGCTTAGACGTCGTGAAGTACACTCGACTTTATTTGGTTTTCAAGACGAACTGACTTTGTGCTCCTATGTCTCAAAAAAATCTAAAGCTGTTCTATTATTGTCGTCTATGCATCCTGATGATATCGTAGACAAGGGCGAATTGAAGAAGCCAGAGATGATTTTATTCTATTATAAAACAAAGGGTGGCGTAGACACAAAGAACAAGTTGTGTTCCGCATATAACATTGCTCGGCGGACGAAGAGATGGCATATGCTCATTTTTTTCCATTTATTCAATGTGTCTACTATAAATTCATTCGTTATTTATAACTTCAACAACAATGAGGCTACATACTATAAATTTAAATGAATTTTTCTAAAGTTATAAGCAACATAATTAGTAAAAGCGTATCGATTAGCAATAGTTCCGTCCCTGCCCAGTACTTTGAAAAAACGATTGTCAGAACCGGAAGTTGGGACTCCTTCTACATCTAACACTGGATTGCACTCAACAAAAAGAGGAAGGTGCTACATCTGTCCACGAAAACTCGACAGGAAAACGACCGCAAAGTGCAATAAGTGCAAAAAAATTTTCTGTGGCGATCATACAAAAAAAAAATTGTGATAATTGTTGAATTTTTATAGTACTTATGAAAAAGATATTTTTCTTTTGTTCTAAATATCTTTTTAAGATTTTATTTTTATTTGTCTAAGAGATTATTAAGAAATAAGTAAAATAAAAACAATTAAAGATGATTACTAATTAAAATGTTTCTTATTTCATACCTATCAATTTGGGGTAACTGCAGACCCCGTGCGACTAACAATGTTAGTTTATTGGCGCGCCTAATTAAAGGTTAAAAAGAGACAGGAGATGGAAAAACAAATTTAAATATTTCGAATAAAGATTAGAAAATTCTAGAAACTTCAAGAAGGAATGGAAAGGTTAAAAAGAGACAGGAGATGGAAAAACAATTGAATAACGAAAAGACAATCGAAATTAGTAGATCTAGAATATTCCTAGGGGTATATAAGGCGGTGTAGACGCGCTAAGCGCCAGTTTAAGTTGAAAAGTGGTAAAGTGAAGAAGAAAAGGAAGAAGTAAAGGAAGAAAGAAGAAGTAGTAAAAAAGTGAAGTATAGTGCAGTAAAGTGCAGTGAAGTGCAGTGAAAAGTGCAGTGCAAAAGACGCTAGTGTTGATTCTGTCCGCGTCGAAATTAAACGGCGTGTCGTGTGTCAAGTCAAATAAAGTGTCATCAGTGCTACTCGGTGTTTCCTTCCAATCCCTTTACCCCGTCCGTAACAATATCATACGACCTAAATAAAGATTATACGACCTAAATAAAGATTATACGACCTAAATAAAAATCCACTACCACTAACTTAATTAACTTCGTCGATTATTGTGTGATGGAAATGGATCACAGAAGACAAGTGGACGCGGCTTATTTTGATTATTTTGATTTCAAAAAAGCATTTGACCGCGTCCACCCTAAAGTGCTTTTGCAGAAATTAGCAGCTGTAGGATTCACGCCTAAGCTATTGAATCTGTTTGATAGTTATTTCGTTAATCGTACGCAATATGTACAGTTAGGAAATTACCAATCTAGCCCATATGACACTCGCTCTGGTGTAAATCAAGGTAGCGTCTTGGGTCCAACTTTCTTTTTGATTATGATCAATGACCTGCCGAATGTCGTTAGTGCGGCTTGTTTGCTGACGATTTGAAGCTGTTCTTAGGGATAGATTGTCCAGACAACTGTGAGGCACTTCAGCGGGACATTAATAGTGTTGTAGCTCGGGGAGCCCGAAACCACTTAGAGTTTAATGCATCTAAATGCAAAGCAATTACATTTACTCGTTCACGCTCTCCATATATCCATCCTTATGAAATAAGTAGTGTCCCGCTGCAACGTGTCACTCAACTACGTGATTTGGGCTTGACTTTGGACACGAGCCTAACTTTTAATGCACATATCACAACAATATGCAAAAAGAGCTTCAAATCACTAGGTTTTGTGATTCGACAATCAATACCGTTTCGGAGTAGGGGTGCTATAATTGCGTTGTACTTTTCATTTGTTAGAAGTATTTTAGAGTATAACTCCGTAATCTGGGATCCACACGAAGACAAGTATCGTATGATGATTGAGCGTGTACAGCGGAAATTCTGTCGATTTCTCTACAAAAAGTTTTATGGCTATTATCCTCATTTATATCCATCTCTGTTCGTGTCAGGCATGGTGTGTCTTAACACGCTGGCATTACGACGTAAGTGTGCCCTTATGTTGCACTATTACTTGCTTCTTAATAATAAAATCGACGATGCGATCACACTGTCGCAATGTTCGTTATCGGCGCCGAACCACTACACCCGGTTACGCTCGCGCGGCGCTTGCTTGCCGCACCACAAGTGCGAACTAATACGGCGCTATATGCGACCACGTGTCATGCAGTTGCACTGCTTAACGCTCAGATTGCTCAGTATCCGGATGTAGATATATTCTTTACACAGATAAATACATTTAAAAAAAATGCTATACACTTTTTGTCAAATAATGACAATATTTAAAATAAGTAATTGGACTTAGTATTAATAAGTAACTATGTACCTACTATGTATTTTTTGTACTATAATGGCTCACTACACGCATTGGGCAACTGTTAGTGTACCTAGTGGGCTGTTGTAATAAATAAATAAATAAAGTTTGTTCTACTTTGAACATTCGCGTTTCGTTGTAAGCATAGTCTATTTCAAACATCACGATACATTTATACTTAATTTAAATAGCGACACCTACGGTGGAAGGTCGACGAGGTGCCCTTACAATTTATTTTATGTATGAAATGTTTGAAGTGGGATTGCTTTCGTAGGATGTACACCCATTGGAACATTGACCTCGACCCACTCCTAACACAAATTAGTTTATTTAGAGGCGTTGACAGGACAAGGACTTGCATACCAGTCCGTCATAAAGATTACGTCAATAAAGAATATATTATTATTATTAGTTCATAATTATATATCTTGCCTTGTATTTTTAAAAACTCATACGATTTAGCACAGACACGTAAAACTAGAAATAGTAGGTAGTAAAACAATAACATGCTTATTGGTGAAATATTCATTCTCGTCAACTAATTGTAAAATTTGGTTGGATAAATTTCAAATGGGCTTCGAGGCGAAAGTCTTGGATGCAACCGGACAACGCTAAGACAACTGAGCTGCTGTTACTAGTTAGTAACAGCAGCTGCTCAGCTGACTCTCGAAGCCTGCGTTGTGACCTCAGGAACATACCTGGTGTGAATACAACCCTTCCTTTCATACTTGTCTTGACTTGCCTAACAGATCGGTAAAGTTAAACAACGCTTGCACAGGTCATCGTATGGATAGGTGACCGCGCTTGGGGCATTTTTCACATTAGAGCGCTACAGTGCCTCGAATGGTTTGTAAAGCCGTCGGTCACGGTTCGTGCCTCACTCACAATAATCTTTGTGCCATATTGAAGGCTTTAAGGGACTTTATGAGTACCGATACACATCGGGAGAGATTGGCAGTATTTATAGGTACTTATACACCAGACCATTAATAAAGAAAATCATCAACCTAAACAGTTTGAAGACCAGAGTACCCTTTATATTATCTGTAATCTAACTGCCCTATAGAGATAACGTCTGTAAACTGCAAGTTTCATAAAGAGAATACATTTGTACGAACAATGAATCGGCCCAACACGTTAGCAGTGCTGAGCCTGTCTACGTAAATACTGACCGGCATTTATTAATTAATTATATTAATTAGGCAGCACAAAGCAAGCTCTATGCGCCATCAGTTAACATACTATTCATTTAACAGTGTATTCTGATGGAGGCAAAGTTATTCATAGTTATTGTGTCTATTACATTAGTGCACCGTATGTGGCATTATTATAAAACATTAGACAGACAAACCAGTGGCATACCCGATGGTAAGTGATAAACCCTGGTTCATACACATGGCTGTGTGGCAAACTCAACCAAGCCGCTGCCCATCGTAAGGATGGGAAACTGAATAGGAAAAGCGAGATGAGGAAAAAGGAAAAGGGGACTTATTGTTTCTTTACGTCGATATAATATGACGTGTGATGGTCCAAAATTGTCTTTATTTTCGTGTGAGTGTGGTCCATCCGAAGACCTGAACCTGTGAGTTCAAGTGGCCTCTGAAACACGGTAGCGCTATGATGTAAAAGACATAACAAACGGTCCCTCATCCAAGTGGTAGCCTGTGTAAAAGTTGCTTAACTTTATCCACCTAGCAACGTCTAAAGTTATACAAATCTAATTCTATTTTTCTATTAAATCCTTGTTTGTAATAAGGTCTGATGCTGCTATAATATATAAATTGCTAAATAGCTGATATACAAACAATAAAAACCAGAATCGTATTCAGTGACAAAAACTTTACTTATTTTTATGCATAAACCTTCCGTTCATTCCATGAATATAATGTCCAAGAATGTAATTTATGGCTACAATCTACAAGAGTGTAAAGACAAATAGTCCTCTCCCGGCTTTTTACTGTCCTGTGTTACTAAAAGAAAGTCTCAACGTCATCGTGAAAAAATATTACAGTAACAATGCTTACCAAACTGATCTCTTACTGACGGATCATTTGGCGCTAATGTGAGAGCTTTTTTGAAGCACATCTCAGCTTCCATACTTCTGCTGGCCTGGAACAAAATATATTATTAATGGTACTGACATTTTTTTTTCTATTCGGCAATGATTAAGACAAATATGGTACTGCGGTAGTATTCTTCTCAGATAATAATTGATCTATCGAAGACTGCTTCATGGTATAAGAAATAAATTGACGATGGTATGAAATATGTGCTTCGATTTAATAATTGTTTCTAGCTTTGCCCAAGGCGGCGATAACCTAGTGGTGTACGTAACGGACTGTCGAGACGACAGTCTCGGGTTCGATCCCCAGGTACCCCGGGCACACACCTCTGACTTTTCGAAGTTATGTGTGTATTAAAAATGTTATTGTAATTATCGCTCGCTTTATATTGTGCCCGGTAGATGACAAGAGGCTCGTCCTCTATTACATTGGGACCTAAACATAACTGGCAAAATGTGGGTGTGTAATACACCTCTGCCTACCCCTTCGGGGATAAAAGGCGTGAAGTTATGTTATGTTATGCTTTGCGCATATGGTCCAATTTTATGATTTAAGGAAAGCCCTGTTCAGTGTATCAGTGTGATACAAGATTGTATTATTTATACGTAGCTGTGTGGTTCTTTTGTCACTTTTAATGTACCTAAAGTTTTGAAGTATAAGAATATTCATATAAAACCAACGCCACCAATAATATAAAATAGATATTTAGAATTAAACAAATTACCTATTACTATTTTAGAGTTATTCTAGTTGGTTAGTTTAATATAATGTCTCAAGCACTATGAAATTGGCCTATACATCTGTAATATGATTGAAATCAAAGTAAATATTAAGTAGCACTACTGGGAAGTAATAGTTGAACTTACATTTCTAGCTAGTATTTGGGCTAGTGTAACATGCGTGCCAGCGTGGTGTGGCGACGCCGCCAACGCTAACAACAAACTGTGTTCAACCAGCGGCCATTGTTGTAACTGAACATAAATCTCACCCACCATCGATAGAACACTCTGGAACAAACAATTATATTACCACCATGGATATAGAACAAATAATAACAATAATTCAACAAACAACCGCTATGATAATAAATTTAATGAATATTAAGTTAAACTAACTACATACACTTCGAAAATGAAGTTAAAACATCATTTTAGGTCTTTTGCTACCTTATTATTAAATAAGGTAGCAAAAGACCTAAAATAGTTTAAAACAACTTTAACTACACTACTATAAGTTTTATATTGATCGACAATCATTCTTGGCTAGCGTTCCCTTGAAAATATTTCGAGAAACAAAACAATAATTATAGGTACTATGAAATGTTTCGCTATACTTGGTTTAATTATTCATATTTTAATTTTTCTGCTATTGATTACTTTAATAAGGTACTTAAATATCATTTTTAAATGAGTAAGTTTTATAAAATATTATTAGCAATAATTATCATGTATGCATAATTATACATGCTCTTTTAGGTAAAATCCTAAATAGGTAGGTATATTTTAGAGTTCAATTCGTTACAGTAACACAAAGATTCAACAAGGTTTTTTTGTATGAGGGCGGCGCATAAAGCTTGGATAGCAGCCAGTTAAGGCTGTGTGACAGTATACATCGGCTCGTCCCTACTTTACAACATAACTATGTCGAACGCTTGTTAAAACGCGACGTGCTGTAATATAATGTTCGCTTACATGTCGCGTCCATCCCACGATGGGGGTGTTCGTGTCTGGTAGTATTTGCAGCGCTTCTTTGTACGCTGACAGCACTTTATGCCAGTGGCCTCGTTGAGAATGTAGCGCTGCAAGTTGTACGAGGGCGGACACTCTTGCAGCGTCGTGTTCTCGCCGGTCCCTGACCCGCAAACCCTCGGCTCGCGAGCCCGCTCGTAGCGCGCTTGCCGCCTCAGCCAGACGCCCGTCAGCGATCAACGACGTCCCGAGAATCACGTAAGCCACTAGAACTATTTATATTGGTAAAGTTTGATACCGTAACTACTAATCAACTAAAACAAAAATTTGGATGTCTTTGACAAGTTTAGTGACAACAATATCGAAATATTTCTCATAATAACTTCAATCAATCAATAAAGAAACCCAACTTTAACCACCGACGGCTCTGTTAATATAGGTATTAATATTGCTTTACTTATTACTCGTATTTTAAGTTCCAACCACACAACTAGTTTACAACACACATTATCTGAACAACTTGACTATGAACTTCTAAAGCGGTTTGAAATATTTTTTATGTATATAAAATACTGGCCGTTGTTTACAAGTTCTATTATTAAAATGCTTTTGTTGGAAGTTATTCTTGTATTCTACTTTACAATGAAATTTTATAAACCCTTTAATTTTCGAAACAATAAGCAGAATTAGGACAAAATAAAGAGTCGGCCGACCCTCCACAAAATAATTTGATTGGACAATCAAATTATTAGTAAGAGCTATGAAGAAATACCAACGAGGCTTTATTTTTAATAATTAATTTATCTCAAGTACTTACGAGCCATTGAAGGTCTGAAGTAAATTGCTCTCTCAAAACTTTTGATAGCATCGCTGTAGCGTCTCTGGTTTTGTAGCAATATTCCCCTGAAACAAATATATATACATATTATGAGATTATAAATGCAAATTAGTTTTCAAATTTCTGTATTCAATCAAACGGCCGTTTTATAGCCAATTTGAGAAGAAGCTGTAAGTAATGAATGCGGAAAAGTTTTTAACAGTGTTGTATTTGAATGAATCGAAATTATTAGAGTAATTAAAAAAGTTCTTTGATTTAAAATACAGTATATACGCAATCATATAGCGATAAGAGACACCAAAAGACCAGAACCATAACGGAATGATTTCCTACGTGTTTTTTGCAAGTAACGAGTACATCTAATCTAAAAATGGCTACATATATTGTATAAGGACCCTATCATTAAAAGCCTACAACGTAAATTGTATTTTATACTATGACATCTTGTTAGAAGTAAGCGCACAAAAGGCATTGTCAGTAACAGTCGGTTCTGCGTATCTACTGCGAGAGAGCTTATAAAGAACTGTGACTATTTGTCGCATATCCGCTCTATTTATTCTATTCATCTCTCACAGCCACGTCACAGTCACCTTTTGTGACGTATTCATATGACGTGTGAAATATTGAGCCACCCGACGTACGCCGAAGTTGCACAGCTTTCATATTCCTACGTTAATTTTACGTTGACTAGTTTCCTATTTGGTGCTAATTAGTTATGAGCGTTTGGCTGCTCCCAAATTCATAGCTCATCAAACGTTGTTTCACACGACGATGCTAAATATTGCGCGCATTCGGATTGTGTACGCCGTATTTTGATTAAGCCGATGATAACGTAGGATTGAATGGGTTGGGACCAACGAAAGCAATTTTCAACTTAACTTCGCTGAACGTAACAATATGTCGAATGCAGACGCATCCCCATTAATTGCAATCGGCGAACGATTCTCGCTATTCATAAAAGGTTTGAAATACATAATGTCAGTTCAAAGCTATATAATATAAACACACGTAATGCAAATGACCACCGCGACTTTGACAAGCTGCCACGCGAGTGGTTTATGATCAAACAATTGGACGGCATTATTACACGAGCACAATGCAAAATGTCAACGTTAATGAAACATCACCTGATATAACTGTGGAGCGTTATAAAAGCCATATAGATAGATGCGGTAGTGCAATATTGTCCGCATGAATAATGCAGGCCCACAACGAGGCTGCTTCTACGTGGGACTAACATACACTAATGAGAACCATCCAGACCGGTCGGGCTATTATACCTCCTCTTCTCGAGCAATAATTTGTTACTAATTCCCTTCTAATTATTGTAACGTTGGTATTGTGAATGAAATTGCTTTTGAGCGGGTGCAGCTTTACCAAAACTCGGTAGTGTGTTGACATTCAGGACACCCCGGGACAGCTTTAGGGTAGCAATTTATTCGGGGGAGGCTTGTACGAAAGTATGTAGCCTATTAAATATGTAGAAGCGAATGATGTGATTATCGTGGAACGTACTCTGAAGTTTGTGAGGAATGTCTAATAAGCTTAAGTCGAGTATGTTTTATTAGAATTCAAAAGCGCTTTGTTTGAAAACTTTGTGACTCTCATATTACTATAAAAGATGGTACGTGTAAAACTTTGAGTAGGTGTTAGAAAATAATGGTCCCTTATCTTTTTTGCAGCAAGGCTTGGTACTACTATTCGTAGCGCAGCTAAATGGTTCACACTCTAGCTGGTGATATAAATTAAGTAAGCTGTCATACTTTTTGTTAGCTAACAGTCATTTTAAGGCTCTTTTTCTCTTAATTTTTGGTATCAATCGCTTGTGGTCACAAATAGGTTATTCTAACTATCATTTTTGCGCTTATATTAGATACCTTAAGCGTTTCTTCTCTCAAATTATCTAAACAAAATCCAACGGCTGTAGGTATATCGCTGAATTCTAGTCACCTACTCTTAATTAACTTTTATTTCTTTTCCTTGCAGTACGTGACAAAATATTTCTAGGATGACTCTTAAAGTAAGTACTTCTTTTGTTTTTTTTATTTAATTACCAATTGTAAACTTGTCATGTAATGTTTTACGCAAATTAAAATATATAATTCCATTTATTTTACAGATATATAACAGGTATTTGGTTTTAATTTTGGGTATCGATTAATGAAACTATTTCCAATCACTGTAATAAGTAGCTACGCCCTACCTAAGCCAACTCTCATTGCAAATAATTTAAACATATATATCACAACTTACACGACTTAAATATTAATATCCTCAGTCACAATATTCTGCGCTATCAATATAGGCGGGAGTTCATCGTATTTCCTTGTGACATTTGCAACAGGCACAGTCGGCTTTTAACAGAGCGTGTGATGAAAAAGTTTTTTCCCCTTCTGTATAATAATAGGCCGCGTGCCTCGGCGACAACCCAACTGCACAACTTTCGTTTATTACGGCCTTTTTACAGTTCCAAAATGTAAAAAGGCGGTTACAGATTTGTTCTACGTTCTTCTTTATAAAAAAAAACTTTCCATTTTCAAAATAATGTTGATAATGTTCATTTTTTAGGTGACAATTTGTTGGTATTTTATATCTTTGTTTTTGTTTGATGTGAAATAAATAATAATTATTATGGTATTCGTAATAGGATTTAGTTTCTTAATAATAGCATGGGGTCTCATTCCTTAGAACGTTTTCCGTCATTCTTAGCTCTCTCAACAGATGGATTTACTAGTATCGATTTTATTGATGACTTTCATGCATAAATGATAAATAAGAAAATAAAGTTCTAAAATATGATATTTATTAATTAAAAAATCCCTTTATTACGATTAAATAAAACAATGAAACATTAAATTGAATATGAATATTTTTGAAAAATATGATGTGCACTTCGTTGCTCTGGTGGCCAAGATACGTACTAGCTTGTAGTAAAACGTTACAATGAGTTAACTTTCACTCGGCATTCATAGATGGCGCTTTTACGTATGTATATATTTATTTTTATTTAATTTGGTATTAATCTGTAGATGGTAAAATAAATAAATATTTATTAAATAAACATCAAATATTGGAAAAAGTAAGATATTATGTTAACCAATGAACGGCCATGAGCATTTATTTTAAAAAGTATATAGGTACCTAGTCGAGCGATTGCGTTTTGTTTTTACATTTAAGTTCGTAAAAGTAGTGTAATTTAAATTTTATACATAATATAAACTTACTCTGTGTTTGTAGTAGTATTATATAATAAATGTTCATAAATTATGTTTATCAATATGCGTCTTACATTTATACGAAAAAATAAAATGTAAACAAACCATAAAATGGTTTTTTTAATGTCGCCTTCGCAACAAAAGTAGATTTAAGTTAAATACTCCAAGCGAAAGATTCAGTTAGTTTTACAAATATACGCATGTCCCTTCGATTCATAAATTATACAGCATATTTTATATTTTTCCTGTATTGTTCATAATTATAATAACGAATATTTTTTTTATGTATTAGTTATGCTAATAAACTATTTTACACGATAAAGAACCCAAAAAGCCAATGATTCTAAACTGTCAATGCATTTGATATCCTGTCAACTTATGCATTACACCCAAAGTAACTATTTCGCATCACAGGGGGGCATTTTTAAATAGGTCGGGTTATTCCGATCAGTTATCGTGCTATTAAGTTTGAAAATCATTGGTTTCTTTGTTTACGTTTTATTTTTTTCGTATCTTGAACAGACAATAGCAACTAATAAACAGTTGATGTTGAGTATGTTGTAAATCAAGCTAATGAAAAAAACAAAACGCATTTTTAAACTTTGATAGCCGACTTCTCTAGAATTCTAGAACTCATTCGCTTGGTTCCCGATAGGTATAAGTAGGAGAGTATTGGGGGGTCTGGATTGCCATCCAGACCCCCCAATACTCTCTATTCAAAACGATGATTACATTTCAGATTATCCATTTAAAATGATGATTCAAAACGATGATTACATTTCAGATTATCTATTAAGAAATGATGAATGTATTCTACTTTCTTATGCTTTTCCAAGTCTATTACCTCTATTCTATTCGAGTTGACACTTAAATTCGGAATGTTTCTATTCGAATTTAAGGGGCTGGATCGCAACGCAATACTCTCTATTTAAAGTGATTAATATATTTCAGATTATCTATTAAACATGATGAATGTATTCTACTTCCTTAGTATAGATAATATCAATTTGATTATTTTCGCATGGCAATTACAAAATCTCTTCCTTTCACAGCGTTCAAATAAAAACATTGAGGATAATGTACAGCATGCTGCATCCAAGGATCGTCATAGATCTCCCAATCTTCTATAACCCCTCCACAAGAGAAACATGCCGCCTTATCATTTATCCTGTTGCCAAAATAAAAGAATCCAGCGTCAGCCATTTGCGTCACTAATCTTTTCTTTGAATTAATCGTCCCCCAGTAATAATTAAAAGACAATTCACGCATTTTATACGTGTCATACATGCCATATCGAGGTTCGTAATCATTTTGAAACATGTTTTATGCACTTCCTTCCTTCCTTGTTCTTGATGCAGACAAATATGAACGTATAATGACATAACCATTGTGTTGTCAACAACTTATAATGATTGGAAAGGGTTACTGTATTGGGTGGGGGGATAGAAATCTCGTAAAAGGTACGTTTTAAACTAATTATAGAAATTAAACAAGAATATATTTATTTAAAAATTTTATTGTCATCGCACCATTTTTTTAAACACAATACATTCTTTAAAGCACATACAGAGTCATGATAAGTACAATTATACAAATGTTCAGAATATTTATATTGTTCGTACAAACTTATCAAACTAGAACAACCTTTATCTTCTAAATTAAAAATATTATTATTACTATTTTGTAAAATATGCTTCAACCACAAAACCTTTTCTGAGCCTTTGACATAGACACATTTATTCCTTAAAATATCCGTAATCAAACTCTGATAACTGCAATAAGACACAAATCCTTCACGCCAATGTATCTTTCTGTTACGTTCAATCCAACTAAATTGCTTTTTGTCTGGTTGCGTTAAATTGTTAAATGGAAATGGCGGTTTAATTAAAAATACTTGTAAATTTTTATTGTACAATATGGCGATTTCTTTTAATATAAATTCATTTCCTTCTATTTTAAAGCCTTGAATATCTACAATAGCAATCATGTTAACCTGCGCACAATGTTGCTGAGAGGTTTGTACTCCACAAGTCGGTCGTTTATTATTAAACAATATGCAGTCGTGTTATCTGGTATTGTAGTAGAACATTCAATTTCCAATCGCACGTCCACTGGACCTGTTTTTAGACTATCGTTTTGCCTTAAACAGTCTAATATAAAGAGGGGAGCTTTTTCCTTGAAGTTCTTTAGGTTGAGCAACGGGTCTACTGGGCAGTTGTAAAACGACTGACGAAATTTTGCATACATTTCGTATAATATACTGTATTTGTTCTCGGAAAACTTTATACCTAAAGGTTTATATGGATAATATTGCAAATTTAGAAAGAGCGTTACGTTTGTAACTTCACAATGATCAAATAGTGAACTATCTTTAGCTTTATTATTTCTTCTATTCGTTTGTAAGCAAAAAATTACATATCTGGGTTTTTCTAATTGTGAAGCAGTCTTAACTGACCAAGAATGCTTTGTAGTTTTTGGTAATAAAGGATACTCATATAAATCCCAATTTCTAAAAGCCATCTGAATAGGTTTATCTCTTTCTAGATGTTTTAAAAGTGTCAGTCGCTCTCGATCTGATACTTTTACGTGTGGTACTCTCCACTGAACTCGTTGTATATCTATTTCAAAATGAGCGATATCATCTGTAAGGATAACACTGTTTAAGTTAGAATTACTTCTGGTCAATATGAGTTCATGTTTGCAATTTATAATAATTTTATTGTAATCCTCTGCAAAGCCTAATACTTTATTTAATGGTATCACAGCACTAAAATTTCCATCACTGTCAAAACCCTCTAAGTTCCAACCCCATAAGGCAGCAACTTTATTTTCCGCTTCATTTAATGAGATGTATGATTTAATTGTTGACGTTATTCCCGAATTTTTTATACGGTCTATTTCAATACCATTCATTTCGTATCTGATGTCTTGAAACATATACATAACAGGGTTATTAGTGAACTTAACAGTTTTCTTGATCGGGTTCCCATCTTTGCTGAAGAGCTTTGCTCGGCCTTCGACATAGACTGAACTGGCTGATGGTAGTACGTATATGTCTTGCTGGTGTGTGGGAATTCTGATTTCATCGTTTTGTCTAAAGCTGTTATTGTAGGGATTGTATGAATGGACTTCATAACTTTCGATCGAAGTGTCGAAATGCGGCAATTCAGTAATCTGTAGTATATTCATACTTTAAACCCTAGGGCTTTAAGAAAACCTTTATTTGCTTCAGTTAATTTCTTAACTTTTTTCTTACGTCTTTGCACCTTGGTAATTGTAGAAGAACTAAGACTATTTGTTTTCACTGGAGTATTTTTATAGTATACTATCATTGTGCTTTTTTTAAATGAAGACGTAGTTGAATATGTTCTTTTCCAAAGTTAATACAGTGACCAAACTGAACAACGATCTTAACAGATATAGATGAAATTATGTTTATGTTTACTGGAAAATAAATAACGTTTTGCGGTTTTTCCAAGCACCGATGACCTAGAGCAGTATCAGATACAAATTCATGAATATAATGGGTCGGTAATCCGTTGCAGTACGAACCGTGAATTAGATCACATTCGATTCTGATTACGGACAAACTGTTGTTGATAATGGGGATATTTTGTCTAAAATTTAATACTGAGAAGTATAGCAAACCGCACTCGTATTGATCAGATAAATGTAGTGGTGGTTGAAAATATGTAACCAATTCTGAATTATTTCCAGAGATGGTAATCGTAGTAGACATGCTTGTATACTGAACGCTTTTGTAAGATTCTGTTTATTTTATTCCTGTACTATACCAAAAATTCTTCAAAAAGTTTAAACAAAGATGTCCGCAATTAAAAGGGTGATCACGCTGCATATTTTCATAATTATAGTAAACTTTGGAACCAACGTATTTTATAAATTCTTTTGGAGGTTTTAAATTGCCATAACTGTCAAAATACTCAATATAGTCATTGTATTTTGCATAGGCTACCCAATGAGAACCAGGATTCTTAGAGCTATCTAAATTAATAACTCCACATTCTCTTTTAAATGGGTGCTTAGGGAGCTCATCTCTCATAAAGACACCTCTAAAATAGGGAATATTGTGTCCATACTTCAAAATGTCTAAATTACTCAAAGCTCGATTGGGTAGCCGATATCTTAGTTTTTTTCTTTCGATACAAAAATTCCAAGCCCATCTTTATGAGGTTTAACATGAAGTCCTTTGCCGATGCAGAGAGCCTCCATTTTTTCGTTGTGTCTCTTCGATTCAGCATACAACTTTTTTGCCATCTTAAATTCATTTATGGTTTTAGCAATACCAGCTGCACCGCCTGCTAAGGCTCCCGCTGCAGATAATCCAGCGAAAATTGGAATCAAAGGTAATACTCCACCAGATTTTGGTATAGGAATAACACGTGGAAGTTTAATAGACGAATCATTAGCTAACTCTCTGGTAGCGGCCATTGCTAATTCTATTGCCGCTTTTTTGCACTTTGGTTTTAATTTTTTTATATGTCTTTTCGTTTTATTGATGACATTACGAAACTTATTTTTTAACCCTTTTCCAGATACGGTTTTTTGCAAACACTTTCTGTTACTTTTTTTAAGACCAGAACCAGTTTTAAGTTTTGTAGACATAGCGCTGCTTACTAAACGTGCTGCCAGTTTTTCTCCTACACTTGCATCCGGAGCAACTGATCGCTTTTTCGCCATATTTAACAAAACCAAATCGGCCTTATGGCGGTCCTTTAAGTTTGAAGACTTGTAATAGGCAATGTCGTGTTCTTTGCAATATTCGTCTAATTTATTAACGCCTTTATCTCCACGTGTAAGCCTTTTAACTAATTTGGTGCCAGGTCCGCAATAATTATATCCTGGTAAATGTAATTCAAATTGTAAATTATTAAGGAGACAATTTAGAAGACTGCTCTCTCCAATACCCATCATAAGACTAATGCACCATGGGGTAAACATTTAATAAATATTCGATTTATCAATCCAACTGTTTTCAGAAGAGGGCAAACCTAACCACTTTACTAAAACTCTATTTCCTTTACTTCTGAGAACTTTCTCGACTAGATACAAATTGGGATGTTCTGTCTTTTGAAGCTCTTGAACATAAAATGCACCTAAAATTGGTTGGCCTCTGATTGAATCTTCAATTAAGTAGGTAATAGGGGTAGTATTCTGTATTTTTCTAATCTTAAATATTTATGTCGACCAGTTAGGAGTATATCCTTTTTCAAATGTTCCTTTGTACTTACTGATACGTACATAATCACCTACTTTGAACTTGCTTTTTATACTACCGGTTTTTACCATTGTGAAATATCTCTCTAATATGTGATTTTTATTAAAATTATCCACGTTTGCTGGCATTTCTTTGATCGTTCGATGATAGGTGTGATTGTATTTATAAATAACATTATCAAGAGTATTATCTATCCAGTTATAGTTACCTTTTAAACTAAATTCCTTATAAAGTTTAGATTTCAATGTTCTGATAAATCGCTCGACTATTGATGCCTTTTTTGTCGAGAAGGTTGAATAATGGTTTATAACATAAGATTTCATAAGTTTTTGGAACTTATTATTATAAAATTCTGTGCCATTGTCTGTTTGAAGATTTCGGGGAACGCGCCCTTTATCCAACAAATTCTTGAAAGAGTTGCATACGACATCTTTGGTTTTACTTTTCAAAGGAAGGGTCCAAGCGTATTTCGAAAATGAATCAATGATAGCGAGAATAAATCGGTAATTCTTATTTTCGTTAGACATTGATTGCATATCAATTAAGTCTGCCTGCCAAAGGTCATCTATATCTTTCATAATAACATGTCTTCGTGGAAAGTTTACCCTCGCATTTTTATGAATTTCATTTACCACATCAGCTTTACTCATATTGAAAATTCTGCATTTAAACACTTGTCTTGAATCCAATGATGATACTAAATAAAAATAGTGTTATAGCTACTATTTATTGTTTAATTATGTCAGCTTCTTTTAACTCTTCTATTATAGATAAAATTTCATTATCATGGTTCGTATTGCCAGCATCTCTTGAAGCAACTAATAGTTTCAGTCTCTCAACTAATTCGTTGGGGTCATCCCAATATACTAGATCAGTATTGTTTTTGTATTTTTTTATCTTTGTCAAGTTTCCTCCAAGTTTAGCGCGACTTTTATCGTTTGACGTTTCGGTAAACATTGGTTTGATTATTTCACGATATTTTATTCCTTTATCACCTTTTATTTGACCTTTAGGATTGAAGTCTCTCTTGTGCGCATTTGTGTTATGCAACATATCCTTGTAGACAAGTTTATCTTTGCCTGATATTAATTTTAAATCAGGTTTTTTTCGAAGTAAAAGTTCTTTGAGGCCAGGAGTTAAAATGTAGGATTTATCGTCAATTTTAATAAAAATGACACTGTCGTTATCCAGACTATCAATTTTAGAAAATGACACTACGGAGTTTCCCATCAATAAAGTCTTATTTTCACTTCTTATTCCGAACGGTATATTTACTCCATCATAAATATTACACATATCATCAACATCTAATGAAATTTCTAAATCCTCTGGTAATTCTATTTTATGAGATTTTTTAACCGATTGTACAGAATTTAGTTTTGGTTCGTAAAAGTCCACAAACTTTGTAGATGAGCTAGTATTAATGTCTTCCAATTCAATATTCCCAGAATTAGTGAGTGTTGTATTTTCTAAATCTTTTATTTTTTTCATAGTTTTATTTGAATCAACTAGAGTTTGTCGAGCGACAAGTTCATTGAATGTTCCTGGTTCTTTATTTGTTTTATTTTATTCTTTATGGAATCTACGGACTTCAATAATTCTATTTTAATATTTTTCTCCATCTTATAACAACTGTGATCAGTTAAAGATCAAATTATACTGAATTTGATTTTGGATATTAATGACTTATATACGTATATAAAATCAATCAAATTTAAAAAACATATCAAAGTTCTGTCGGTACCTTCCATTATTTAATGGTGATTCTTTATTAATAAGTAGAAAATTATAAGGTTTACTCCAAACAGTTTGACAAATTTTTTTGAACTCTTTCCATTGTAAATCAGAACTAACATGCTCTTCATAAACATGTTTTAAATTCACATCATCTTGTTTGAATATAATAAGAAAATTAACATTGTCACGTAACAATTGCTTAGGAATTTTAGAATAGGTTTGAGATAAATAGAAACAATCGATTTGTTTATGCCTTCCCATACAAAAATAATTGCGGATATTAACTTGATTTTCACACGCAACGTCATCAAAAATAAATACAGAATTTGTTAAAGCTTCATTTGGAGAAATTACATCTTTATCATCACTGAACTCATAGAAGTTAATCTGCGGCACTCTTTTTAGAACTTCTGTCAAAAATCGGTATTTCGGTTGAAAATAGGTCTTAGAGTAAAGATATAGATTTCTGAATTTGAGTCCATTTTCATGCAGCAGTAAACTTATCATAACATTCGTTTTGCCACAATTTGAAGGACCGCATATTATACACCGAATGGTATTTGGCAATAGAGCGCTATGTCTGATGTAGCCAATAGAGTCAGTTAAACTTATATTATTAACATAGAGGGATATGGGCTGCTTGATCAACTTCATCTTGCTGATTAATTAAAAAACTATTTTACATGCATATATATATATATATATATATATATTTATATATTATATATACTATTTTACATGCATATATATATATATATATATATATATATATATGCATGTAAAATAGTTTTTTAATTAATCAGCAAGATGAAGTTGATCAAGCAGCCCATATCCCTCTATGTTAATAATATAAGTTTAACTGACTCTATTGGCTACATCAGACATAGCGCTCTATTGCCAAATACCATTCGGTGTATAATATGCGGTCCTTCAAATTGTGGCAAAACGAATGTTATGATAAGTTTACTGCTGCATGAAAATGGACTCAAATTCAGAAATCTATATCTTTACTCTAAGACCTATTTTCAACCGAAATACCGATTTTTGACAGAAGTTCTAAAAAGAGTGCCGCAGATTAACTTCTATGAGTTATATATATATATATATATATATATATATATATATATATATATATATATATATATATATATATATATATATATATATATATATATATATTATACAGTCTTATTTGAAGTGTATGTATTTCCATGACAACGCTAGGTTGATATAAATTTATACAAAGGTAGGCAATAAATAAAAATACAGATTCAATACAATATAAACTTTTATTGGTAAGTAGCATAATACATTATCATAATAATATAAGCATAACTATACATTTAAAGAAATCGTAAATACCTATTTACACATTCATAATAGTATAAATACATTTTATCATTAAAACATAGTTTTATAATGTCCCCAAGGTAATGTATCTATATTATTTGCTAATATATATCTTTTATCATCATTTCTGTTCATCACTGTTTTAGTAACATGTTGTGAATATAGTTCGTGTTTGATTGATTTAATCAAATTCATTTTAAAACAACTGACCTCATTATTAAATAGTGTTTTGTTGTAGTCTGATATCTCTAATTTATTTGTGACAGATTTAGAAACACCTTTTGCTTTTTTAATTTGATTTTGTGAGGTAATTAAACAATAAAGCTTCGCTCTTAAGCCAGTAAATTCACTGATTACATCTCCACCTAGTTCATCTTTGAATAAGCCAGGTACTTTTGCATTAACTTGTGGTATTAAATAAGGGTTGTCAAAATCAAAATTACTTGTATCGAAATCATTCAAATTATTTCTTATGTCACTGTAAATGTCTTTTGTATAAATTAAATATAGTAAGCTATCAGTATCTGTGTAACAAAGCTTGATATTATGCATATATTTATTTTTCATATTGTAATGAAAGTGATAGAGATGTGACTTAGCATATTCTAATACAGTAAAAGCTATATAAATCGGTTTATCTAAAATAATTTTCTCTGGTTTTAATTGAATAGCTACAAAGTTTTCTGAAAATATAGTAACACATTTCAGATTGGGCTTGCAAATTAGTCGTTCAGCACCAAGTTGTTTTTTTGTGATATTATTCGTATCAATCCATTTCGTGGTTAATTTAACATCAACCTGTTTACGTTTGTTTTCGATAGTTTTACCAAAAATTGAGTTATTTAATAGTTTGAAAAAGTCTTTTTCAAATGATGTGGTGGATGCTTGACGAAGACTAGTATTTAAATCAATATATTTTTTTAAATAATCTTCTTGTCTAAATGTAAGAATACGGTGTACTTTTCTTAGAATGAGTCCATGCCTCAAACATTGTTTTAAATTATTATAATGTATTATATAGTTAAACTTATCGTATAAATTTGCAATGAGTTTTGCTGTTTTCCCTCCTGGAGGGACAAATTTTTCTGGAGAAAAAGGTAAATCGCTATGAGAATCATGTAGGTGATCAGGATATTCAAGATCAACTTCTAATATAAAACCGTAATTGCTGTTCTCTGATACACTCATAACATCAAAACAATTAATTTCCTCCTGATTTAATAGTCTAAAGTCCGAAATAGGGAATTTCTTACTCATTGCGTAACCGTACAGATTATTGCAATCAAGATATATCAAATAGCTGGAAGGTTGTATATCATTGTATTGTGATAAATACATATTATTAGCTTTCGCGTGACGTAAAGAGCACTGTGCTAAACCACCACGTATACCCTTTTCCAACATTTGATATATTTCTATGTTATCAATTAAATCTAATTCAACCCGTGTATACAGTAGCATAGCATCCCAGCTCAAACTAGGTGCTGTTATATAGTATGCAGGGTCTAAATTATAATATTTTAGACTTATGTTACGAAAATTTTCAAATATATCGCATAGCAACATAATATCACATTTAAGATATAAATCAGTATACTCGCCCAAAGTACATACATTAAATGAATGCCACACAGTTTTTGCGTGTTCATATTCAGCATCAGAAATATGTTCCAGTTTCAATGTATTATAGAAATATTTTTTATGAGGAAGTTCTCTTTCTTCATACTTTTCCCAAGAGTTCATATAATCATATGGATATACCCCCTTCTTTTTTAGTATATTAATGTTTTCGTGATTAAATTCCATTGATAAGTAAACAAAATCTTTTTCTGTCAGACTTTTACTTAATGTATCTAAACTTGAACTTAGAAACTGAAACAAATCAATGAATTTCATTTGAATGGAGTGGTTACGTATCTCGCTAGAAATGTATTTGGTAATGGTTAAATACCTTTCTTTAGTCTTAGGTATGATTTTAATGTGACCTTTATACTTAACTAATTATTCTATAAACAAATGGGAGTCATAATTCGATAAAATATGAAAAACTATAGGTATAAATTGACAGACTCTGTACATTAAATTACAGTGAGAATGTGCAGCTCCTCTATATTTTCCAGTTACATGATCATGGTCATATACTTTGTCATCGAATAATAAGTGATCACAAATATGACAAGTACTTGCAGAGCTATGTCTTATTTTTTCTATTCTTGTTAACGGTAACATAGGTGTTTTAAAAGATAATATTTTATATATTTTTTTCACATCTTCCACTAGATTTTTTACAAATACTTGAACACAATCAGACCCTCTGTAGGAAACATATTTATTCTGAGTCTGATCGTGCGAGCAACAAATATAATACCCAAAGCACGAAGGTTCATGTTTTTTTAAATTGTGCGTTTTTTCCGTATTTTTTTCTGAGCAACTTAGCAAAAGACTTTCAAAATCAGCGTAAATAACATAATTTATTCTTTGTTTTCTCTCATAATTCTTAAAACCAATCTTGCGACTAGTTTCAGGCAAAATAGTTAACACTTTTGAACACACATGGGATTGATACTTGATTTCGCTACTATAAAATTGCAAACATGATTCACAAAGAAAAAGTTTACCCTTATGATTTGTAACTTGACGCCGTACCAGTCTCAGTAGATTTTTAATCAGACAGTAATGACCTTTACCATTTTTTTCGAAATATAATAAATTCACATGATTCGTTTTTCTATTATTTGTTAAATATAAAGGACCTGTCACATTTTCACTATTTTCATCTATTCCATAAATATTTATACTAACATCATTGTTTGTTTCAAATAATTTTATGTCTTGATATGTTACTGGGAAAGACATTCCTTTAATATTGAAAATGGAACTGTAGTGCGGGTATGATGCAGTCCTACAAATATTCTGCTTAGCGGGATATAAGGCTGCTAGAATACTCCATAAAAAACAGTGATTATCATTATTTTGTACATTCACACAACTTTTTTTATTGGTAATTCTTTTTGGTAAATCTAAATAAGTGCCACCACTTAATGGACAATATTTATTGATATTAATTTCTAAATGGCTCAATGAATGATAATACCATCCAGATTCTTTGTGTTCGTATTCTGATAGCTTACATTTTAAAATTTCAATTATTTGTAAGTACCAATCATGTATATCTGTGTTCTTGTAAATAATTTTATATTTAGTATTGAATGATTTCAATGTTTGCTCATTTGTTTTTTCTAAGACAAAGTAAGCAAACAATTCGAAATTCAATTTGATACAATTATTTTTCTTTAATGACATATCAATTAATTTTAATATATCGTTTTTATTCTTATGCAAGAAATTCTCAGGCGTGAGGGTTTTAATATCATGTGAATAATTCAAACGATATGTTACGATTCTATTTTTGAAAGCACTGGCAATTATGTAAATATTTTCAAATTGAGTTCGTAAGAAACTATTAGATTTATGGATGTTGGTTCTTACATGATATTTCATTCGGTTCAGTGGTATTTCAATTTTACATTTTTCACATTCAATAAATTCAGGGTTATCATTAATATATTGCCTTCGATGAGTAGACAGGAATTGTACTGTAAAATAGAAACAAAAAATGAGCTTTAACTACATAGGATGAATATTTTATTACGTGCCATACTTATACATACATACATACATAGACTCACGCCTGTTTTCCCGAACGGGTAGGCAGAGGCATATTAAACGCCCACTTTTCGCCAGTGTTTTGATCCCACGTAATAGGTGGCGAGCCTATTGCCGCTTATTGGGTAATTTTGTTTGCCAGAGCCTCGTCCGTTGATCGGCAGGTGCACCACTTGCAGGTGAGGTTGGCTTGGGACCCTAAGTTCTTGGTGGGAACCCTATGCACCCAAACCCATACTTATACATTAACCAATAAAATATAATGGAGAATAAAATATAATATAAAAGAACTATGATTACTTACTAATTATAAACTGAGTACTTAATTAGGTATGTAGGTATGGATATAGGTAGGTAAGGATCTTAGAGATAAAATATTTGTCAGTTAATATTAATTATAACAACTGACAAAATCTAGAGGGCAGTGCTTAAATTCTTTTCGAGTTTCGTTTATAAACTCTTTCAACCGATTCCAAGCAGGCGACTCATCATTGGTTCGATTTTTTATAGTTAGTATTGAATGTCTCCAACGGTTGATTGGAGCCACGCGTTCAACCTCTCCAACGTCATATATTTTCAGCTCTATATAATATTTTCCCTGCTTACGCTCATCACTTTGCCTGCTTATACCGTTTGCCACTCTACGGGTAAAATATGAGAAAAGAGGTGGTATTTATTTACCCTGTGCGGTTCCAACAGATTGGTCTTCTTGTTCGTCGCTATCCGTGCCAAATAGATCATACGAAGTGGGCTTCATACATGAGCTGATGGGTTTGATGATGGTCTTCTTCTTCTTCTTCATCTTTTCATGAGATAATTCACCTTCCACCGGCCTCTTGGTAGCTAACGACGACGCTGGAGCGGATGACGAGGCAGACGACAACGACGACAGACGCTTGTTCTCTCTCGACTTTTTAGTGTGCAACTGCTGCTGTTGCTCAACTTCTTCGTCAGACGAGAAACGATTGGCTGCTGTTTGCTTCGATCTGAAAAGTTACAGATAAGTACTATTAGACATAATAAAAACTAAATAGTTAATGGAAATCTGAAGTAGTTGCATACCCTGTAGGAAAACAGGTGTATCTTTATGCATGTACCTATGTAAAAACTAAGTAGAATGCAGTCAGTTCACTCATTTAATTCATTCACACATTTATGCAAGTCATTTAAACTGTGATGAATCAAGGAAATATAATATCAACAATTACAATATATGAATTTGTCAAAATGAACTTATTCAATTTAATTTATTAATATAATAGATGAATCGAATGAATTTACAAATGGGGAAGTGCGTGGAATGAGGGAATATATGAACTTGAGTTGAATTGATCGTTGAATAACATAGTTAAAAGATGAATTGAAAGAATGTACAGTACTTACATTTTCGAATAGATGATAATTTATTGAGTACACTGGGCAGTCTTGTCACTTTTTTCTGAAGTCCTGATTAATGCCAGAAACGATTTGATGGCGATGACTGTCTCACTCCTGTTTATATATGCATTGATTATTCTCGAAAGATTACCATATTTGTCAAATTCTAAACACCTGCAAAATCCATATTAGTTTATTCCTTGCGTTGCACTTTTAGGAATAAAAAGCAGACGAGCGTTGAAAACGCTGCGGTTATAATCACAGCGTTTTTTTTTAAGCATTACTTTAATTGTATCTTTATTTTTAAGGCATTAAAACTTACATGTATTTTAGGTATGTACCTTATGAGTACTATTTGTAGATATTTACGTATTTTTACCTGACTGCGGAAAAAGGAGAGTTATTTGAGACGTACACATTTTGCATAGCCTGAGGCGTTTAGCCCGCTCGTGTATACTGTTGCTTTGCTTGTCTAAGCAAATTGACACGTGGAGTGTTTTTATGATTACTTTTATATAAAAGGTAACAAAAAAATGCTTTGAATCTTGAACCTTAACGACAAAAAATCAAAATTTGTGTCAGTATATAAACCAAAACAGATTGATGTAAAATACATAAGGTACGGTGAATTCATCTGCTCTACAATGTCGGTAAGTAAATTAATTAATATATATATTTTTTAATATTTGCTATGTTAATATCTAAGAGTTTCATTCATATATAATTGTTTATTACATATGTTTATTGTAAAGGTAGTAAGTTTTAAAACACGATTGACAAACAGTGTAATATAATGAAATTAAATTATACCTACTATTTTGTTTCAGGAATCCAGCGATGTTTTCATTGCTAATTCATCATACTCACCATCATCACCGATCACCGCTGAGCAAACCCTGCGACAAAGAGTATCAAACTATTTGGAGAGAGAGCAACAATTTCAACCATTTCAGTTTGAGGAACCAGGTTCGAGCACCAGAAATAAAAGACGAGGGTGTGACGTTATATATTCATATATAAAAAAACCAGCAAAGGGTAAGCGATGTAAAATAATACGCTTACAAATTTTTGACATCGAGGAGTTCAAAGAAAGTGCACCATGTAATTGTAAAGCTACTGTTTGTGCACAATACGTCGTTGAAAATGTATTCTGTGACGATATATACAAAAGTGCTAATGAAATTATAAGTAAGATACAAAAAAGAATGTAAATAAATGTATGCTAGAAAAATAGTTTTGTTTTATTTTCTACGACACTAATTATTTACCTTATAACTCATAAAAACTAGCGTCTTTTTGCTGCTCTGACTAAAAGCATTATTATGTAAGATTATACAAATAGTGTTCACCTTTTTACGTACGTACATTACCCTAAGACAATAATAATAAATAAATAAATAATAGCAGCCCTGTATTAAACTGTCCCACTGCGGGGCACGGGCCTCTTCTCATTATGAGAAGGGTTAGGCCATAGTCCACCATGCTGGCCTAATGCGGGCTGGTAGTCTTTACATATCTTTGTGAACATTTTGAAGAACTCTCAGATATGCAGGTTTCCTCACGATGTTTTCCTTCACAGTTAAAGCAAGCGATTATTAACAATTTAATACGCACATAACTTCTAAAAGTCAGTGGTGCGCGCCGAGGATTCGAACCCGAGACCATCCGCGTCACAGTCCGCCAGTCTCGCCACCCGGCTATCGCTGCTTGCTCTAAGACAATATAGGTATATAAATACTATAACAAAGCATAATAATTGTACATACTTATTACGGAGAGCTGGTATTGCCCGATTTAGACACCATCTTATCATGTTTTACTTAACTGTACCTACCTACCTGTGGACCTACTTGTATTACAAACTTATAGGCAACAATACCTGAGTGGAGAGACCAACAGACTGCAATGCAAGGAGAGTCTCGGGTTCGAATCCCACCGCGAACTAATGACTTTAAAAATCTTGTAAAAGTCTTTTCGATGTCTTGTGCGTCGTATTAAATTGCATATTATAGCTTGTCGTGTGCTTTGAGGGCATATTATGGCGTCAGCTTCAGCTGTCATGAAGATCTTTGACAGTGGTTACGCGGAGTCAGTACACTCAAATATCCCGACACTAGTCTAACCATAGAATATCGCTATCCCTTTGAGTCGGGGAAGTAAGATGACAATCGCTTCGTAGCAAAGTAGATATTTAGCCGACCCTGTGTTCCTTAGCCAGTATTAAAGATACAAGCAGGAATAACGCTAGGATGATGATAATGACATGATATACAAAGTTATTGATATCTCTACATAAAACACTAGTAAGAATCGATTGTAAATCATTCATTACAGTGATTTTTAATACGAATAAATTAGTACACGAATATGTATAATTGAGAGGTGCATTATGGGTAGCGGAAGAAAGAAAGGAATTCAATCACATGCCTTTACGGGCACAGGTGTAATAATATGTAAACAATCAAGCATCGTGTGAGGTATTTTCTGCACACATTGCAATAATATTATAGAAGTGAGTGCAACCGAGTACAAGAAATTATGGTAACTGATATTATAAATATCTTTTGTTTTAATCAAAATATTCTTCTTAATTTTATTATACGTACTTATAAGTACATCACGTACAAAAATATGTTAAATATAATCGTGTAACTATGTTTCTTTTTTTCAAGTTATGTTGTTCTATATTTTTATAAGAAATGAGTCTGCTCAGACGGGAAGTGCTGGAATGGATAAGATGGAATATCTCTTTATTCTGTAAATTAAATAGGTATATCATCTACAACTGAAATCAATTAAATATAATCATTCTGAAGTTGCGCTCGACCTATAGATATCATCGAAGTATTTTTGGTAAGCAATGTCTAAATTCTTCGGTCTACATAAATATTATAAAGAGAAAAAGTTTATAATGTACCTATTTGATAAACTCTGAAGTAATGAATCGGTTTTACAAATTCTTTTATTATTAGAAAACTACAATATCTAAAAGTAACATAGACTTTATTTCAATTTAATTTTTATACAATTTAGAAAGGGGGTATTCCTAAAAGCGCAACTATTTTTGAGCGCAACTAAAAAAGCGCAACTACTTTATTCCACAAAGCGCAACTAAATATCAAGGTGCAATAGTGCTGGTTAATAACAAACGTAAAATATCGATAGTTGATAAGACAAGCCATTTTAGTATATACTTTATGACATTTGATGGATATAAAAATAATACAATGCAGCGGGGAGCAGGGTGTGGTTCGGGGAGCAGTGACCACAGGGCAGAGCTGTTGCTGTGCGCCTGAGTTTTACCTATACCATGCAGTGCCTTATTTCTGATTCATGACCCTAAACCAGGTTTTTTATAAGGCTAACTACTAACTTCTGTTCATTTATGTTACCCTGGTACTTTTCAAAACATTTTACTGATTGATAACTTTGTTACCAGAGGGCCTAGCCAAATGGCATTCGCTTTGTTTTCTACTTTCGCTAACGCTTGGTTGCCATGGCAACAAAAGAAATTCCTTCTTCGTTGACCACGTGACATATCGCAAGCTTATGTCAGTTCCATACATTTTTGCACTTAGCGTTTAGCGATATCGTTAATGGAATGCCATTTGGCTACGGGGGCAGGTTCTATAAACACTTCTAACCTCTGTTCATTTCTGTTATCCTGGTACTTTTGAAAACGATCACCATAATATAATAAATAAAAAATGGGCAGATGTTTTGAAAATCCTATCGATAGTAAATAGTCCTTTATGAATCTATTAAGCCACTTCACTATTTTTCGACGTGGTTGCGCTTTGTGGAATAAAGTAGTTGCGCTTTTTTAGTTGCGCTCAAAAATAGTTGCGCTTTTAGGAATACCCCTTAGAAAGATGTGCAGGATTTACTTAAAATATTTTTTACCATTTCGAATAGAGAATATGAAATGTATTCATTATTTCGAATATATAATTCAATGTGAATCGAGGTTATTACCTCTGCTCCAACTGTATTCAGTTGGATGAGACTAAGGAAGTAGAATACATTCATCATTTTTAATAGATAATCTGAAATGTAATCATCGTTTTGAATAGAGAGTATTATATTTTAAACTTTAACAGATTGGATTTAAAATATTTTACCATTTCGAATAGAGAATATGCAATGTATTCATTATTTCAAATATATGATTCAATGTGAATAGAGATTTCAGTTTGAAGAGACTAAGGAAGTAGAATACATTCATCATTTTAAATAGATAATCTGAAATGTAATCATCGTTTTGAATAGAGAGTATTGGGGGGTCTGGATGGCAATCCAGACCCCCCAATACTCTCCTACTGGTATAGTATTATATTTATCTATGCCGATAGTCATGAGTCGCACAATTGCAAAATCGCGTACCAAGTAAACCAAGTGCGTCTCTATAAAAATACCAGGGTCGAAACCAGGTATCAATATACTTGCAAGTTTTTGGGCACTCGAGTATAGAAAACTTCGTGTGACGCCCTGATAATGCAAGTTTGTATTGAAAAATAAACCTTATCCTAATATGAGTAAGGATTTTTATCGCAAAATTAGGTAATGGACTTTTCTAAATACTTTCATGGACATTTATTCCTTACTACCATATATTTAAGGACCTTTGTCGCGCAAAACCTTGCAAGTTTTATATTCCCGAGTACTCAAAATACTTTCAAGTATTTTAGTGTTTTACGCGACAAAGTTCCGTAAATGTATGGCAGTAAGGAATATTATTTCATAAAAGTATCTGTAGGGTAAATACGCCATACGTCGGCCCCTCCCCAAACTTCGGCCGTCTGCACATTTTCGGCTTGCGTTCATTTAAAACGTATTGAAGTTACAAATTTGCCACTCGAATTACAATCATAGTTCATAATCTATATGTACAAACAGTTACTTTCCGATTACGTTACACACTCTTCGCACACTGATCGTCAGTAGCGATTGTGCCGTCGAAGCGTCAATTTCATATTTAAAGTACCTTACTTGCTGTATATATCCATACTTCGGGAATTGATATTAGAACGGTCAGACATTCCTTTTTTATTGTTTTAAGCATTATTATTAGTAATTAGTGATTTTTACTATATTTTGAGATAGTTTTTTCAATGTTTAACGTATTGTTTTAAAGGGAAATAGGAGGCCGCCAATAGAATACCAATTTTGAATTAAAACCGGATTCTCGGCCGTGGCCGCCTAAAAGTAAATGCAGTCTGTTTTATAAATTCAAATTGTACTAATTCCATTGCCTTTATAAGAGAATTTGCAACGCATATAGGCAAATAAATCTATTTTACGTTTAATCGTCGAATACCGGCCGGGGTGATATTAGTTGAATCTCGAGAAATAATGTACACAAAATAGGGGCCGGCTTTAGAAACATTAAAGATCGTAATGTCGACCAGCCTCGAATTCGAGCCCAACTATACAGAGTGATTACTTTTCTTATTTTCTCAAAATTAAATATTTATTATACAGTTATTTAAAGAGATTTATTTATAATATAAAGAGTTAAGTTTAAATGTAGGACTTGATCTTATTGAAAACATTTAAATTAGCTTATTATGGTATGGAAATATAAGATATTAATTGCTCTTTGGAACTTGCTACCTTAACCCATGCTAATTACGTAGCTTAAAAATATAAATATATTCAATAATGATTCTCTGGGCCAAAAATCGTATGTAATATTTTTGAAAAGATATCCAGAACTAATTATAATTATTTTGAGGTTTACTTTGTTATAAATTGTAATACTTACCTAACGTTATAAGTGCAAATAAAAAAAATACTTTACCTACTATTAAAAAAATACGATTAATAACGTATACTTAGTAAGACTCCTGCCAAAATAAATCATAATAATAATATTTATCAGTCTTAATTTAAAACATCCTATACCCGGCCGATATTTAGGAAAAACGCGACCGACCATGGGCCGTGAATGGCCGACTTTAGGGTTTTTTCGTTCTCGACGCATATAAACCTTAGTACATTTTCCTTGTAGTAGAAATGACAACCGTATGCCCATAAACATGAAATAGATTTATCCAACTATCCAAAACCGCATCGGAAGCTGTCCTTTCGTTGCAAATTGATGGTGCCAGACCAATTTCAAAACAGAAAAACCGGAAGGATGCCGACATTTAGCGTATTTACCCTACTACGTTACGGTCGGGAGTCGGTAATACGCGAAACGTGTTCGCGTACGTTCAAGTAAAAAATACTTTGAAAGTGTTGCAAATATTTTAGTGTTTTGCGCGACAAAGTTCCGTAAATGTATGACGGTAAGGAATAATATCCCATGAAAGTAAAAGTACTCCGTTACGATCGGGGATGGGCAAAACGCGAGACGCGATCGCGTACGTTCAATTCAAGTAAGAAATACTTTGAAAGTGTTGCAAGTATTTAAAAAAAAATTGGTCAAGTGCGAGTCGGACTCGCGCACGATGGGTTCCGTACCATCATATATAAAAGAAAATCACGTTCGTTGTATGTATATCTACTTAAATACTTTATAAGTTTCTACCTGTTTATTAAGATCAAGTACCAAATTGCTTAAAAATTACGTTTGTTGTATGGGAGCCCCCCTTTATTATTTACTTTTTTTAAATTTAATTATTTATTTTGAAAGGTAATATACAACTACATATTCTGAGAAAATTTAAAGCGTCTACCTGTTACAATTAGTAATTTTGAGAAAAAAATACGAAAAAAAATCTCGTTTTTTGTATGGGACCCCCCCTTAACATTTTCATTTTTTTATTATTAGTATTGGTTGTTATAGCGGCAACCGAAATACATAATTTGTGGAAATTACAGCTTTCTAGTTATCATGGTTTATGAGATACAGCCTGGTGACAGACAGACAGACGGACAGACGGACAGACGGACAGACGGACAGACGGACAGACGGACAAACGGACAGACGGACAGACGGACAGACGGACAGACGGACAGACAGACAGACAGACAGACAGCGGAGGCTTAGTTAGGTTCCGTTTTTTACTTTTTAGGTACGTAACCCTAAAACAAATCGTTACAATCAGCTTCAAAATTACGAATCCTACAAAACAAATGATTTTATAATAGTTAAATTTAGTTTTTTATCTAATTCTATTTATCCACTTTGATGGAGGAATAAAAAACTACCTAATTTATCAATTTAAAAATATTAATTTGCCAACATCTGGATTTGAGTTAATTATCTAAATAACTAACTTGCACGTTTGCATAACTTGCTTGTAAGGCCGAATTAATAAACCAATTGTAATGAGCTTAGCTTTTGCGCGCGACTTCGTTCCCGTGAAAGTTGAAGAGACAAAAATCCAACATTTTTGCAAGATTTTTGTTAGTTGACGAGGTATCATAGTTTTATAAATAAAAAAATAAAATGAACTGTTGTTCCATTGCTACATTTTAATAGTTACCTATTCCCCTTTTGCAATCTCGACGTTCGCTTCGCCAGGGGTTCACCATTTAGGTTACATTAATTTCGCCTGAATACCAATTTAATTAAGAATATAATAATATAAATTAAGAATAACAATTTTCACGAAACAGAACTCAAAGGAAAGCACCACCTAGTATAGTAAGTACCTATTATATTATCTGTAGCATGCACCACAGACCCTGGGACCACAGGCCATCAGACCAAGGCAACCTCACAAGGTCATAGGTTTATTGTCAAGTCTTTTCAAACGAGCCCAAACACTACTAGTTTCTCATGTGTAGTTTAGGAGTTCTAGTGACCACCTGCCGGCTTCATCATCAGACCAAGGCAACCTCACAAGCTCACAGGTTTTGTCAAGTCTTGTCAAACGACCCCAAACACGACTAGTTTATCATGTGTAGTTTAGGAGTTCCTGTGACCACCTTCCGGCTTCATCATCAGACCAAGGCAACCTCACAAGGTCATAGGTTTTGTCAAGTCTATTCAAACGAGCCTACGTGACACGGACGTCGAACGAGACTAGTTTATTATGTGTAGTTTAGGAGTTCCTGTGACCACCTTCCGGCTTCATCATCAGACCAAGGCAACCTCACAAGGTCATAGGTTTTGTCAAGTCTATTCAAACGAGCCTACGTGACACGGACGTCGAACGAGACTAGTTTATTATGTGTAGTTTAGGAGTTCCTGTGACCAACTTCCGGCTTCATCATCAGACCAAGGCAACCTCACAGGGTCATAGGTTTTGTCAAGTCTTGTCAAACGAGCCCAAACACGACTAGTTTATCATGTGTAGTTTAGGAGTTCCTGTGACCACCTTACGGCTTCATCATCAGACCAAGGCAACCTCACAAGGTCAAAGGTTTTGTCAAGTCTATTCAAACGAGCCCAAACACTACTACTTTATCAATGTGTAGTTTAGGAGTTCCTGTGACTACCTTCCGGTTTCATCATCAGACCAAGGCAACCTCACAAGGTCATAGGTTTTGTCAAGTCTATTCAAACGAGCCCAAACACTACTAGTTTATCATGTGTAGTTTAGGAGTTCCTGTGACTACCTTCCGGTTTCATCATCAGACCAAGGCAACCTCACAAGGTCATAGGTTTTGTCAAATATATTCAAACGGGCCCAAACACTACTAGTTTATCATGTGTAGTTTAGGAGTTCCTGTGACCACCTTCCGGCTTCATCATCAGACCAAGGCAACCTCACAAGGTCGTAGGTTTTGTCAAATATATTGAAACGAGCCCAAACACTACTTGTTTATCATGTGTAGTTTAGGAGTGCCTGTGACCACCTTCCGGCTTCATCATCAGACCAAGGCAACCTCACAAGGTATATGTTTTGTCAAGTCTATTCAAACGAGCCCAAACACTACTACTTTATCATGTGTAGTTTAGGAGTTCCTGTGACTACCTTCCGGTTTCATCATCAGACCAAGGCAACCTCACAAGGTCATAGGTTTTGTCAAGTCTATTCAAACGAGCCCAAACACGACTAGTTTATCATGTGTAGTTTAGGAGTTCCTGTGACCACCTTCCGGCTTCATCATCAGACCAACGCAACCTCACAAGGTCATAGGTTTTGTCAAGTCTATTCAAACGAGCCCAAACACTACTACTTCATCATGTGTAGTTAAGGAGTTCCTGTGACTACCTTCCGGTTTCATCATCAGACCAAGGCAACCTCACAAGGTCATAGGTTTTGTCAAGTCTATTCAAACGAGCCCAAACACTACTAGTTTATCATGTGTAGATTAGGAGTTCCTGTGACTACCTTCCGGTTTCATCATCAGACCAAGGCAACCTCACAAGGTCATAGGTTTTGTCAAGTCTATTCAAACGAGCCCAAACACTACTAGTTTATCATGTGTAGTTTAGGAGTTCCTGTGACTACCTTCAGGTTTTATCATCAGACCAAGGCAACCTCACAAGGTCATAGGTTTTGTCAATTCTATTCAAAAGAGCCCAAACACTACTAGTTTATCATGTGTAGTTTAGGAGTTCCTGTGACTACCTTCCGGCTTCATCATCAGACCAAGGCAACCTCACAAGGTCATAGGTTTTGTCAAGTCTATTCAAACGAGCCCAAACACTACTACTGTATCATGTGTAGTTTAGGAGTTCCTGTGACTACCTTCCGGTTTCATCATCAGACCAAGGCAACCTCACAAGGTCATAGGTTTTGTCAAGTCTATTCAAACGCGCCCAAACACTACTAGTTTATCATGTGTAGTTTAGGAGTTCCTGTGACTACCTTCCGGTTTCATCATAGACCAAGGCAACCTCACAAGGTCATAGGTTTTGTCAAGTCTTGTCAAATAAGCCAAAACACGACTAGTTTATCATGTGTAGTTTAGGAGTTCCTATGACCACCTTCCGGATTCATCATCAGACCAAGGCAACCTTACAAGGTCATAGGTTTTGTCAAATATATTCAAACGAGCCCAAACACTACTAGTTTATCATGTGTAGTTTAAGAGTTCCTGTGACCACCTTCCGGCTTCATCATCAGACCAAGGCAACCTCACAAGGTCATAGGTTTTGTCAAGTCTTGTCAAACGAGCCCAAACACGACTAGTTTATCATGTGTAGTTTAGGAGTTCCTGTGACCACCTTCCGGCTTCATCATCAGACCAAGGCAACCTCACAAGGTCATAGGTTTTGTCAAGTCTATTCAAACGAGCCCAAACACTACTACTTTATCATGTGTAGTTTAGGAGTTCCTGTGACCACCTTCCGGCTTCATCATCAGACCAAGGCAACCTCACAAGGTCATAGGTTTTGTCAAGTCTTGTCAAACGAGCCCAAACACGACTAGTTTATCATGTGTAGTTTAGGAGTTCCTGTGACCACCTTCCGGATTCATCATCAGACCAAGGCAACCTTACAAGGTCATAGGTTTTGTCAAATATATTCAAACGAGCCCAAACACTACTAGTTTATCATGTGTAGTTTAGGAGTTCCTGTGACCACCTTCCGGCTTCATCATCAGACCAAGGCAACCTCACAAGGTCAAAGGTTTTGTCAAGTCTTGTCAAACGAGCCCAAACACGACTAGTTTATCATGTGTAGTTTAGGAGTTCCTGTGACCACCTTCCGGCTTCATCATCAGACCAAGGCAACCTCACAAGGTCATAGGTTTTGTCAAGTCTATTCAAACGAGCCCAAACACTACTACTTTATCATGTGTAGTTTAGGAGTTCCTGTGACCACCTTCCGGCTTCATCATCAGACCAAGGCAACCTCACAAGGTCATAGGTTTTGTCAAGTCTATTCAAACGAGCCCAAACACTACTACTTTATCATGTGTAGTTTAGGAGTTCCTGTGACCACCTTCCGGCTTCATCATCAGACCAAGGCAACCTCACAAGGTCATAGGTTTTGTCAAGTCTTGTCAATCGAGCCCAAACACGACTAGTTTATCATGTGTAGTTTAGGAGTTCCTGTGACCACCTTCCGGCTTCATCATCAGACCAAGGCAACCTCACAAGGTCATAGGTTTTGTCAAGTCTTGTCAAACGAGCCCAAACACTACTACTTTATAATGTGTAGTTTAGGAGTTCCTGTGACCACCTTCCGGCTTCATCATCAGACCAAGGCAACCTCACAAGGTCATAGGTTTTGTCAAGTCTATTCAAACGAGCCCACACACGACTAGTTTATCATGTGTAGTTTAGGAGTTCCTGTGACCACCTTCCGGATTCATCATCAGACCAAGGCAACCTTACAAGGTCATAGGTTTTGTCAAATATATTCAAACGAGCCCAAACACTACTAGTTTATCATGTGTAGTTTAGGAGTTCCTGTGACCACCTTCCGGCTTCATCATCAGACCAAGGCAACCTCACAAGGTCATAGGTTTTGTCAAGTCTTGTCAAACGAGCCCAAACACGACTAGTTTATCATGTGTAGTTTAGGAGTTCCTGTGACCACCTTCCGGCTTCATCATCAGACCAAGGCAACCTCACAAGGTCATAGGTTTTGTCAAGTCTTGTCAAACGAGCCCAAACACGACTAGTTTATCATGTGTAGTTTAGGAGTTCCTGTGACCACCTTCCGGATTCATCATCAGACCAAGGTAACCTTACAAGGTCAAAGGTTTTGTCAAATATATTCAAACGAGCCCAAACACTACTAGTTTATCATGTGTAGTTTAGGAGTTCCTGTGACCACCTTCCGGCTTCATCATCAGACCAAGGCAACCTCACAAGGTCATAGGTCTTGTCAAGTCTTGTCAAACGAGCCCAAAAACGACTAGTTTATCATGTGTAGTTTAGGAGTTCCTGTGACCACCTTCCGGCTTCATCATGAGACCAAGGCAACCTCACAAGGTCATAGGTTTTGTCAAGTCTATTCAAACGAGCCCAAACACGACTAGTTTATCATGTGTAGTTTAGGAGTTCCTGTGACCACCTTCCGGATTCATCATCAGACCAAGGCAACCTTACAAGGTCATAGGTTTTGTCAAATATATTCAAACGAGCCCAAACACTACTACTTTATCATGTGTAGTTTAGGAGTTCCTTTGACCACCTTCCGGCTTCATCATCAGACCAAGGCAACCTCACAAGGTCATAGGTCTTGTCAAGTCTTGTCAAACGAGCCCAAACACGACTAGTTTATCATGTGTAGTTTAGGAGTTCCTGTGACCACCTTCCGGCTTCATCATGAGACCAAGGCAACCTCACAAGGTCATAGGTTTTGTCAAATATATTCAAACGAGCCCAAACACTACTAGTTTATCATGTGTAGTTTAGGAGTTCCTGTGACCACCTTCCGGCTTCATCATCAGACCAAGGCAACCTCACAAGGTCATAGGTCTTGTCAAGTCTTGTCAAACGAGCCCAAACACGACTAGTTTATCATGTGTAGTTTAGGAGTTCCTGTGACCACCTTCCGGCTTCATCATGAGACCAAGGCAACCTCACAAGGTCATAGGTTTTGTCAAGTCTATTCAAACGAGCCCAAACAATACTACTTTATCATGTGTAGTTTAGGAGTTCCTGTGACCACCTTCCGGCTTCATCATCAGACCAAGGCAACCTCACAAGGTCATAGGTTTTGTCAAGTCTATTCAAACGAGCCCAAACACTACTACTTTATCATGTGTAGTTTAGGAGTTCCTGTGACCACCTTCCGGCTTCATCATCAGACCTAGGCAACCTCACAAGGTCATAGATTTTGTCAAATATATTCAAACGAGCCCAAACACTACTAGTTTATCATGTGTAGTTTAGGAGTTCCTGTGACCACCTTCCGGCTTCATCATCAGACCAAGGCAACCTCACAAGGTCATAGGTTTAGTCAAGTCTTGTCAAACGAGCCCAAACATTACTACTTTATAATGTGTAGTTTAGGAGTTCCTGTGACCACCTTCCGGCTTCATCATCAGACCAAGGCAACCTCACAAGGTCATAGGTTTTGTCAAGTCTATTCAAACGAGCCCACACACGACTAGTTTATCATGTGTAGTTTAGGAGTTCCTGTGACCACCTTCCGGATTCATCATCAGACCAAGGCAACCTTACAAGGTCATAGGTTTTGTCAAATATATTCAAACGAGCCCAAACACTACTAGTTTATCATGTGTAGTTTAGGAGTTCCTGTGACCACCTTCCGGCTTCATCATCAGACCAAGGCAACCTCACAAGGTCATAGGTTTTGTCAAGTCTTGTCAAACGAGCCCAAACACGACTAGTTTATCATGTGTAGTTTAGGAGTTCCTGTGACCACCTTCCGGCTTCATCATCAGACCAAGGCAACCTCACAAGGTCATAGGTTTTGTCAAGTCTTGTCAAACGAGCCCAAACACGACTAGTTTATCATGTGTAGTTTAGGAGTTCCTGTGACCACCTTCCGGATTCATCATCAGACCAAGGCAACCTTACAAGGTCATAGGTTTTGTCAAATATATTCAAACGAGCCCAAACACTACTAGTTTATCATGTGTAGTTTAGGAGTTCCTGTGACCACCTTCCGGCTTCATCATCAGACCAAGGCAACCTCACAAGGTCATAGGTCTTGTCAAGTCTTGTCAAACGAGCCCAAAAACGACTAGTTTATCATGTGTAGTTTAGGAGTTCCTGTGACCACCTTCCGGCTTCATCATGAGACCAAGGCAACCTCACAAGGTCATAGGTTTTGTCAAGTCTATTCAAACGAGCCCAAACACGACTAGTTTATCATGTGTAGTTTAGGAGTTCCTGTGACCACCTTCCGGATTCATCATCAGACCAAGGCAACCTTACAAGGTCATAGGTTTTGTCAAATATATTCAAACGAGCCCAAACACTACTAGTTTATCATGTGTAGTTTAGGAGTTCCTGTGACCACCTTCCAGCTTCATCATCAGACCAAGGCAACCTCACAAGGTCATAGGTCTTGTCAAGTCTTGTCAAACGAGCCCAAACACGACTAGTTTATCATGTGTAGTTTAGGAGTTCCTGTGACCACCTTCCGGCTTCATCATGAGACCAAGGCAACCTCACAAGGTCATAGGTTTTGTCAAGTCTATTCAAACGAGCCCAAACAATACTACTTTATCATGTGTAGTTTAGGAGTTCCTGTGACCACCTTCCGGCTTCATCATCAGACCAAGGCAACCTCACAAGGTCATAGGTTTTGTCAAGTCTATTCAAACGAGCCCAAACACGACTAGTTTATCATGTGTAGTTTAGGAGTTCCTGTGACCACCTTCCGGCTTCATCATCAGACCTAGGCAACCTCACAAGGTCATAGATTTTGTCAAATATATTCAAACGAGCCCAAACACTACTAGTTTATCATGTGTAGTTTAGGAGTTCCTGTGACCACCTTCCGGCTTCATCATCAGACCAAGGCAACCTCACAAGGTCATAGGTTTTGTCAAGTCTTGTCAAACGAGCCCAAACACTACTACTTTATAATGTGTAGTTTAGGAGTTCCTGTGACCACCTTCCGGCTTCATCATCAGACCAAGGCAACCTCACAAGGTCATAGGTTTTGTCAAGTCTATTCAAACGAGCCCACACACGACTAGTTTATCATGTGTAGTTTAGGAGTTCCTGTGACCACCTTCCGGGTTCATCATCAGACCAAGGCAACCTTACAAGGTCATAGGTTTTGTCAAATATATTCAAACGAGCCCAAACACTACTAGTTTATCATGTGTAGTTTAGGAGTTCCTGTGACCACCTTCCGGCTTCATCATCAGACCAAGGCAACCTCACAAGGTCATAGGTTTTGTCAAGTCTTGTCAAACGAGCCCAAACACGACTAGTTTATCATGTGTAGTTTAGGAGTTCCTGTGACCACCTTCCGGCTTCATCATCAGACCAAGGCAACCTCACAAGGTCATAGGTTTTGTCAAGTCTTGTCAAACGAGCCCAAACACGACTAGTTTATCATGTGTAGTTTAGGAGTTCCTGTGACCACCTTCCGGATTCATCATCAGACCAAGGCAACCTTACAAGGTCATAGGTTTTGTCAAATATATTCAAACGAGCCCAAACACTACTAGTTTATCATGTGTAGTTTAGGAGTTCCTGTGACCACCTTCCGGCTTCATCATCAGACCAAGGCAACCTCAAAAGGTCATAGGTTTTGTCAAGTCTTGTCAAACGAGCCCAAACACGACTAGTTTATCATGTGTAGTTTAGGAGTGCCTGTGACCACCTTCCGGCTTCATCATCAGACCAAGGCAACCTCACAAGGTATATGTTTTGTCAAGTCTATTCAAACGAGCCCAAACACTACTACTTTATCATGTGTAGTTTAGGAGTTCCTGTGACTACCTTCCGGTTTCATCATCAGACCAAGGCAACCTCACAAGGTCATAGGTTTTGTCAAGTCTATTCAAACGAGCCCAAACACTACTACTTCATCATGTGTAGTTAAGGAGTTCCTGTGACTACCTTCCGGTTTCATCATCAGACCAAGGCAACCTCACAAGGTCATAGGTTTTGTCAAGTCTATTCAAACGAGCCCAAACACTACTAGTTTATCATGTGTAGATTAGGAGTTCCTGTGACTACCTTCCGGTTTCATCATCAGACCAAGGCAACCTCACAAGGTCATAGGTTTTGTCAAGTCTATTCAAACGAGCCAAAACACTTCTAGTTTATCATGTGTAGTTTAGGAGTTCCTGTGACTACCTTCAGGTTTTATCATCAGACCAAGGCAACCTCACAAGGTCATAGGTTTTGTCAATTCTATTCAAAAGAGCCCAAACACTACTAGTTTATCATGTGTAGTTTAGGAGTTCCTGTGACTACCTTCCGGCTTCATCATCAGACCAAGGCAACCTCACAAGGTCATAGGTTTTGTCAAGTCTATTCAAACGAGCCCAAACACTACTACTTTATCATGTGTAGTTTAGGAGTTCCTGTGTCTACCTTCCGGTTTCATCATCAGACCAAGGCAACCTCACAAGGTCATAGGTTTTGTCAAGTCTATTCAAACGCGCCCAAACACTACTAGTTTATCATGTGTAGTTTAGGAGTTCCTGTGACTACCTTCCGGTTTCATCATAGACCAAGGCAACCTCACAAGGTCATAGGTTTTGTCAAGTCTTGTCAAATAAGCCAAAACACGACTAGTTTATCATGTGTAGTTTAGGAGTTCCTATGACCACCTTCCGGATTCATCATCAGACCAAGGCAACCTTACAAGGTCATAGGTTTTGTCAAATATATTCAAACGAGCCCAAACACTACTAGTTTATCATGTGTAGTTTAAGAGTTCCTGTGACCACCTTCCGGCTTCATCATCAGACCAAGGCAACCTCACAAGGTCATAGGTTTTGTCAAGTCTTGTCAAACGAGCCCAAACACGACTAGTTTATCATGTGTAGTTTAGGAGTTCCTGTGACCACCTTCCGGCTTCATCATCAGACCAAGGCAACCTCACAAGGTCATAGGTTTTGTCAAGTCTATTCAAACGAGCCCAAACACTACTACTTTATCATGTGTAGTTTAGGAGTTCCTGTGACCACCTTCCGGCTTCATCATCAGACCAAGGCAACCTCACAAGGTCATAGGTTTTGTCAAGTCTTGTCAAACGAGCCCAAACACGACTAGTTTATCATGTGTAGTTTAGGAGTTCCTGTGACCACCTTCCGGATTCATCATCAGACCAAGGCAACCTTACAAGGTCATAGGTTTTGTCAAATATATTCAAACGAGCCCAAACACTACTAGTTTATCATGTGTAGTTTAGGAGTTCCTGTGACCACCTTCCGGCTTCATCATCAGACCAAGGCAACCTCACAAGGTCAAAGGTTTTGTCAAGTCTTGTCAAACGAGCCCAAACACGACTAGTTTATCATGTGTAGTTTAGGAGTTCCTGTGACCACCTTCCGGCTTCATCATGAGACCAAGGCAACCTCACAAGGTCATAGGTTTTGTCAAGTCTATTCAAACGAGCCCAAACACTACTACTTTATCATGTGTAGTTTAGGAGTTCCTGTGACCACCTTCCGGCTTCATCATCAGACCAAGGCAACCTCACAAGGTCATAGGTTTTGTCAAGTCTATTCAAACGAGCCCAAACACTACTACTTTATCATGTGCAGTTTAGGAGTTCCTGTGACCACCTTCCGGCTTCATCATCAGACCAAGGCAACCTCACAAGGTCATAGGTTTTGTCAAGTCTTGTCAAACGAGCCCAAACACGACTAGTTTATCATGTGTAGTTTAGGAGTTCCTGTGACCACCTTCCGGATTCATCATCAGACCAAGGCAACCTTACAAGGTCATAGGTTTTGTCAAATATATTCAAACGAGCCCAAACACTACTAGTTTATCATGTGTAGTTTAGGAGTTCCTGTGACCCTTTTTTCTGATAGGCTAGGTCATAATTTTGGTAGTCTTCTCTGTGAGTATACAAACCAGTGTGTTATAAATTATTGTAGGCCAGGGGATAGTTACAGTAGTTTAGTTAATCAGATTAAGTTGCACCCCTTAGATGAGAGTAGTACGGCCATATTGTTGTTCGGTAACAGTTTAACTGTAAAAAGACAGCATATCATAGAATGTGTTGAAATGTTATTAGACCTTAATTCCAGATTTAGTTGTAAATTTATTTTATGTGCTTTGCCCTACTCAAATGACTTAACACATACACAAAACATGCACATACACAAATTAAATATGTTATTATATAATATAACTTGTCGTCATAGTGACGCAATATTGTTTTTTGACGCTAATAAATTTATTAGTAAATTTACTTTAACAAAAGATACAATGTATCTGCCATTTTATATTAAGCGACAGATTGCTAAACTATTAGCATACAATTTACAGCAAGGAAAAGACCCTTGTGTTTACAATTTATTTGATAGGGTTAGTACTTGTACTAACAACGTTTTTATTGACACGTCTTGTGATTTAAACTCCAAGATAGGACAACAGTTAGGCTGCAGTATTTGAATATAGTACACCAAAACATGCAAGGCCTATCTGGCAAAGAATTAGAGTTAAGTTTATTTCTAGAAAAATATGATGTTAAGGTTTTGTGCTTAACTGAACATTGGTTAAAGAATCATGAGCTTATTGTTATAAATGAATATTATACGGTGCAGAGTTCGTATATAAGAATGCAGGCTATTAGAGGCGGTTCTCTCATAATAACTTCAAATTTATTAAAATGTAAGGAACGTAAAGATATTGTTAATTTATCTATTGAGCGCACTATTGAGTTATCCTGTGTGGAACTAGACCTATATATAGTAATTTGTGTATATCGACCTCCTTCTGGTGACTATAATGTATTTGAGACTGTTATGGAAGATGCTATCAATAAAATTAAATGTAGTAATAAGAATATTATAGTATGTGGCGATTTTAATATTAATATTTTAGAGAATTCTTCACAGTGTATTAGATTTCTGAATCTTTTTAAGTCATTTAATTTAAGTAACCTATTCTGTGAACCTACTAGAGTATCTGCAACATCTTCTACTTGTTTGGATAACATATTTAGTTCTTGTGCTGCCACAAACCCAGTAGTAATTAGTTCTCTCCCTTCTGATCACCGTGGACAGATAGCTAGTTTTCCCTGTTCAACATATGATAAATCACGTATAGTAAAATGTAGGCCTCAGACTACCAATCGTCTAATACGTTTCAAAAATAATATTATTGCTAAACTCAATACCTCAATATTAAACTCACAAAATCCAAATACAATTTATAACTCACTTTTTGGACTAGTAAATAATGAATTTCAAAATACTTTTAAGAGTAAAACTGTCACACTAAAGGGTACTATGGGATCTTTTAACCAGTGGGCCACTATAGGTATATACAAAAGTAGAGCCAAGTTATTTGAATTATATGGTATGAAACAACATAGATTTGACTCACCTTTTCGAGATTATGTAAAAAAGTACTCAAAAATTTTTAAACAAGTTTGTATTATGGCAAAATCTAAATTTATTAGTAGTAAAATTAAGCATTCAACAAATATAATTAAAGAAACGTGGAGCATTATAAATAATGAAACAGGAAGAGCTCGACCACGGGAAAACCAATTTGAACTAAAAGAAAACAATTTATTAGTCACTAACAAAACTCAAGTAGCGCATATGTTCAATAGTTTCTTTGCGAGCATACCTTTAACAACTACTAGCTCTTTACAATCATCATCTTTAGACGCTGGAAATTTTTTGCTTAGCAGTGTACCTGAATGCAAGAGCGTGTTTAGATTCGAGCACGTTACCCCGCGAGATATATTGATCGCATATAATTCAATTAATATTAAAAATACCGGCGACTTTTGGGGCATTTCAATTAAAATTTTAGGTACTATAGTTGAGACTGTTGCGCCTTACCTATCTATAATTTTTAATCAATGCTTTGACCTAGGCGTATTTCCGGATTTGATGAAATTAAGTAAAATTATACCCTTATTCAAATCTGGCAGTAAAAATGAAATTAATAATTTTAGGCCCATATCTATCTTGCCGGCATTTAGTAAAATATTTGAAAAGATTCTTTTAAAGCAGCTATTAAGGCACTTCAATTTAAATAGTCTGCTTCACAAAGATCAATACGGGTTTACTAAAGGCAGATCCACTACTGATGCGGGTGTTGCTCTCATAAAACACGTTTATAGTGCTTGGGAGTCATCAAAGAATGCTATTGGAGTGTTCTGTGACCTATCTTAAGCATTTGACTGCGTTCAGCACGACACACTACTGCGTAAGCTCCGCCACTACGGCGTAGAGAAAACCGCACTTAGTGTTGTCGATTCGTACCTGCGGCAAAGATTTCAGTGTGTCGATGTAAATGGGACTACATCCTCTAAATTACCTATACAGCTAGGCGTTCCACAAGGCTCAATTTTAGGTCCTTTTCTATTCCTAGTATATATTAATGACTTACCTTTTTATTTAAAAAACATCTGTGATGTCGTACTTTTTGCAGATGATACGTCACTTATTTTTAAAGTAGATAGGAATAGAAATCAATTTGATGATGTAAATAATGCACTATTACAAGTTACACGATGGTTTACAGCAAACAACCTAGTACTTAATTCTAGGAAAACTAAATGCGTTAAATTTGCTTTACCTAACGTTAGACAACTGGGACCTAATATTATGCTAGATAGGGAGGAACTTGACACAGTAGACTCTACAGTGTTCTTAGGTATTACATTAGATAATAAGTTACAATGGGGTGCACATATAGCATGTCTAGCAGGAAAGCTCAGCTCTGCTGCGTATGCCGTCAGAAAAGTTAGGCAACTTACTGACATCGACACGGCTCGTTTAGTATATTTTAGCTATTTTCACAGTGTTATGTCCTACGGTATTTTGTTATGGGGCAAAGCAGCGGATATTCAGAATATCTTCGTTCTACAGAAACGAGCGGTACGAGCAATATACATGTTAGGTGCAAAAGATACTCTTAGGGAACGCTTTAAGTCTATAGGAATTCTTACAGTAGCCTCGCAATTTTTATTTGCTAATATTTTGTACATTAGGCAAAATATAAGTTTATTTACCTCAAAAAGCGATATACATAATATAAATACTCGAAACAAGCATAGGTTATATGCCCCTTATCATCGTTTACATAAAGTTAATAATTCTTTTGTAGGGCTAGGTATTCGTATATACAATAAAATACCAATTAGTCTTTTAGAATTACCATTTAGTACATTTAAAGCTAAAATAAAAGACTGTCTTATTAAGAAAGGTTATTATACTATTAATGATTATTTCAGTGACAAGGATAGATGGTCACTTACACTAGACAACTCATGATCTACTACTTATTTAGAATTTATATAGATACTTAGCATTTTTCAGTTTATCATTATATAACATTTCTAGTTCTTTTAAATTATTATTCGTTTATCATAATTAGGTCATTCTACTTACTACATCTACATTTGCATTGTTGTTCCCCAATTTTTTTTTTAAATTTACTGTACTGTAAGATGAAGATAACTCGTTATCATGGTCTGTGAACTAAAGTTTTTGTAATTTTGTGCATTCATATACCGTCACTTCTGTAACATACATTTCCACCATAGTTCTGAACATGGTCACGAGTTGTATACATTATAAGTCGTAAGTGGATGCTCCTGTTACACAATATTCGCATTGGAAGGCTAACTAAAACACATCATTTAGTAACTTCATTAATTGCTTAAGTATTATGTCTGTAACTGATTACTATCTACAAGTAATTTAGTACAATGTGTAACAGTTGCAGCTCCTTACAAAAATGAAAATATGTACCATAATATTGGCGATTTAAAAGAGTGGCCTCGAGTTTTATTGCCCGTTCTTTCTCGTGGCTCTACCTATTGCTTTGCGAACGAGGCAGTAAATGTAAATGTAGAAGCATTAAGTAATTTAATTTTCAAATTGACGTTCATAAGCGTCACATTGTGACCTAGATGAATAAATGATTTTGATGTTTTTTTTTTTTTTGACCACCTTCCGGCTTCATCATCAGACCAAGGCAACCTCACAAGGTCATAGGTCTTGTCAAGTCTTGTCAAACGAGCCCAAACACGACTAGTTTATCATGTGTAGTTTAGGAGTTCCTGTGACCACCTTCCGGCTTCATCATGAGACCAAGGCAACCTCACAAGGTCATAGGTTTTGTCAAGTCTATTCAAACGAGCCCAAACAATACTACTTTGTCATGTGTAGCTTAGGAGTTCCTGTGACCACCTTCCGGCTTCATCATCAGACCAAGGCAACCTCACAAGGTCATAGGTTTTGTCAAGTCTATTCAAACGAGCCCAAACACTACTACTTTATCATGTGTAGTTTAGGAGTTCCTGTGACCACCTTCCGGCTTCATCATCAGACCTAGGCAACCTCACAAGGTCATAGATTTTGTCAAATATATTCAAACGAGCCCAAACACTACTAGTTTATCATGTGTAGTTTAAGAGTTCCTGTGACCACCTTCCGGCTTCATCATCAGACCAAGGCAACCTCACAAGGTCATAGGTTTTGTCAAGTCTTGTCAAACGAGCCCAAACACTACTACTTTATAATGTGTAGTTTAGGAGTTCCTGTGACCACCTTCCGGCTTCATCATGAGACCAAGGCAACCTCACAAGGTCATAGGTTTTGTCATGTCTATTCAAACGAGCCCACACACGACTAGTTTATCATGTGTAGTTTAGGAGTTCCTGTGACCACCTTCCGGATTCATCATCAGACCAAGGCAACCTTACAAGGTCATAGGTTTTGTCAAATATATTCAAACGAGCCCAAACACTACTAGTTTATCATGTGTAGTTTAGGAGTTCCTGTGACCACCTTCCGGCTTCATCATCAGACCAAGGCAACCTCACAAGGTCATAGGTTTTGTCAAGTCTTGTCAAACGAGCCCAAACACGACTAGTTTATCATGTGTAGTTTAGGAGTTCCTGTGACCACCTTCCGGCTTCATCATCAGACCAAGGCAACCTCACAAGGTCATAGGTTTTGTCAAGTCTTGTCAAACGAGCCCAAACACGACTAGTTTATCATGTGTAGTTTAGGAGTTCCTGTGACCACCTTCCGGATTCATCATCAGACCAAGGCAACCTTACAAGGTCATAGGTTTTGTCAAATATATTCAAACGAGCCCAAACACTACTAGTTTATCATGTGTAGTTTAGGAGTTCCTTTGACCACCTTCCGGCTTCATCATCAGACCAAGGCAACCTCACAAGGTCATAGGTCTTGTCAAGTCTTGTCAAACGAGCCCAAAAACGACTAGTTTATCATGTGTAGTTTAGGAGTTCCTGTGACCACCTTCCGGCTTCATCATGAGACCAAGGCAACCTCACAAGGTCATAGGTTTTGTCAAGTCTTGTCAAACGAGCCCAAACACGACTAGTTTATCATGTGTAGTTTAGGAGTTCCTGTGACCACCTTCCGGATTCATCATCAGACCAAGGCAACCTTACAAGGTCATAGGTTTTGTCAAATATATTCAAACGAGCCCAAACACTACTAGTTTATCATGTGTAGTTTAGGAGTTCCTGTGACCACCTTCCGGCTTCATCATCAGACCAAGGCAACCTCACAAGGTCATAGGTTTTGTCAAGTCTTGTCAAACGAGCCCAAACACTACTACTTTATAATGTGTAGTTTAGGAGTTCCTGTGACCACCTTCCGGCTTCATCATCAGACCAAGGCAACCTCACAAGGTCATAGGTTTTGTCAAGTCTATTTAAACGAGCCCACACACGACTAGTTTATCATGTGTAGTTTAGGAGTTCCTGTGACCACCTTCCGGATTCATCATCAGACCAAGGCAACCTTACAAGGTCATAGGTTTTGTCAAATATATTCAAACGAGCCCAAACACTACTAGTTTATCATGTGTAGTTTAGGAGTTCCTGTGACCACCTTCCGGCTTCATCATCAGACCAAGGCAACCTCACAAGGTCATAGGTTTTGTCAAGTCTTGTCAAACGAGCCCAAACACGACTAGTTTATCATGTGTAGTTTAGGAGTTCCTGTGACCACCTTCCGGCTTCATCATCAGACCAAGGCAACCTCACAAGGTCATTGGTTTTGTCAAGTCTTGTCAAACGAGCCCAAACACGACTAGTTTATCATGTGTAGTTTAGGAGTTCCTGTGACCACCTTCCGGCTTCATCATCAGACCAAGGCAACCTCACAAGGTCATAGGTTTTGTCAAGTCTTGTCAAAAGAGCCCAAACACGACTAGTTTATCATGTGTAGTTTAGGAGTTCCTGTGACCACCTTCCGGATTCATCATCAGACCAAGGCAACCTTACAAGGTCATAGGTTTTGTCAAATATATTCAAACGAGCCCAAACACTACTAGTTTATCATGTGTAGTTTAGGAGTTCCTGTGACCACCTTCCGGCTTCATCATCAGACCAAGGCAACCTCACAAGGTCATAGGTCTTGTCAAGTCTTGTCAAACGAGCCCAAACACGACTAGTTTATCCTGTGTAGTTTAGGAGTTCCTGTGACTACCTTCCGGCTTCATCATGAGACCAAGGCAACCTCACAAGGTCATAGGTTTTGTCAAGTCTATTCAAACGAGCCCAAACAATACTACTTTATCATGTGTAGTTTAGGAGTTCCTGTGACCACCTTCCGGCTTCATCATCAGACCAAGGCAACCTCACAAGGTCATAGGTTTTGTCAAGTCTATTCAAACGAGCCCAAACACTACTACTTTATCATGTGTAGTTTAGGAGTTCCTGTGACCACCTTCCGGCTTCATCATCAGACCTAGGCAACCTCACAAGGTCATAGATTTTGTAAAATATATTCAAACGAGCCCAAACACGACTAGTTTATCATGTGTAGTTTAGGAGTTCCTGTGACCACCTTCCGGCTTCATCATCAGACCAAGGCAACGTCAAAAGGTCATAGGTTTTGTCAAGTCTTGTCAAACGAGCCCAAACACGACTAGTTTATCATGTGTAGTTTAGGAGTTCCTGTGACCACCTTCCGGCTTCATCATCAGACCAAGGCAACCTCACAAGGTCATAGGTTTTGTCAAGTCTATTCAAACGAGCCCAAACACTACTAGTTTATCATGTGTAGTTTAGGAGTTCCTGTGACTACCTTCCGGTTTCATCATCAGACCAAGGCAACCTCACAAGGTCATAGGTTTTGTCAATTCTATTCAAAAGAGCCCAAACACTACTAGTTTATCATGTGTAGTTTAGGAGTTCCTGTGACTACCTTCCGGCTTCATCATCAGACCAAGGCAACCTCAGAAGGTCATAGGTTTTGTCAAGTCTATTCAAACGAGCCCAAACACTACTACTTTATCATGTGTAGTTTAGGAGTTCCTGTGACTACCTTCCGGTTTCATCATCAGACCAAGGCAACCTCACAAGGTCATAGGTTTTGTCAAGTCTATTCAAACGCGCCCAAACACTACTAGTTTATCATGTGTAGTTTAGGAGTTCCTGTGACTACCTTCCGGTTTCATCATAGACCAAGGCAACCTCACAAGGTCATAGGTTTTGTCAAGTCTTGTCAAATAAGCCCAAACACGACTAGTTTATCATGTGTAGTTTAGGAGTTCCTATGACCACCTTCCGGATTCATCATCAGACCAAGGCAACCTTACAAGGTCATAGGTTTTGTCAAATATATTCAAACGAGCCCAAACACTACTAGTTTATCATGTGTAGTTTAAGAGTTCCTGTGACCACCTTCCGGCTTCATCATCAGACCAAGGCAACCTCACAAGGTCATAGGTTTTGTCAAGTCTTGTCAAACGAGCCCAAACACGACTAGTTTATCATGTGTAGTTTAGGAGTTCCTGTGACCACCTTCCGGCTTCATCATCAGACCAAGGCAACCTCACAAGGTCATAGGTTTTGTCAAGTCTATTCAAACGAGCCCAAACACTACTAGTTTATCATGTGTAGTTTAGGAGTTCCTGTGACCACCTTCCGGATTCATCATCAGACCAAGGCAACCTTACAAGGTCATAGGTTTTGTCAAATATATTCAAACGAGCCCAAACACTACTAGTTTATCATGTGTAGTTTAAGAGTTCCTGTGACCACCTTCCGGCTTCATCATCAGACCAAGGCAACCTCACAAGGTCATAGGTTTTGTCAAGTCTATTCAAACGAGCCCAAACACTACTACTTTATCATGTGTAGTTTAGGAGTTCCTGTGACCACCTTCCGGCTTCATCATCAGACCAAGGCAACCTCACAAGGTCATAGGTTTTGTCAAGTCTTGTCAAACGAGCCCAAACACGACTAGTTTATCATGTGTAGTTTAGGAGTTCCTGTGACCACCTTCCGGCTTCATCATCAGACCAAGGCAACCTCACAAGGTCATAGGTTTTGTCAAGTCTTGTCAAACGAGCCCAAACACGACTAGTTTATCATGTGTAGTTTAGGAGTTCCTGTGACCACCTTCCGGATTCATCATCAGACCAAGGCAACCTTACAAGGTCATAGGTTTTGTCAAATATATTCAAACGAGCCCAAACACTACTAGTTTATCATGTGTAGTTTAGGAGTTCCTGTGACCACCTTCCGGCTTCATCATCAGACCAAGGCAACCTCACAAGGTCAAAGGTTTGGTGAAGTCTTGTCAAACGAGCCCAAACACGACTAGTTTATCATGTGTAGTTTAGGAGTTCCTATGACCACCTTCCGGATTCATCATCAGACCAAGGCAACCTTACAAGGTCATAGGTTTTGTCAAATATATTCAAACGAGCCCAAACACTACTAGTTTATCATGTGTAGTTTAAGAGTTCCTGTGACCACCTTCCGGCTTCATCATCAGACCAAGGCAACCTCACAAGGTCATAGGTTTTGTCAAGTCTTGTCAAACGAGCCCAAACACGACTAGTTTATCATGTGTAGTTTAGGAGTTCCTGTGACTACCTTCCGGCTTCATCATCAGACCAAGGCAACCTCACAAGGTCATAGGTTTTGTCAAGTCTATTCAAACGAGCCCAAACACTACTACTTTATCATGTGTAGTTTAGGAGTTCCTGTGACCACCTTCCGGCTTCATCATCAGACCAAGGCAACCTCACAAGGTCATAGGTTTTGTCAAGTCTTGTCAAACGAGCACAAACACGACTAGTTTATCATGTGTAGTTTAGGAGTTCCTGTGACCACCTTCCGGATTCATCATCAGACCAAGGCAACCTTACAAGGTCATAGGTTTTGTCAAATATATTCAAACGAGCCCAAACACTACTAGTTTATCATGTGTAGTTTAGGAGTTCCTGTGACCACCTTCCGGCTTCATCATCAGACCAAGGCAACCTCACAAGGTCAAAGGTTTTGTCAAGTCTTGTCAAACGAGCCCAAACACTACTAGTTTATCATGTGTAGTTTAGGAGTTCCTGTGACCACCTTTCGGCTTCATCATCAGACCAAGGTAACCTCACAAGGTCATAGGTTTTGTCAAGTCTTGTCAAACGAGCCCAAACACGACTAGTTTATAATGTGTAGTTTATGAGTTCCTGTGACCACCTTCCGGCTTCATCATCAGACCAAGGCAACCTCACAGAGTCATAGGTTTTGTCAAGTCTTGTCAAACAAGCCCAAACATGACTAATTTGTCATGTGTAGTTTAGGATTTCCTGTGACCACCTTCCGGCTTCATCATCAGACCAAGGCAACCTCACAAGGTCATAGGTTTTGTCAAGTCTATTCAAACGAGCCCAAACACTACTACTTTATCATGTGTAGTTTAGGAGTTCCTGTGACTACCTTCCGGTTTCATCATCAGACCAAGGCAACCTCACAAGGTCATAGGTTTTGTCAAGTCTATTCAAACGAGCCCAAACACTACTACTTTATCATGTGTAGTTTAGGAGTTCCTGTAACTACCTTCCGGTTTCATCATCAGACCAAGGCAACCTCACAAGGTCATAGGTTTTGTCAATTCTATTCAAAAGAGCCCAAACACAACTAGTTTATCATGTGTAGTTTAGGAGTTCCTGTGACTACCTTCCGGTTTCATTATCAGACCAAGGCAACCTCACAAGGTCATAGGTTTTGTCAAGTCTATTCAAACGGGCCCAAACACTAGTAGTTTATCACGTGTAGTTTAGTTTAGTTCCTGTGACCATCTTCCAAAGTCTGTATGTCAAGTATGTCAAATATCAGCTTTATAGAACAGTGTACAGAGTGCATTCCAAATTTTGAACACGAAGTCATAAAAATATCGCTAGATTTTTTAATGCCACCGGTACATACGTAAAATAGGTACCTACTTGATCGGTAGATCGTGTTATAACTTATAATATAACCTTGAAATGAGGCACACTTGGGTGACAAGGTGAAATATCATAATATTGTTAACATTTTAGACAGAATGCTTTTTTATTATAGAGCCATCTCTTCTGTCTAATTTAAAATAACATTGCTTACAAAATGAGACGTAAGATGTCGCTACCATCGACTCCCATTTTTCGTCGCTAGCGCCATCTGTTGTATTATTTACGGTATTAACAAGTACTTATAAAAATAGAGGTCTAATAATAAGGATCTAACGTGGCCAATTTTTATGGACGACTTGTGGCATCTGTACTGGTATTGTCTTATCTGTGATAATAGTGATTGTTTTTAATGGTAATAATATTAATATTAGTGGTTAAAGTATGAAATTACCGATTTGTACTGAAAATCAAAATTTATATTTTTTTAATTTTTAACACATTTATGTAATCAAAATAGTTACCATTATTATCTATACATTGCTCCCGTCTAATAGGAACGTCATTTATGCCTTTGCGATAGAACTCTGAGGATCTAGACTGCACAAACTGTGTGAAAGCATTTTGTACTGCCTCCTGGGAAGAAAACTTCTCGTCACGTAGATAATTATCCAAATCACGAAAAAAATGGTAGTCCGTTGGAGCAAGGTCTGGCGAATACGGAGGATGACAAATGGTTTCTAACTGCAGTTCCTGAAGGGCAAAACGGTTTCTCATGCTGTATGAGGTCTCGCGTTGACATGGAGCAATAATGGTGAAGATCGATTCATGAGTCGGGGCTGTCTTACTGCTAGTTTTGCAAACATTGTTCGTAGTTCGGTACAATAGACATTTGCCGTTATTGCTTGACCAGATCGGAGAAAACTATAGTGAATAACACCATGCCGAGACCACCAAACAGTTACCTTTTTATTGGTAAGCTTTGCTTTAGGACATTGTCGTGGCGTTTGACCTGGGGTCAGCCATTGCATTTTTCTTTTACGGTTATCATAAAGAATCGACTTTTCATCACATGTCACAATTAGATCCAATATTCTTTCATTTCTGTACCGATTCAACAAGGCAACAAAAGTTTCAACACTCGTTTCTTTCTGCAGATCAGTCAAATCGCGAGGCACCCATTTTTCGTATATTTTTATTTTATTGATTTGACGCAAATGAGTCAATATTGTGGGTAAGGTAACGTTAAACCATGCCAGTAATTCCTGGGCTTCCACCATCTCTCTTAATTCTTCGTTATTCACCTGTGTGTGTCTTCCTCGTGGCTGGTTCTTCAAGTCGAAGTTTCCATCGCGAAAGCGTTTAAACCAAAATCGCACGGTGCGTTCATTAGCAGACTCCTCTCCAAAAGCAACATTGATATTGCGGGCTGTTTCTGCCGCGTTACTACCGCGTCGGAACTCGTATTCAAAAATCACTCGAATTTTCGCAGTATCCATCTTTCTTGTCTAAGTTGAATAACAAAAACAATTGAAAGTCGATATTCAAATGATTCACATTTTTAAAAGAAGAACATCATAGGAATGGATGGATAGTAAAATAACATGGCAATCTCATGTAGAACTAGTGTGCAACAAATTAAGTCAAACGTGCTATGCGCTGTACAAACTAAGCCAAATTTCCAGCCGTGACACTGTGCTCACGGCCTGCCACGGCTATGTGTCATCTATTTTGCGGTATGGCATAATCTTTTAGGGCAATTCAACACATAAAGATTCAGTATTCAGAGCCCAAAAAAATGCATTCGAGCAATGTGTCATATATATTCCACTGATAGTTGTGAACCATATTTTAAATCGTTAAAAGTATTAACCTTTCCATCGCTAATATATTTGAAGTTGTGGTATTCGTAGAAACAAACTTGCACTTATTTCACATATTTCTGTACAGAAATAGATTGCGTAGCCGAGACATGTTTTGTTTGGTACCTTGCAAAACAACGATGTTCAATAAAAGTGTATTTTGTATGGGGCCAAAATTGTACAATAAATTGCCATTAAGCTTGCGACAGGAAAACGACGTTAACATATTTAAAAGTCAGCTACGCAGCCTGTTGGTATCTAAAGCGTACTATAGTGTCACGGACTATCTTATGGACAAATTGTAGCATACTAATTTTCAATGGTTGTCAAATATAATTAATTACCTACAATCAATATATTAAATATTTTTATTGACATACCTGTAAAGTTCTAGTATTTTGACATTATCATAACTACATTACCTTTTGACGTTTTATTATTGTATCTTGACATTCTTATTACATTTTTATTACCTTTCGCAATCTATAGTATTAATGAGGATTATAATTAAATGTTGATCGTGTATAAATATTGTATTTCACATTTGTACACCGTTACATACGGTATATCACAGAGAACTGTCACAATCGTTTTAAGATCTCACTGCTTGTATGTATAACAAATGTATGTGTACCTGTGATAACAAATAAATTATTTTGATTTGATTGATTGATTGAAACCATGTGAAAAAAGTTTCATTCAAAAACCTCAAACCATGAAGATTCTACGTCAATTCAAAGTACCTATTACAATAAAACAGCAATTTCATACTTTAACCCCTATTATTTCCGTACTATTATATCAGTTAACCAAGTTTGGTAAAGTAATCATTAAAGAAGACTTATTTTATGTTCATTGAATCGCGCTCGAGATATAGCGACAAAATTATTCTCTATTCACGTGTAAACGCGTCACCGCGCATTCAGACTCGTAGTTATTATCGCATTCAGACTAGCTCTTTACGATATTAGTTAAAATAAAGCTCTACTAAGAATAATAAACATAACTTAATGCCTTTACCCCCGAAGAGGTTGGCATAGGTTGTTGTATTACACACCCACATTTCGCCAGTTATTTTTCTGATGTAATAGGGAACGAGCCTATTGCCATCTTCCGGGCACATTATTAAGCGAGCAATAAATAACATTTTCTAAGAATAGAAAAAGGTAGTAGAGTCTTGCTGATTTAGCATGAATGGGCCGGCACGACCGGGGAAGTACTACCCTCCCACAGTAAATCGACGTAAAGTAACAGTACCTAAACTGTTGCGTTTCGTTGTCTGTTGCGGTGAGTGAGAGTGCCGGAGGCCCTATCCCTATCCCTTCTCCCTGATCCCACTCCCCATCCTATCCCTTTTCCCAACCCTAAGGGGCGGCAACGCACTTGTGACTCCGGTGGTGTTGCTTGTGTCCATGAGCGGCGGTAATTGCTTTCCATCAGGCAATCCGTCTGCTCGTATATATATATATATATTCAATATTGATATTATCACGTCACCGTGAACATTCCAAATTTTATAACACAATACATAACACCGTAAAAGTAACATCGCGAACAAACTTGGAGAGTTTATTCATAACACCAACCACAAAGCAAAGCACTACCACCTGGTCAATATTCAGAAAACATTTATTCAACACACACGCGCACATACACACATGATATTCCATAGCTCTTTTAATCACCTGCACATGAACATTGCCGCATAAATCAAAATACACCATCAATCTTTTTCAGTTATTACGTAGTTACTCTGTGTCAGGACTCAGGTGTGCTTTATGAACAGATGTTCGAAACAGAGACAATATTGCGAATCGATGGCACATTTTGGTAAGGACCTTTTTACTAAAGCTTCCCAGATGATCTGTATGTTTGTCTGTCACCAGGCTGTATTTCATGTCACATAAAGAGTTGCACATTAGCACTAAATAGGCATTATGTAAAAGCTAGGCTTTTCTTCTTTCTTTCTGTCTTTCTTTCTATTGTCTCTTTAACAAAAAATAATCATATCCGATTTGAACTTTCGACAGGAAGTATTTCCTTCTATTACATATATTTAAAAAGTGCGCAGTGTTGAATCCACTTGTTAGTAAACAGTAACAGAAGCGCATAGCCATGCTGTGCTGAGTTACGACAGAATTATCGAACGCTTTGGTTCCACCACATCCAGTGAATAGGAAATAAATAGAAAGAATAGGAATAAAAATAATAGCATCTCGGATTAAATGGAAGGCATATGATAGGGAGACAGGAAAATCTGGAGGTTAAGGGCCAATACCAACACCTTTGAATAGTCTTAAATATATTTTTTAAGATGTCTACCAAGTCATCTAAACATACTATAATCGATCAAGTGTCATAATAATTTAAATAATCGATCAAGTGTCATAATAATTTAAATCCATAAATGTATTTGCTATAATTTTCTTTTTCAATAATCTAAGAAGAAAATAGATAATAAACTGAAGTTGACGAACTTCAGTTTATTAAACTAGTGTGAAGAATGTGGACTAAGTTGACGGAGCCCTGCTTCGCAGGGCTCCTATTTTTGGGTTAAGGGTCAAAAGAGAACCCTAACCTAACCTAACCTACCTATCCGAGTCGGATTTCATTGAGTCAGGGTGTTAACGATACTTAATTCAACTTCAGTTTATTAAACTAGTGTGAAGAATGTGGACTAAGTTGACGGAGCCCTGCTTCGCAGGGCTCCTATTTTTGGGTTAAGGGTCAAAAGAGAACCCTAACCTAACCTAACCTATCCGAGTCGGATTGCACTGAGTCGGGGTGTTAACGATAATAAATTTCGGCCTAACAATATTATGTATTATATGCATAATTATATCAAATTTAGATTATGTCAAGAGTCGATTATGAGATGTGTTACTCATGGAAGCTAATTATTATGATATGTGTTGTTATAGAAAATCATTTTATGGCAAATAAAATTTATCACTGTTGAGTTGTTAAGGCAAACGTTATTAGTATAAATGATAATAATGCAAGTAAATATTATGATCGGGGATGATTATGGCAAACAATATAAGTGCAAATGAATTTATGGAAAACGAGAGAATACCCGTTAATATACATATTAAACAGCAGGGGGCCCAAGATACTCCCCTGTGGTACACCCTTACATATTTTTATTGGGTCTGAGAGTTGCTTGTGTTCGATTTTTGACGATTGCGAAATAGTTGATACATGCCGTTTGTTGTTCCCTATCACTCAAGTACGATTTTATCATATTCAAGGCATTACCTCGTATTCCATACGCTTCAAGTTTATTTATCATGATTTTATGACTAACGCAGTCAAAGGCTTTTGTCATATCCATGTAAAGAGCTGTGACTAACTTTTTCCTATCTATATTTCTCACCCCTGTTTCTAGGAAAGTGCATAAAGCGTTGTTTATAGATTTATTTTGCCTGAAGTCCGTTTGTTCCTCGGATAGTATTTAATTTTTTTCCAAATATTGGTATACATTTTTGTATATAAACTTTTCAAACACTTTAGGTAATGTAGGTATTAAAGACATCGGTCTATAGTCATTCATATTGTGTCTATCCTGTTTTTTAAATATTGGTACCACAATGGATGTTTTTAGCTTAGATGGAAAGACCCCATCCTCAATGCATTTATTAATTATGTGACATAGTACTGGCGTTATTATATCTGCCGTTGTCTTAAAGATTTTAGTACATATTCACACACGCTGTACTAGCAGTTTCTTTCAATGATTTTGTTATTTAAAGTACATATTTCTTTTGGACTACATGGATTCATAAAAAATGAGTTTGGATTATTGTACGTAATCTGGGGGTTCCTTCCAGCAGGTTGTGTGCTTTGCACTTAGGTTGTAAAAAAAATATTGAATTCATTAGCTATTCTAAGTGAGTCAGTGATGGCTACATTATCCAAAATAATTCTATCAATTTTTTGTAGGTCTGTATTAGCTTTATAATTATTTATGACCTTCCACGTGGCTTTCGCTTTGTTTTTCGCAGTTTCAACATAATAACTATTTTGTGATTTTTGAGTTAGCTCAATTATTATTTTTAGGCTTTTACTATAAGCTTTATATGAGTCCTTAATTGCTATGTTTGGTGTTTTTCTGTATTGCCACAAAATTTGACGTTTACGCTTTGAACAAACTCTAATACCTTTTGATATCCACTGTGGCCGTTTGTGTATAGGAACTTTGACTTTTATAGACGGGAAGCACAGGTCATAGAACAACTTAAACAATGGTGAAATTCATTGAAAGCATCATCCGCTGTCATGGCTCTATAGACTTCACTAAACGAGAGTTTCTGAATGCATTCAATGAATTTATTTATATTAGAAGTACTATAGTCTCTTTTATGTGTGAACCAGTGTGTGATTTTAAAGCTTTCTTGACAGGGTATCTTAACAGTTGAGCTGTATGATCGGATAGTCCTAGGTTTAATAGTTCATATTTTGAGGCTCTTTTACTATCATCAGCCTTTGATAGTCCACTGCTGGACTAGGCCTCTCCTTTGAAAGGAGGAATTGGCCTACTATACCACGCTGGCCAAGCGGGTTGGTATAGGGTTTGTATCAAGTTTTTCTTCTCTTGCAGTGCTGCTCTCTGCATACTATGCTCCCTCTGTCGGTTCTTACGACACCCATGGGATGATATGGGGTGGTAACAATTTGTATTCTTAATCCGTCACCACACGGACAGACGGAGCCTCTTTTATTACAAACAAAATTGTCTATACATGTTTTACTACATAGCCGCGTAGGTTCGTTGATAATTAATCTAAGGTTATAGCTAGCCAGCAGTTGTTCAAATTCTATTGCAGTTTTGTCCCTTTTTAATCTATTGATATTAAATTCACCACACGTAATAATTCTCATATTCAGTAAGCAAATTTGATGCAGTATTTCGTTAAGTTGACAGAAGAAAATGTTGAGATTTTCGGGCTTATTGTTAGGAGGTCTATAAATAGCGATTATGACTATTTTATGTTCCAAAAGTTCAATTGCACTACCTTCTAGAATTTTAGCCATAGTATGTTTCTTAATATCAAATATTTTAGCCTTTTGACTATTATGGACTAATATGCATACTCCGCCATTTCTATTGTGTCTAGAGTAAAACGCAATGAGTGAATTATTTGGAATTTTCAATAAGTAGGCATCCTGATGTAGCATATTGTGTTCCGTGATACAAAGAATGTCGACATGTTTATTGTTATGCGTTAACTCGTCTAAATACAACACTAGTTCATCTGATTTTCTCACAAGACCATTAATGTTCTGATGGAGTACATTTAAAGTTTTATATGCGAAAAAACATATTATTTTTAGGTGAAGCTGCTACAGGACCATTTTCAGGATTCGTTTTATCATTTTGCCTTTCTTTGCTAGAGTGATTACTGTTATTAAAATTATTTAGGTTATTTACGCATGTTAGGTCTGTTTGTGTTGAATTATTTACAAAAGTTTTATGATTACCACTTTTTTTGTGTTACTATATGTGATTGATTTCAATTTATAATCTATATGTAATATCTCCCTAAGCCAGGACCTGCATAAATAGATATTAAAGTATGTACCACTCGGTATATGCCTTTCAAAGTCTAAGTCTAGGTAACATAGATTACTAAACCTTTTACATATAAATTTCAGTTCATAATTAAGCTTTTTTATATTTAGATACCTATTATATGGAATTTGAGTAAATATCACGTTAGTATTAGCTACGGATTCTACCCATTTCATGACATTATATTGGAAATCGCGGGGGTTTACATAATTTGTTCCGCCAGCTATAACGATAAAGTCTTCTTTTGTTAGAGATAATATGTCACCCTTGAAGCTGTCTAGCACATCACGCATACGTGCTCCCGGTTTCCATACACATGTAACGCAATATTCTTCGCCAACTAATCGTTGCAGTAAACGCTGGACCGTTTTTCCCTGGTGATCTGCCATAATATATATGTTTCTTCGTTTCTTCAATGGTACCATCACAGGTACATCTACATTTATATGAGATCTTATGTTATGATTATCATTTGACGACTGATTCTTGATATCTATTTCTTTGTTACATTCAGCTGGTTTTGGTGACTTGTGTACACTAGTTGCTTCTTGCACCTTTTCTATGTTGTACGATAAATGCAGTTTAGGGGTACTGGTGTTCGGTATATTTAGGCGTTTCCTATTCATTTTTACATTATCCGGTGTCTGTAGTATTGAAGATGTCGTTATGCCAACTTTCTTATAGGTATTTATGAGCCTTTTATATTTATTTGGCTCATTCTTAAGCGTAGTATTTTCATAATTTAAGTTTTCTATTTCTTGATTTGCAGTCTGTAGCTCATCTCGTAGCTGGTTTATTATACTTTGCATTTGATCTGAGCTCTCGTCAACTGAGGTATTTGGTAGGCTTTGTGTAGTTGCCTCAAATAATGAATTTTGTATCGTATTGTCGCAAGTCAGTGAGTTCGAACGTTGACGCTTACGGACTGTAATATTTTCATTACATATATCCATTATTATCCTTTTTTATATTATAGAAAAAATCTAATTTTATTTTACGGCAGATATTTTGCATAGAAATGTTCCTGGAACGCGCTTCAGTTCACTTGTGCTGCTTACTTTGGCCCACATTAAACTGCAACCAGGGTAGCTGGAACGCGCCCGTACTAAAAACACTTATGTTGGCAGCAGTGTGTCGGCGCAGTGTTTTGAAATGAAACTTTTATTGTAACGAAGTTTTATGACAACACTAATTTTATATTCTAATTATATACTGTTTTTGGAAATTATTACACGATTAGATTATTGGTTCTATATACCGTTTTGTGTTTTGTTTATGTTATTGTTCACAGGGCACTATTACACAGTATAATTGTTATATTTAAAGTTCACTTTGTTCGGCAGAAGTATTAGTTCACAGATATTTAACAAGTTGATTATATTAGTTGCTAACGATATTGCTATGAAATTAGTTTTATAGAATTATTATTTTATTAATTCATTAAAGAGCCTATGTTCACTTTTCCTGGGGTTGCCAGTTGTTTTTGATATAACAACCTTTTGTTACGATTTTGGCCTATTGAATGGAAATCCATAAATAGTAATTTATAAATTCTTTATGGAAACAAATTTAGTTTTATATTACAATTTAATTGAAAAGCAAGAAATATTGTATTCACAAAGCCTTTTCTGTGCCATACAGTCATACGAAAACATGTAATAAAAATATAATACTCGTAAGTTTAGTTCAGATATATTTCCAAGCATCTGATCATAAGAAAATTAGAGACAGACATTATTAAATCTAGTCAACAAACTACATTTTACGAGACTTAATAAAGTCATGCAAAGTCGTAGTGGTTTTGTACACACAATTTCATGCGGGCAAAGTTTCAAGTAAATACTAACATAAGCAATAACATAGACTACTGTTTGACTAATTCGTAAATGGAATTGTAACGAAACCTTTATAAGGCTTAGGTCGAAGTGGTTTCTAAGTAGAATTATTTCAAAGACTTTATCTTAATATATAAAATCCTTGCGTTACTGACTGACTGACAGACACGCTACAGCCGAAACTATTGGGCGCAGGAAGCTGAAATTTGGCATGTATGTTCCTTGGGGACCGTAGGGGTGCACTAAGAAGGGATTTCTCGAAATTACTACGGGATCGGCCAAAACGGGTAAATTAAAAAAAAATGCAGGCGTAGCTGCTGGCGTCCTCTAGTTACTTATAAGACGTTATAAAAATGGATTGTTCAAAATTCTGAAAGAGATTTCAAATCAGACAACTAAATAGAATTGGCTGCCAACATTTAGCAAGTTTATTATTAAATGTGCGGTTTGACCTTTCGAGTGTACTCTAAATAAATAAACCTGCTTTCCTAATCTCATTGACACTAATGTAACTAGAAAGTAAAAGCTTTTACGCAATGTAAATTCAATTCATAATTATTATGTTCCAAAAAGGTCTACAATTTAAGTAACTGACACTCCAGCGACCATTCGCTAAAAACGGGGCACTGTTATGACCAGACATTTCAAAAAGAAAAAAACACGGCAAAATTTAATTCAAAAGATCTATGTAATGGAATATAAATATTTTAAAGAAATACGCGCAATTACTGGCATGATACTACCGCCTAAAATTTAATTCGGGTATATTTATTCAGTATTATTAAGAGCCACAAAAGCTCAAAGCTCCGTACCGCTAATTAGGTATGTGAAATCGAACAGATGGCTCTACTACTTAGCATGTTAATATATTATGATATAACGTCTGGAATAAGGTAAAAAAGATTATAGTTTATACATGGCTAGTCAAGCTTTGGGTTTTGAACAAAGATCCATAGTTTCAATACACTGTATCTTTTACCTGACTACGGCGAAGCCAAAAGGCAGGATAATGTTTTTATGTTTAACAAAACATGTGTAGGTATTCTTACAAAACTGGGCCGGGCGTAAATCTTATGCAAACTTGGCTATTGATAATATTTTGTTCTATTGTTCCTAGTGATAGATACGATATGGTGACACGAATCAATTCTAATCGAATAGTGTATTTGAGAAGAGATGAAAAACGCGACATAAATTTTTATGCCAACCATAGGCTAAATCCTCCTATTTAGTCACAATGGTGTCATCATCATCAGCCCTGTATATAAACTGTCCCACTGCTGGGCACGGGCCTCTTCTCACTATGAGAAGGGTAAGGCCATAGTCCACCACGCTGGCCAAGTGCGAGTTGGCAGAATTCACATGTCTTTCAAGAACATTATGGAGAACTCTCAGACATGCAGGTTTCCTCACGATGTTTTCCTTCACCGCTTGGCAAGCGATAATTAACAATTTAATAATATAATATTCTACCACATACACACATCACCATCTAGTCCCAAACTAAGTAGACCTTGTACTATGGATACTAGATAATGGATAAACATACATATATACTTTTTTTTTTGTAAATATGTACATATTATACATAGAAACACCCAGACCAAGACAAACATCCATGTTTATGCACACAAATGTTTGACTTGAGCGGGAATCGAACCCGCGACCTTCGGCGTAGCAGTCGCTTACACTCCCGCTGCGCCAACCGGTCGTCAAACGCACATAACTTCGAAAAGTGATCGGTGCGCGCCGTGGATTCGAACCCGAGACCCTCTGCGTGGCAGTCTGTCGGCTCACCACTAGGCTATCGCTGCTTAAACAATGGTATAGTGACGAAAATTTTGAGTAGCCTATGACCAGGAGTGGACTGTGGCAGGCTGTATGGTGAAATTACTGATATGATCTACTGTCTCCGTCAAACTGCTATACAGTTTTCTACTTGAATAAAAATCTCTTATAATTAATATTACTAGTGTAAGTTGTACATTCGCTTAGAATCATCCCGGCCTGTTAGCTGCCCCAGTTTAGTGGTAAGTTTCACTGACTGGCAAGCCCGAAGTCGGGGTTCGGTTTCCATCCAGTACAAGGTTTTGTATTATACATAATCTTGTACCATAGTTGAGCACGGTAGTTGTCCTGAGTCTGAGTCTGAGTGTATTTAATCTATAATAGGTGTATTTTTTTAAATATATAATTGTGTTTATCTGGTAACTGATTACCATAGTACACGTTCTGCTTATTGTGAAATCAGATCTGTATAAATTCAGTACTTTCAAAGGCCTGTCATGATAACCCACACAATTTAATCATCATTATAATCATCATCCTCATGTCAGCCAAGAGACGTCTACTGCTGGACATAGGCCTCCCCCAAGGTTCTCCACACAGATCGATTTTGAGCTGCCCGCACAATTTAATATATGAATAAAAATGTATACCATGCAGTTCCCTAAAGAACATCTTAAAAATGTTATCATTTATTTCATAACTTTGTAGGCATATTCAAAGTGTACAGCTATGCCTATATCAACTCCCAAGTGCCTATGGACGCCGAAGAAAACGTGAGTGGACGAACATGGCGGCTAGGGTTCCTTGTAATTAGCCTACTGCACTACTAGCCTAAAACGGATGGCAAAATTATTACCTAAGTAAATTAATGTATTACTAGAGGTTAATTGCACCATATCATTTCAAGCTAAAGGCAAAAATAAGTAGGTACCTAAATATACCTATTGGTTAAATAATTTCTTAAAAGCAGATAAGTTTTACACCTTTGAACTTTAAACTTATTTTTGTTTAAAACTACTCCCGCATTAGAAATAAATTCTAGGTCATGTCGTCACTTTAAAAACATTCAAGCAGCTAGAAACATCATTATTTCTGAATGTGTTGTCTCGTTTGGGCATCGGACCCACAGCCCTTGGCGTGGTACTAAAGGGCGAGGCAGCTGCTTAAACTACTACAATATAAGTGCAGTCAAGTTGATCTGGTATATCACTTCTAAATTAAAACCGAGTATGACGAATTAAAATATGACGCACTGTATTTAAGACACTCCAATATGACGGAATATCATACATTTAAATATATTATTATGACGCATTTTGTTAAAGACACTCCAATTAGTTGGTGAATAATGACCCATTCTCCTCTGTAATTACAAATTTACAAAAAGACAAGGACGTAATTATCACAGTATTAACCACTCTTGTTCAAAAATAATTACAAAACTTCCGTTCACTTATTCCTCACGGCGTTTCACGTCGGGAAAAGGAAAAAGTAAGTTTTCCTTAAACTGTTTTCGCTTTTTTGTCTCTTGAAATTTTACTATCAATTAAACCTTGGTTATAGAAGTTTTTAATTATTAAGATGGAAGCATGTAAATGAAAATGTAAGTGAAATGATATTGTAGCTATGTTTGAAGTATATGTCAAAGTGTTATATGGGCCGCAGCACAAGTTGGATACAATGATATTGAACACACAGAAGTTGAACATTCAGAGCAAATAGTGAAGAATGTCAATGCCAAATTTCAGTAACTTTATATGATATGTGACGATGTATTTATTGTCTTTTCGAATTTTTACTCCTTGGGTGCTTGAATGTATAACTACTCGAGACCCTTTAATTTATTACTAAACGTCGAGATATGTTGTTGGCACGAACATTTGCTTACATTAAAAATCTCATTCAAACATCTGTTTAATTCTTTGTTGTCTCTTCGCGTAAATTACTTCAGATTCAAGAAAAGTAAACTGTTGCAAGAGAGAAATAAATAACGATGTGCTGGATGTTTTTGAATACTTTACCAGTGCTTTTTTCTTGTACACTATAAGACAAAAATATGTGTATTTTTATAATACTTTTTTATACCCATCGACGACACTCCGTACAGAAATGCATCAACGAGCTTGTCACGAAGAACATTTAAGTTCCCATCTTCTACAGTCTAAATCGGAGATAAAGTGTGGCACACGTACATGACTCCTACTAACTCTACATTCAAAACAATCAAGAAAACGCATCACGATCTATATTAGGTATGCTAATTCATTCCAAAAACATTTGCGCCAAATTAAGTAAAACTAGAAAAAGCAGCGAACATTTACGGTACAATTACTCATCGCTTGTGCCGGACGGTTCCGTATAAATTGCATTTGCATGTATACGCGTCCAGATCTAGACCAAATCGTTTCACAAACAAGTATGCAAATACCAAGCAAGCGTTGTCGCGAGTCTAGATGGCGGGAATGTTAAATATGTGTGTGTGTGCGAGTAAACAGCAGTTTAATCTAAGCCTTATCGCCATAGGGACGGTGTCTCGCCTCTCCTGTACAACACTGATATACTGCAGGGTTGTTGGATATCCGCTTCGTCCACATTTTTTATTGCGAATTCATGGAAATTGCAATTGTTACGTCTTCTATTTGCGTTTAACTTGCTCTACGATTTGTTTTGCTGGAAGGATTTCTAACTATTTTTGGAATATCGGTGTGTTTGAAAGTTATAAGTTATTAATAAGTAAAGCTGAGGCTCGTTAATCAGTGTATTGATTTTCAATAAACACGTAAAGCTACCGAACGGCACACATTGTATGTATTCTTTATTGTTTTCGACTTAGGCGGTACACATACACATTCAATCAAAGAACCAATTTAATCGTAGGTACATGTAATTTTTCCTCATCCTTATTTTTGAACGCGAGACTTTATTTATTCTATATAGAGCTTCTAATACTGCATTTGTACACGAACTCAGCTTCTTTCGATTACAAGAGAAGCTTGGTATCATATGACCTTAATAGAATAAGGAGATGTGGGATGTTAGCCCATTCAGCTTACGCCTGAACGCATGCTCAGCTATCGTCACGTACAGATAGCTACTTAAACATGGTGACACACCACCTGAGGGCTCGTCCCACTCAACGATCATTTGTTGTCGTCAAATGAGACTAGCTAGTTTGCACTCGCACCCGCTCGTAAGCAAATTATAGTGCGACCGAGGAACATTTGTTAAAGTGATAAATGGAGGTGTTTGGATCTAGCATACTCTGTTTTCATAAGAGACATCCCTAATGAAACTAATATGTTCAAATTTTAGTCTCATTTATTTGTGTTTGCTGTGTGGCAGACCGATGGTACGTGTTTCCGGCGATGCTTTGTTTTTCTAAGCTTGGTAACGCTCGGGAATAATATACGGAAAATCGTATATTATTCCCGGTTAGTCTACATAAGTTCACGGTCAGGTAGTCTATTAAATTCACGTTTTGATTGTCAGTCTGCTATTCAGAAATCGTATTATCTAGAAAGTAACGTTGAATGAGTATCTTCTCTTTATGCATTCCAAACTAGTTTAAACTATTATGACCATTGACCTATAAATGCGAGCGAAAACAAGTAGTAGCACTCCCACCATACTTCCAGACACGTTCGTCTCAAACGTCGACTCCGTGGCGAACGATTTGAATTTACTTAACGCCTCGTTGAACATCTTGGGCGAGTACTGCATCAGGACAGCAGTAGCAGCTGATTCTATGGCCGTCTCCATGACAGCGTAGGTCTTGCTACGAACACAGTCTGACTCCTTAGTATCCAACCGCACGTGTTCCAGCACGCTAGATTCAATAATTACGAATAATCGGTCCAAAAACACCAGGACGAAGTCTTCGATCCGGGCTGTAGATTCGCACGTCAATAACTCTTCTTCAGTAAGATCGTCCCAGTTTTCATGGACCGAACTGCAGTCTATGAATGGTACCATCCGGCTGAATATATGGATGAAATGTAGAGTAACCATTGTTTTTTTGATGTCATTTGGGTCCAGACCTGGCATGTCTGCTTCTAGGAACGGTATGACGTGAGTGGGTACTTCTGGGTAGTCAGCGTCGAAGCCTCGGAGCATGGGTCGTGCGACGGCTGCTACTGCAGACATGGCGGCGGTTTCTCTGTGTGGTTCAGTGAGTGACGTCAGCGAGATCCTGAGCCTCTCTAGTAGTGGAGGGACTACTATAGCGGGACGTAAAGTCGCTAGGTTGTGCAACGCGACTGAAATGTCGAGAGAGCCGCTTCGACTGTAGACGGCCTATAGGGTCCGCTCTAACACGATGTTGACGAACTCAGTGATGTCTTCGTCTCTCAGTTTATAATGCTCTGGCGTCTGATTCTCCCAGCTTTCTATGAAGGTAGATATGGTAAACGCATACTATGGACATTTCATTTTGAAAATGTTTCAAGAGTATACTATTATGTTAAGAATAAAGAAAGCGCTCTGTAGACTCAAGACAGCCTACTACAGGCATTGTTAGATGTCAATAATAGATGATATAATTTAGCTCAGTTTATCATTACACACGCTCTTGTGTCCCGGAGCCATTACACGAACATATTAACAGGGTTTTATTCAAACAAGCTAAGAAGCTGACGTACCAAAATGGAAAACATAACAATACCTTTTATTTTCATAGGGGCAGAGATTAATAACAATAATAATAATAATACATTTATTTCTCTCACAAGGTACAAAGATTACAAATACAAATTGATTACAATAAATTACCAAATAACTTAGCTGTTCCTTAGTGAGAGCTGGAGTCCGTACTAGGTGCAAGACCTGTATTACGAATCTCCAGGCACTCCCTACTTTACATTTGTCTAGAATTACCGTAGCCAGGTAGGGATTTTCAGAACAGAGTTGCAGTGGAAGGTGTAATACATCTACCTGACCACGATAGACAATATATCTAAACACCTTCACTGCGTTGCACAGCGAGTCACAACCAATATTAATAAAATGTTTCAACTCACCTGATATCTTCACTAGTGATATTCTTGAAGTGGACCTATAGGATTAACTCATAATTTTGGCCAAAATAACAAGAGAATCCAATAGAAACCAGTCTCCAGTTCAGCGTAGTCCTCCTCGGGCACCAATCAGGAATTCACACACGTGTTTTACAAAGTTCAATGTTCAATATATCACCAATTTACCACAAACTTTGCCGGAAGTCAAAAGCGGCGATTGTTAGTAATTACAAGTTAATTCAATTCGCGTTAATTCAAAAGGCAATCAATTTATATCAATTTATCCCGTGAAACAGCACAAGACCGGCGTGTTAATTTTTCAAGGCAAGAACGGAAGTTGACAGTTCAGTGTGACCATAGTCAAAATTCACAATAGACTAAACTAAACGTTACTAAATCGATATAATCGACTTGACTTATCATAAAACTATTTCTATTTCAAACATCCACCCGCCCCGGACCGGCCTACCGGTCCGCTAATCGGTTGGTAGACGTGACAATGTTGCAACCGCTCTCCTCAGAATCGAACCGTCCACCAAGACCTCAGCAAATCGGGAAGCTCCATCAGCCCCAGTTACCAAACGAAGAATGCGCCCCCTGCGCCATCTGAGTGGCGGAAGGTTAGCCTCCTTGATCAAAACGAGGTCACCAATCTTGGGTGGATCGGTCTTGTCGGTCCACTTAACGCGTTGCTGGAGTATGTGCAAATATTCCAAATTTGAGCGTTTCCAAAAGCTCTGAGTAATCTGGCGTGCCAATTCAAAACGCGAGAGACGATCAGGTCTCGTATCAATATAGGGGTACTCAGGCAAGGTGACAAGTGGGCGACCAATCATAAAATGGCCCGGCGTAAGGGCCTCCAAATCATTCGGATCTGAGGAGATCGGGCACAATGGCCTAGAGTTCAAAACGGCCTCAATCTTACAAAACACAGTTGCGAGTTCCTCAAATGTGAGGACAAATTCACCGATTGTCCTGCGCAAGTGTGTTTTGGCCGATTTTACAGCGGCCTCAAAAAATTCCACCCCAGTGTGGACAATTTGGTGGGGAAAACAACCAATTTATCCCACGTCGGGCAAGCCTATTACCTATATCAGCCTCGTTGGTTTCAAGGAAATTAACAACGTCATTCAAATAATTATACGTGCCCTTGAAGTTAGTGCCGCAGTCAGAACGGATCAAGGAAGGCAGCCCTCTGCGGGATACTAATCTGTCAAATGTGGCTACAAACGCCTCGGTCGTAAGCGAGGAGACCAGTTCTAAGTGTACGGCCTTTGTGGAGAGACAAACAAAAACACACAAGTAGGCCTTAACAGTCTTACTACTAACCAGGACCAGCGAAGTCCATGCCAACACCGTCAAACGTCCTGCTTTCAGTTACGCGATCTGCCGGTAAGTCCCCCATCAAGGGCTGCATGGTAGAAGCCTTGAGCTTATAGCAAGGGATGCAGCGAAAGACTACAATCCGGATAATTCTTCGGGCAGACAAAATCCAAAACTCGCATTGCTAAATAGCCAACAGGGCATTACAACCAGCATGCGAATTTTTGAGGTCGGTCAGTTACCAACAAAGTACCAAGTGACCGTCCTTGGGTAACAAAAGGGGGTGACGTGCTCCGTAAGGGAGGTTGGCGTTCTTGAGACGCCCTTCAACGCGCAAGAGACCCGTATCGTCCAAAAAGGGGTTCAATTTAGATACAGCTCCCGATAGTTTCGATCTCCCTAATTTAAGGATAGCAATCTCCTTCTCAAAATGCGCCAATTGCACAGAACGAACCCAAAAGGTGAGGGACTCCAGTCGTTCCTGTGGTGAAAGAAATGGTGTCAGATGTTTCTGTTGTGGGTGCCTAAAGTTGAAAGCAAAACGCTTTATCCAAGCAGTGACACCTAACAACTTGTCGAGGGAGCTGTAACGATTCAACAAAAAATCGGGGTCGAAGGCGTATTCTACCTTCTCAAGAGCGAGTGTTCGTAGACCCGGCAAATTAGAAGTATTCAAAACCGTGTCTCCAATCAAGTTTGACTTCGGATTTCTGGATTTGGGAAACGCGATTAGCGACAAATACCTCCAAAGTGTGAACAGACGCCTTCAACCAACAAAGAACAATTTGGCTGTCTGTCCAGGCCTAGGTCCCATTAATACAAATGCTTTTACGCAAAGTACTGGACACGTGGTTCAATAAGCGTACAAGTAGGGCTGCTCCCGAGAGCTCCAATTTTGGGATGGTCAGAGATGTCCGAAGGGGTGCGACCTTGCTCTTTGCCTTGATCAGGGAAACCCTCACCTGACCTGAGGCACTAACTGTGCGCAAGTACGCCACGGCGGCGTGACCACGTTCCGACCACGAGGCGTCACAAAACCCGTGAAGGTTGGCCTTGTACTTCCCGGGAGGAAGGATGGGACGAGGCAAGGAGATCTCGTTGACGGCAGGAAGTGAGGATACAAAATAGGTCCATTCCTCAACAAGAGTGCCGTGCAGAGGTTCGTCCCAGGTCAATCCTGCTGTCCAAAGCTTCTGCAAGAAGCATTTTGCCCAAAATATAATTGGACAGATCCAACCGTTCGGATCAAAGGTTCTGGCGACAGTAGACAATACGAGATGTTTAGTCCAAGAACACGGCAATTTCAAGTCTACGTTATATGTAAAGATGTCTTGGACTGGTCTGTACTGAACGCCGAGAACAGCCATCATGGCGGGGTTGTCAACAATCTCAAACAAATGTGGATCCTGCTGATGATCCTCTGGCAAGCCTTCTAAAAGCGCTGGTGAATTGGAAATCCATTTGCGCAACTCATAACCAGTGGAGGCCAAAATACTTATCAATTCGTCCCGCAGGAGGATCGCCTCGACCGCTGTGGAGGCGCCCGAGCAAATGTCATCGACGTAAATATCGTCCTTCAAGATGGCAGAGGCTCGTGGGAAACGTAGGCCTTCGCGGTCTGCGAGCTCCCAAAGAGAACGTATTGCCAAGTAGGGGCTTGACCTTAACCCGTACGTATTAGTATTGAGCTCGTAGACGACCATGGGATCACGAGGAGACTCTCTCCAAAGGATCATCTGGAAGCGACGGTCATCAGGGTGGATAATAGTCTGCCTGAACATCATTTTATGTCGGCTACAAAGACAACCTGATGTCGTCGGAAGCTGGTAATGACGTCACAAAGGTCCTTGACCAACTTGGGACCAGAATGCAAGCACTGGTGCAAGGATACGCCTGTTGAAGTCTGCGCAGAACCATCAAACACTGTGCGCAGCTTGCCAGTTGATGGCTTCAATACCGCATGATGCGGGAGAAAGTAATGCTCCACCGAACGCCAATCCAAATTTGACACAGACATGTGTCCCAATTGTTCATATTCTCTCATGAACTCAATGTACTTCTGTCTGAGCTCCGGATCACGACCCATGCGACGCTCCATAGCCAACAATCTCTATTCAGCTAAAGGTCGTGACTTACCAAGCGGAGGCCGAACAGACAGAAATGGTAGCCTCGTAATGATCCGACCAGAACGGAGTCGACCAGTGTTGTTCTGGAAGAACAGCTCGCACTCCTCATGATCTGGATTCAAACGGGCAGCTTGAGGGGGCTCCTCTACCTCCCAAAACCTCTGAACCGCATCAGAGAGAGCGGAGCCTACAGCCAACAAATTATCAAGTTCAGGTGGAAGGGGGGCCCTATGTACAGGTCCCATCAAAGCAAATCCCAATATGGTCGGGATGGCAGTCAAACCATTTGGCACCAAGACCCTTTCCCCACCAATCAAAATTCCACCGAGGACATCAGAGCCAATCAACAAGTCGATTTGTCCCGGTGTGTCAAATTTGGGGTCTGCCAGTTCCAATCCCGATGTCAAATTCACCACAGCAGCAGGTAGCTGCTTCTGTGGGTGCATACCCAAAATATTCTTCAACACAATAGCCGAGGTTTTAATCCTCGGGTGTGAAGATTCAACAGGGCCAAACAAAACCTTAACTTGCCCTTCAACATTAGAGGCTACATCACACCATACATCACATCAGTTTGGAAATAAACCCATATTTAATTTAACCTGCCCTACCAAATAAGTGGAAAAATGCAACCTTGTGCACCTGTGTCCAATATAGCACGGACAACAACAGAGGTCCCCGTGGGTCCCCAGACCCTAACAGCAACCGTTGGTAGGATAACGGTCTCAATGGGGGGGTTGGCGTTATAGGACAGGGGTCAATGACCTATTGTTGCCTGGGCGGCGACCGTTGGCCAGGACCAGGCAAGTCAAAACGAGGGTGCGGCTTGAAGTCCTCAAAGGCGCGATGACTTGATCCGCGCGCCATCTGTGGGGGGTCATAATGACGCACCCGCCCAAAACGAGGTGGGCGCGAGTCAAGGCGGGGACGCTCCGCCAAAGGAGGGGAATACCTGGGGCAGCAGTCATGGTGCTGGTGACGCTGGGCGGTCGCACATTCAGGTGCGCGAGAGAGAGGAGGCGTGCGCACGCTACGGTTCTCCAAGCGGGGTGAGTGGCGATCAATTGAGCGAGGCGACTCTCGGCTGCGCGCCAGTGAGCCTCGGCTGACACCTTCAAAACATCCGCCCGTGCGCGGCGTCGGCTGGTTGGACAAGCGGCCTACCTCTCTGGCATTCATACAGAGAATGTCCAAATGCTGTCCTCCACAGTGAGGACGGGGGCGAGAGTTTGGGCAGTCTCGCTGGTGGGACCCCAAGCAAGAGAAGCAAAGGCGGCGGGCATTCGCGATGCGCCTACGAGAGGCGACATGAAGGTCCAAGAATGCCCTACAACTGGCCGTTCTGTGCCCCGTGACCTTGCAGTAGGAGCACTCCGCTGGGCTCTGCGTGACCGCAAAGCGAGGAGGGCGCCGGTCAACATTGGCTCGGGTGTGACCGCGAGCCTGCTCCTTGACCTTGGGCGGCTGCGTCTTAGCCGGCGTGTCACCACCGGAGTTGTCCAAGACCCGGCACTCATCCTCCAGGAACCTCTCCAGGTCAGCAAAGGGGGGCAGATGGGTCGCGCTATCCTCACCAAAGCGCTGTTCAAAACGCGACCTCAGGTCGGCAGGCAGCTTTTTCAGTACAATGTGCACCAATAGATAGGACCATTAGTCCACGGGCAGGTCAAGGCACTTAAGTGCGTTGATGGCCACCAAAAGCGGGTTCAATAGTTGGGTGCGCAACCCAGAGACCCGGGTGAGCGTCGGCAAACCCAAAATCTGCTCGATGTGCGTGTCGGCGAGGCCACGCTTATTATGGTACCTACGGGTAATTAGGTCCCGAGCCGTCTGGTAGGCCTCGTCAGACACGGGCAGATGCTGGATGAGGCCCTTAGCCTCTCCATCCAGAACCGACATTAAATATGCCAATTTTTGTGCTGGCCGAAGGTCAGCCCTCTCATTGACCAGGCTGTCGAACAAATTAACGAAGCCCAGGTAGCTTCCTAGGCAGCCATCAAAATGGTGGAGGTCCAAAGTAGGGAGCCTACTCACCAGCCCCGGTGCTGACCTAGGAAGCTCCTGCTTCAGGCCGGGTTGCCCTTCCCTATCGGTGTTCACGCCTGAACATAAGAACTTTCCAGAGCCTGCCCCGGAGAGACGCTAGAATGTTCACGCCGGAACATGACCTTCCTGAAGCCTATCCCGGAGAGACGCCAGAATGTTCAAACATGAACATGACATTCTTGGCATTCCAACACACATCCAACTTATCACCGAGGAAGATGCGTGATATTTTAAGATCACGTACGGCGGTCGGCTCAAACATGCTGCATCGGCGCAATACACCGACGGCACACAACTAAATACGTGTGTATGTGTATATAGAATAAGTTTAGTATATAAGACAATAATTTTAAGAAATAAATCAGTCACAAGTTCACTCCCGGCTTGGACTCATACCCTACCCCACACCTCTCACTGCGGCCAAGACACCCTTAGCCGTCACCATGATCGGTCTTGTGAGTCTGCTCGACCGGCAGTGAGATAACCCACTCCGCTACACCTTAATCCTACCCACTTTCCATCTGCCGCAGGTCTCCCGGCGACAGATATCCCGGCCCAGGGATCCCAGGGACTGCTAGGGAACTAGGGATTAGGGTTGTATACGCGACAGTCTGTGTGACCACAGTGTACACGGCCTCGCTATACAATATACCTAACAGGGGTAGGGTAGCACTAGGGAGATAGGGAATAGGTGGACTTGGTTACTGCGACGGTAGCCAAGTTGAGGGATACTACTACAACAAGGGAATAGGAGGACTTGGTTACTGCGACGGTAGCCAAGTTGAGGGAAACTACTACTACTACAAGGGAATAGGTGGACTTGGATACTGCGATGGTACCAAGTTGAGGAAAACTACTACTACTACAAGGGAATAGGTGGACTTGGATACTGCGATGGTACCAAGTTGAGGAAAACTACTACTACAACAAGGGAATAGGTGGACTTGGTTACTGCGACGGTAGCCAAGTTGAGGGATACTACTACAACAAGGGAATAGGAGGACTTGGTTACTGCGACGGTAGCCAAGTTGAGGGAAACTACTACTACTACAAGGGAATAGGTGGACTTGGATACTGCGATGGTACCAAGTTGAGGAAAACTACTACTACAACAAGGGAATAGGAGGACTTGGTTACTGCGACGGTAGCTAAGTTGAGAGAAACTACTTTTACAATTGCTACTACTACAACTAATACTACTGTTAAATAAGGGAAGGAATATAATTTCTGGAGGGGTGAAGAACATGCAATTGTATAACAAAAAATTATTACAATTACGTGTTGACTAAATATATATATATTTTTTTTTAATACATATGTATCTACCGATTAAGTTCTTAACATTTCCCCCGCAACGATCGCCTTAAGACTCTACAGCATGCAACGAGGTCAACTGTCGCTGCCAGGGTTGCATCGCACGTGGCCTACAGCCAGCCAACCGAAGCCGTCAAGAAAACAACTCACCAGTGAACAACCAACTACCGATGCAGATGAAGTTGAGCTGAAGCCTACGCCAGACACCCGCCAGAATGTTCACGCCTGAACATAAGAACTTTCCAGAGCCTGCCCCGGAGAGACGCTAGAATGTTCACGCCGGAACATGACCTTCCTGAAGCCTATCCCGGAGAGACGCCAGAATGTTCAAACATGAACATGACATTCTTGGCATTCCAACACACATCCAACTTATCACCGAGGAAGATGCGTGATATTTTAAGATCACGTACGGCGGTCGGCTCAAACATGCTGCATCGGCGCAATACACCGACGGCACACAACTAAATACGTGTATATGTGTACATAGAATAAGTTTAGTATATAAGATTATAGTTTTAAGAAATAAACCAGTCATTAGCTCACTCCCGGCTTTGACTCATACCCTACCCCTCACCTTTCACTGCGGCCAAGACACCCTTAGCCGTCACCATGATCGGTCTTGTGAGTCTGCTCGACCGGCAGTGAGAAAACCCACTTCACTACACCCTAATCCTACCCACTTTCCGTCTGTCGCCTTAGGTCTCCCGGCGACAGATATCCCGGCCCAGGGATCCCAGGGACTGCTAGGGAACTAGGGATTAGGGTTGTATACGCGACAGTCTGTGTGACCACAGTGTACACGGCCTCGCTATACAATATACCTAACAGGGGTAGGGTAGCACTAGGGAGATAGGGAATAGGTGGACTTGGATACTGCGACGGTACCAAGTTGAGGGAAACTACTACTACAACAAGGGAATAGGAGGACTTGGATACTGCGACGGTACCAAGTTGAGGGATACTACTACTACAAGGGAATAGGTGGACTTGGATACTGCGACGGTACCAAGTTGAGGGAAACTACTACTACTATTACAACAAGGGAATAGGTGGACTTGGATACTGCGATGGTACCAAGTTGAGGAAAACTACTACTACAACAAGGGAATAGGTGGACTTGGATACTGCGATGGTACCAAGTTGAGGGAAACTACTACTAATACAACAAGGGAATAGGTGGACTTGGATACTGCGACGGTACCAAGTTGAGGGAAACTACTACTACAACAAGGGAATAGGAGGACTTGGATACTGCGACGGTACCAAGTTGAGGGAAACTACTACTACAACAAGGGAATAGGAGGACTTGGTTACTGCGATGGTACCAAGTTGAGGGAAACTACTACTACAACAAAGGAATAGGAGGACTTGGTTACTGCGACGGTAGCCAAGTTGAGAGAAACTACTTTTACAATTTGCTACTACTACAACTAATACTACTGTTAAATAAGGGAAGGAATATAATTTCTGGAGGGGTGAAGAACATGCAATTGTATAACAAAAAATGATTACAATTGCGTGTTGACTAAATATATATATATTTTTTTTTTGAATACATATGTACCTACCGATTAAGTTCTTAACATTTCCCCCGCAACGATCGCCTTAAGACTCTACAGCATGCAACGAGGTCAACTGTCGCTGCCAGGGTTGCATCGCACGTGGCCTACAGCCAGCCAACCGAAGCCGTCAAGAAAACAACTCACCAGTGAACAACCAATTACCGATGCAGATGAAGTTGAGCTGAAGCCTACGCCAGACACCCGCCAGAATGTTCACGCCTGAACATAAGAACTTTCCAGAGCCTGCCCCGGAGAGACGCTAGAATGTTCACGCCGGAACATGACCTTCCTGAAGCCTATCCCGGAGAGACGCCAGAATGTTCAAACATGAACATGACATTCTTGGCATTCCAACACACATCCAACTTATCACCGAGGAAGATGCGTGATATTTTAAGATCACGTACGGCGGTCGGCTCAAACATGCTGCATCGGCGCAATACACCGACGGCACACAACTAAATACGTGTGTATGTGTATATAGAATAAGTTTAGTATATAATACAATAATTTTAAGAAATAAATCAGTCATTGTTCACTCCTGACTTTGACTCATTACCCTTCCCAAACCTCTCACTGCGGCCAAGACACCTTTAGCCGTCACCCTGATCGGTCTTGTGAGTCTGCTCGACCGGCAGTGAGAAAACCATTTCCACCACCCCTAAATCCTACCCAATTCCATCTGTCGCCTTAGGTCTCCCGGTTGCAGATATCCTGGACTATTATATATAAGTATTTATAAAATACGATATAGTAGGGCTAGGGGGATAGGGACATTAGGGTTTAGGGACCACAACAACGACGCCTTTGTAGGAATTAGATAGGTTGTAGGAATAGTTCATAGGACACGTAGGTTTACGACATAATACGTAGGATAGGTGTTAGATTAGATCTAAAATAGGGATAGGTTTATCGTAGGTAGGTTAGGCTAGATATAGGAACCAGTAGGCTTAAATTAGGATAAGTCTAGGTTTAGGTACGTGCAAGCTTAGGGCTATACTTAAGAGCTATCGAAGGTTAGGCCCTAACTTGTCCAATCGGCAACTAGTTGTCTCGCACTATTGGAGACAGCATTATACAGGTCTAAGACCTGGGCACAGTCTTCGCTGACCTTATTTCGCTGGTCAGCAGTGAATTCATTTACTGGCACTTCAAGACAGCAAGTGCTGAAAGTGCGGAATTGCTGTTCCACACTTGCCAGGCGATCAATCCGCTTGTACCTTTGTAGTAGGGCCTGCTGGCGATCAGGCCCGTTCACTAAGGCACTGGCCGAGGCAAACCAGCGCAAATCTGATGCAATAGCACCAGCAGCCGCACGCAAGTCCTTGATAGCTGACATAATCAAAATTTCAAAAGAGCCCGTACAAGCGTTAAATAATGTTAACAATCAAAACTTATTTTTTCTTAATTCTTTGAAACCAACAAAGTATTAGCCTGTTTACTGCTGGTACAAGCAAGTGGCAGGTATTTACTGCCCAACAAAATTAATAGTTTCAATATATATTGACACAAAACAAAGTCAAGGCTATCAAAAGTTGAAACCTCAAATAAGTTAATTAAAGTTAAATATTCAAATAAATTAACTAATTACTTACAACAGACAGACTGGCTGTGTTATTTGAGATATACAATAGTAAGTAAGCACGGAATATGTGTAACCTAACAATAATTATTATCTTTATATTATAACAAGACTTAACAATGTAAGGTTCAAACTTAATATATCAATATATGCAATAAACTAAATCAATTGATACATATAACTGATATGTATCCAATCAAAGTGACTCATTAATAGTAACAGCAACAAATTTATGCTAGATTTCAACAATTTAAATCAAACAATTACTGATTGAGGTTATGTGTGACAATGTGTTTCAAATTATCTAGGTCAACTTATACAATTAAATATTTTGTATTTTAGACAATACTGACCTGAGAACACTACAATCCTGTCTACAAGGTGATAAGATACAAGCTTCTACCAATCTGAGTTTATACTCAGTAATGCAACAGCGGCTAAATTTCAACCACGCTCTGCTACTAAAAATTATGTCTAGAATTACCGTAGCCAGGTAGGGATTTTCAGAACAGAGTTGCAGTGGAAGGTGTAATACATCTACCTGACCACGACAGACAATATATCTAAACACCTTCACTGCGTTGCACAGCGAGTCACAACCAATATTAATAAAATGTTTCAACTCACCTGATATCTTCACTGGCGATATTCTTGAAGTGGACCTATAGGATTAACGCATAATTTTGGCCAAAATAACAAGAGAATCGAATAGATACCAGTCTCCAGTTCAGCGTAGTCCTCCTCGGGCATCAATCAGGAATTCACACACGTGTTTTACAAAGTTCAATGTTCAATATATCACCAATTTACCACAAACTTTGCCGGAAGTCAAAAGCGGCGATTGTTAGTAATTACAAGTTAATTCAATTCGCGTTTATTCAAAGGGCGATCAATTTATATCAATTTATCTCGCGAGACAGCACAAGACCGGCGTTTTAATTTTTCAAGGCAAGAACGGAAGTTGACAGTTCAGTGTGACCATAGTCAAAATTCACAATAGACTAAACTAAATGTTACTAAATCGATATAATCGACTTGACTTATCATAAAACTATTTCTATTTCAAACAACATTTATCACACTTTTGGTAAAACACAACTTTGAAAAATAATATTTTAGTTAATTATATTTGTTGGTACCTGTATAAAATGTTGTGTTAAGATTGTGGGTGTGTATGAATGAAGTGTATGTATGTGTGGGTTGGTGTGTAAGAGACGTGGGCTACGCAACGGCGCTACTGAGTGAGTGCAAGCGTGTGTGTGTTTGGGTGTATGGTGTAAGTTGCTAGAGAAAGCGTTTGCGCATTGAGTCCATACTGAGTTTATTTTATTTTACTTATATTTTTTGTTTTTCTTTTTGTGTCATTCTATTGTTTTAATAAAATTTTCCAGCTCATCATAACTCAAATTAAAGAGCCAATTTGTTACAGTTTTATAACTTTCTTGATGATTTAGCGGATATATTTAAAATACCTTGTTAATCTTATAATAAAGAAAGCTTTCCAAAAAGTAAAAACTACGTTGCGCAAGGCTTGTGACGACTGAGGTAGGAGCATAAATTGCATGCTTCCGTCTAACACTGACATTTCTATTGGTGTTGTAGAATGTTTGTGCATGGGTAACAGAGATCACAAAGCGTATAAATAGAGCTCGGATGGAGAGAATGCCACATCTTTTATAAAGATTGGCAGTAGGGAACCGGTACGGTAACTTCCAACCTACCTTCAGTAAAGCTCTCTGCGCTCGTTCTAATTTTAGAAGATGGGTCTTGGTGCATCCTCCCCAGACTACTACACAATATTCAGTTAAAGATTGGCAGAAGGCAAGGTATACAAGTCTCAACACTCTCTCATCTGCAACGTGTCGAAGATTAGAGAAGATGTACATCATCTTTCTTAGCCTTGAAGTGAGTGTGGCAATATGTGTGTGATATGAGAGTGTGCTATCGATTTGAACACCAAGATATTTGACACAGTTTGTACTGGAGAGTGACGGACGGTTACAAGTAGTGTTGGATAGTGGAAAGCAAGAATGAGCAGTTAATTTATAAGGTATCAACAGACGTTCGCTAATCTTTGATAATGAGAATGTCATGTAGCTTGTTTTCTCAACATTTAGGGTTAGTATGTTTTGGGACAACAAAATATTGACCGCATTAAAACCCATCTGAGCGGAATTAAAAACGTCTTCCCAGGTGGAACCGTGAAATAACAAAGCCGTATCATCGGCGTATGCAAAAATGGAGCCATGAGATAGCTGCAGGCAACATAGGTCGTTTAAATAAATGATGAACAAAGTTGGACCGATTATGCTGCCTTGTGGAACACCATATGTTATCGGGTTCTGGTTCTGGTGTTCCACCATATGTTACAGACAGTTCATCACTTGTCCAATCACCAATTTTTAGGCACTGATATCTGCCAGTAAGATAGCTCTTAAACAGGGAAAGCTGTCTACCTCTTATGCCGATTTGCTCCAACTTATCTACAAGTATAGGGACCTAGACCGTGTCAAATACCTTTGCTAGATCCAGGAATATTCCTATGATCTTTTGCTTCTGGTCTAGCTTGGCTACGATTTTACTGGTTAAATCAAGCACTGCTTTACTGGTGGATATCCCCTTGCGAAAACCGTATTGTTGTGGGCGAGAATAGAGAATCTTTCAAGGTACTTAGTGAGTCTATTATTCATGAGTCTTTCCAGTATTTTTGAAAGTGTTGGGAGACTCGATATGGGCCTATAATTATCCGGTCGGTCTCTGTCCCCACTCTTGTAGATCGGGTGCACGACTGCCAATTTGAAGGCATCCGGAAAAGAGCCCGTTGCGAAAGCCAATATACATATAAATGTAATAGGTGGGGCCAAAACTTCTTTAAATCTCTTAAGGAATGTGCCAGAGATATTATCATATCCTACCGCGCAGTCACTTCTGAGATTACCTATCAACATCTTAACCTCCGATTCGTCGGTTTCTAGTAAAACAAACGTATGGCTTGCAGCCATACGTTTGTTTTATTAGAAACCGACACAAGAGCTGTTAGTTAATTGATTTATATGCGAGGGTTTAGGATGTTTTTCAGCTAACAAGCGACCGACGTTGGCAAAATAGTTGTTCGCATTGTTCACGCTGCGTCTTGGTTGGGTGGTTGAGAGTAGATCGAGTGCTTGTGATTTTTTCTTAGCTGTATTGGTTACACTTTTTATTGCATCCCACAGCTTTTTGCTGTTGTTGTATGCATTATTAATTAAATTTTTATCATAACTGTTTTTGGTCTTTTTAATTATCATTTTGCAATAATTTCTATACCTCTTATAGGAAACTGTAAGTATTTTATCCTCAGAGGACTTTTTAAGTTTAAGATGAAGATTTAATCGATTTAGAGATTGAATCGATCCTGCTCATAAATAGGACGGTTTATGGCGTGTACATGTAACATTGTATATTTTATATTCTCAAGTAGACAAGTCTAGATAAACCTTATACACCCACGCGCGATACATGTTAATTCTTTCACGTACAAACAAACTCGTGCAGAATTAAATTTCTAGATTAGAACAAAACAAACTCTGACGAAAACCTTTGAAAGGCAAGTAAATTACCTCCAAATTTACCTTAAATCTTTACGAATGGGAAAGAATTAACATAAACTGATTGAAAGAGCAGCTTCGGATGAAGAACGCTCGCCGCAAAGATCTTATCAAACCAAGTGTATAGTGCCTGCGCCGTCCTTTTGACCTCTCCCAGTAATTATATTATGATCGTGTGGCTTGACGTTAATTTGTGAAACTGCTCGGAAACCCAACGCTTAGGTGGCAGGACAGAGAATACCGTACCCGATTAATTCAAGAAGTGGAATCCTCTGTGAATTAATGGGACGGACCGTCGTTCTGTGCCTATTGATCGAGCACCACCTATTTAGAGAGGGACCTGCCAGACATTCTGTTTTCGTATAAAGCTTTGACAATGGCGCTTTAGTGCCGACCTCCATCAGCATATAAGTATCTTACGTGCTCTAATATCGTACTCTTCGTGCTCTAATATTCGACAGGGAAATAGATGGCTTACAATCGCTACCATAATATCGATTTATGTATATTCAAAGTACGTCGTCCGACGGAATATTGAATGTCGTTAATACGCATTTACAAAAAGGTAATATATGATATATTCTACCACATTCACACAACACCATCTAGTCCCAAACTAAACAGAGCTTGTACTATGGGTACTAGACAATGGATAAACATAAATATATACTTTTTTTGTAAATACATACATATTATACACAGAAACACCCAGACCAAGACAAACATCCATGTTCACGCACACAATTGTTTGACTTGAGCGGGAATCAAACCCGCGACCTTCGGCGTGGCAGTCGCTTACACTACCGCTGCGCCAACCGGTCGTCATCCTATTTGATAAACTTCTTTTGTACATTAAATAAAGGAACACTGATTGTATAATTTAATCTAAATGTCCCTGTCAGCCCTATAGCCGCATTTAGTGCCCTCGAAAAAAGTTCCATTATTGGTTTTCCCCGAAAACTATAAAACAAGGGCAGTTTTCAGAAACACGAGAAAGCAAATGCGGTGTGGCCTGCCATTTGTTATATTTTATAATATTTTCTTTTCCCGATGTCCTTAATAGGGATCGGCCTTTTTTGCGGACAAGAGCAATCGTGTAGCCAATTTCAAGAGTAATTCCCATATACTTCAAATTTTTTTACCTCTTCACGATTTTCGGTTTAATATTACTTTTCAACAATATGTATGTATGAATGGAAGTATTATTCGTGTGTGTGTGTGTGTGTGTGTGTGTGTGTGTGTGTGTGTGTGTGTTCTGTAAGCATTAGATCTAAATACAAGGTTTTATACACATTTACTTATTTTAATAATTTATGGTAAGCCTATGTAATTACGAAAAAATTGTGAAATTACATTTTTTTGCGACTAGTAGACTAGTATACATCCAAACATGTACGTAACAGGTTAATAATGCGTAAATATTTGAATATAAACATGAAATTTATTTTATTTAAACTTACATTTAGTCATAGTATACGCTCGTGTGTCTTGAGATGTGACTATGATCTCATGATCGTGGCTGGTACTTAAAATATGTCACTATTATTATCAAATAATAAGGTGATATACACCCGTTACATAAATATTATTCTGCGTAGAAAATCCAAAAGTTAGCAAAAGGTACAATATTACATTGTAAACAAAACATTTCAAAACATCGCAAATGCCATTAAGTTAAAACAATTACTTACAAGTTATAATGCACGTCTGCCATATTCGGGCGGTACTTTAGCGCCCTCTCGAAGGCGACTTCCGCTTCCGCAGTCCGGCCCTGTGTGGTCAGCACACTGCCCAAGTTGCCGTATGCTGTAAAATAAACTTTCTGTTAATTATTTGAATATTTAATTATTACATAGAAAATAGAGAGGTATTTGTACAGTTAAGTTGTTGTTTGTTACGAGTTGTTCTTTGAACTAAATGAATATTGAATAATATCAATGTTCCTTTATTTCTCCTTACAATGGCATAATTAAAGTTGTTATAATTTTTTCATAAATAGACGTAAAAAATATTTCTTCCTCGTAATTGTTATCTATACTCATGAAAGATATAACCGCAAGTTATAACACCGGTGGTTAAGCAGGTGCTTCACTGAAAACTGAACTTCGGGTTACAGATTTGCAACATAGTCTTTGAATGACATAATTATTTAAACGAGTGTCTCGGAATACGACCATTTCACATTTGCTAACCAACTTTTTATACTTAGCACTAACGCTCATTAGGCAATTACTACAAAAGACAAGAAAAGTCTTGGACTGGGTGAAAATATTTAAGTATAATAATGTATATTTTAGATAATATATAAAAATATATTATAACCCCCCGAAGCATTTTAGCCACCATCGAGGCATCTCAGACACCCGTAGATGTATTTTGGCTACTTTCGAGGCTAGGCTTTCGAGCTAAGTACGGGCGCGTAATATTTTCGTTGAAAGAATGGTGACATTTCTATTTATTAAGTTAATATTGTATATCAAAAGACGCGTAATTAAATAAGCTTTCGAATGATATTACTTAAAACCAAATAATATACTTGAAGCCCACGCAAGAGCGGTATTTAAAGCGCGCCCGGTATAATATTTTCCCGCCATTTTCGAGCGCGCTTTTATATTTCTAACATATTCATATTTCTCGTCGTTTTTTATTATGGGAGGTATATACGTAAGTATTGTACACGGTTAGAAAGGTAATTTAATTTACTTTCAGAGAAAATAAATATAATGGAAAGAAACCTTTTAATTTTAAACATAAAAAAATATAAAATATAAATGATTGTTAATTGCCGCCAATTTTCGTATTTTATTTTTTCAAACATATTTTTTTGTTATATATCAGATTCAAACCTAGATAAGTTTCTTTTCAACTAGATTTCCAATTAAAAAAACATCATCATCATCATCAGCCTTAAACAGTCCACTGCTGGACTAGGCTCTTCTTTGAAAGGAGGAAAAAAAAAACATATCTGATAAGAATCCGATAAGAATTATTCTTATTGGACTTTGCACAATTGTTTACTTTTTCCCGCCAAACTTAACCGCCATACCCGTCAAAATTTTCGAAAGCCAATATCTCATGAATTATAGGAGTATTATATATTATATATAGTCCGTGTGGTGACGGATTAAGAATACGGAATGTCACCACTCCATATCATCCCGTGGGTGTCGTAAGAGCCGACAGAGGGAGCATATTATGCAGAGAACAACACTGTAAGAGAAGGAAAACTTGATACAAAACCTATACCAACCCTTTTGGCCAGCGTGGTATAGTAGGCTAATTCCTCCTTTCAAAGGAGAGGCCTAGTCCAGTAGTGGACTGTCAAAGGCTGATGATGATGATGATATATTATATGATAGGTTTATTTAAATACTCATAATAAAACAATAATTCATAGCATAAATGTAACCTTATCTATATATTTTCATTCAATAAAAAATAAATGCCATTTTTTCGGGTTTTGAATGAATATAGCCTCTTGAATTAAATTATTACACAATATTTGTTTATTTGTTTGCTGTTATTTTACAATTAATTAGTTCATTCACAATTAAAACATAAAAATATAAAATATAATTATATTATTTGTTTACAATGATGTTTTGAATCCATAATTACGCCCCGCGCGCAACATGCAAAGACAGCGAAATATACAAAATTTAAAATGCTGACATTAAAATAATTTTCTAAGCAAGCATTGCTATAATTTTATATTTTTGTAAAGCTTATACCTCCAGGTATACAAAATAACAAAAGTAAGCAATTTATAACCCATATTGTTATTAGGTCATAGAAAAATGGCGAGTAGGTCGTCGATAGACGACATTGTTTACAATAGGATCAAGTTCGGCGGGTCACATAAACACACACACATTCCGTCTTCAGTCACCATTCAAACATTACAACAAAGCTTGAAATGTTTGAATGGTTAATTTAAATTTTAACTCCATTGAACTGCACTGACTTCTACTTTCTGCATTCGCGTCCGTTGCAGTTTGGCGAATGGCCTTAAGGGAGAACGCAAGTCGTGAAGATCCCTAAGGCAAGGCTGGTTGACTATCCTTCTCGAGGTTGCTGCCCGTTCTTGGTCTGGTTCCCTATGAAACAGACGTAACGAAAACCTCCAGCCGCCCTCACCCACACACATGCACAAGCACGCATACACATACATTCACCACACTTATTCAATCATTCATACGGACGCGCACACATGCATATACACACACCATACCTACATGCAAAACACACACACGCCCGCGCACACGCTCATACGAAACCAAAACAAACTATGGAAGTGGAACAAAACAAGGAACTACCCCAGCGTACCAGCGTCGGTGACGCTGGAGAATCCCTCCCTGCACCCTCGGGTCCAGGCTGCCCCACGTATTCTGTGGGGAGCAATGTTTCACTCAAAGGTAACAGTAGGAGTAGTTTAGACCTGCATGACCTGGCAAGTGCCATGTTTCGTGCAGAACACATTACCACCACCTCCTGGACGGTTGTACCGCGTCAAGCAGACGAACGCCGCGAGGCAAACGTTAGCTCCGCGACAACCGTAATCGGTAGAGGTAAACAGTAAACACCGCGGAAAGCGCTCACGTCATCATCGACGCCAGCATGAGTACGCAGAACATGCGGGAGGTAGCGAACCGACAACATCGGCGAACGCACCCCCCGCGAGACAACAAACAGCTGGTGCAACGCACCAGCGTGGACATCCGGCCCCAGCCAGCGTGATGAGGGAACCACCCAGGACGAAACAACCGGCCGGACGCGGAGCGATTGGTGGACGCAGCAGCTCAGGTACGCAAGCGGAAGCCACGCGGACGGCGAAGAGTGAGCCTTTGGGCTCGCTCCCGCCGGCTGCACGCGCCGCTCCGGCCGGTGCAGCGCAGGGCACCCCCCGTCACGCCTCTCCGACGGCAGTCGGAGATGCGGAGCCGGCAGCCCCATGGGGCACCACCGGGCCACGCTGCAAACGCGGCCCTAGAAAAGGCGGACCTCGACACGCACTGACCACCCCGGCGCTCTCGGGACGGCCCACTTCGGCGACACCGTCGAAGAGGAACCGTCACGACGACACACCACCAAGCGCCACGACGAAGCGTGCAAGAGTGGACGCAACACCAAAGAGGGCAGCGATGAGCTACGCTGATGCGACTAACTCGCATCTGATGGTGGCCGTCACTACCACTCCACCCAAAGACCTGACGGTGGAACAAGCACGGCAGGTCGAAACTCCATAGAGGAGCGTATCATGGAAGCAGCCTTTGCACCACCGTCAAACAACGAGCCTGCACTCGTGCCATCCTTTAGAGGCAAACCCCTCGCAGCGGGAGGAGTCCTAAAGCTATGGTGCGAGGACGAGAAGTCACTGGTATGGCTCGGACAAACGGTAGCGGGACTGAAGTCACCGATCGAAGGAACCAGGCTGACCGTCATCAGGCAGACGGATCTTGCGAAACGCGTACGCGCATCGCTCTGGCTGCCGAGGTCGACCAGCCTGGAACTCCCGAAGATCCACCAACTCCTAGCTGCCCAAAACCCGTGGTACGCTGTACAAACATGGCAACTGTACAGCGCCACCATGCAAGAGCACGGCCTATACTTGTCCTTGGGTATCCCCGAATCGGAAGTCCCGAGAATCGAGGTGCGCGACCGCCGAGTCTCCTTCTTCACCGGTGGCGTGTACGTACTGTTCCACGCTGCCGGGGCAAGGGCTGGCAGGACGGTTGCCGTGCACAGGGAGATGCCGCCCGCCAGTAGACACACGCAGGGACGAGAGACAAGGCCGGCCGTTCCCAGCACGTTGGGCACAGCCCGTGCACACACAACGCCCGCAGCGACAAACACCGCTGTGACGGGAGTTGACGACGAGCACGACTCGTCTAACGGGGAGTCCGTGGACATCAATGTTCTCGGATCTTCGTCAGACTAGAGTCGTACAAACGAACCTCCAGCACAAGCAGATTGCAACGGTTACCCTACGCAGGCTGCTGGAGGTTAACCACCACACCATAGCCCTAATCCAGGAGCCGTGGATTAGAGGCGACACCATAACGTGGACTTAACTATATCGGAGGTAAGATATTGCACAAGAGCTCGGCTCCTAAGCCGAGAACATGCATATATATTCCCCGAACGATATCAGCACTGCTGCTGACTAACTTTTGTTCTAGAGACCTCACCGCCGTGGGGATACGAACAGGGCCCGGCGATCAGATGCTGGTACTAGCCTCGGTTTACATGCCTGGAGATAAGAAGATCCCATTGAAGGAGCTGGCCGAGCTAGTACAGCACTGTGAGGACCACGGCTGGCAAATAATACTGTCGGCAGATGCCAACGCCCTCCATCCATTGTGGGAAAGCCCTGAGGCAAATAGACAAGGTGAGATCCTAACTGAATACGTCTTCACAACAACCCTATCTGTAGTCAACAACGGCTCAGAGCCCACCTTTGTTAGCTCCAGATATCAAACCATAGTAGATGTCACACTGGCATCGGGTGGGGCCGCGGAACTCGTCACGAACTGGCATGTGTCCACCGAACCATCCTTTGCCGACCACAGGCGTATCTGCTATGACATACAAGTGCAAGAGAGGGTCCTACAACGCGCAACCCACGCAATACCAACATTGCGAGATACAAGACCCTGCTCGAACAAGAAATGGCCATGTCAAATTTCAATGACATGACCGACAGCACTGCACACATAGAACACAACACTAATTTATTAACGATTTGCATATAACGTAGCTACCAACAAGCGTGCTCCACCACACTACCGAAGACTGGTAGTAAAACTCAATGGTCGAGATCAGAACTGGAGAAACTCAAGCGTAATCTGAGGAAACTCTTCAAACGGGCCAAAAACACAAGGAAATACATGAACTGGGACAAATATAAAGAAGCCCAGTCGCACTACAAGAAACGCATACGATTCCGCAGGGGAGAGTCCTGGCGAAATTTCTGCACCAACATTAACTCCACATGCGAGGCAGCCAGGGTAAAAAAGATCCTATCCCAGGACAGCAACAAGACCCTAGGCTCCATCAGAAAGCCTGATGGCACCTACGCAATCACAGACATGGAAATAAGCCAAGTGCTAATCGAAACACACTTCCCAGGTTGCACTATGACCGACGACTGTGATTGGGAAGAATCAGAACACAGACCACCGACCCAAACAGACTGGACGATAGCCAACAACATGGTTACCGTCGACCGGCTAAAATGGGCAATTGATATCTTCCAGCCGTACAAATCTGCAGGCCTGGACGAAATAACACCAGCACTTCTACAATGGGGCTGCACAACGATTGTGCCACAGCCACTCAGCATATATAGAGCATCTATAGCGCACAATTACATACCACGAAGGTGGAGGGAAGTAAAAGTCATATTTCTCCCAAAACCGGGCAAAACGGATTACACTCAAGCAAAATCGTTCAGACCTATCAGTTTAACCTCCTTCTTGCTGAAAACGCTGGAGAGGCTCGCTGATAGATACCTGCGGGAAGGCGCTCTGCTACGCAGACCACTACATCCGCAACAACACGCCTACAGAAGTGGTAGATCAACGGAATCAGCGCTTCACTCCGTAGTGGGGACCAGAGAGACAGCGCTATCTGACAAACTAATGACCTTATGGCCTTCATTGACATAGAAGGCGCCTTCGACAAAACTAAATTCACCAGCTTTAGCCGAGCCCTCGACAAGTTCGGAGTTGAAAAAACCGTCAGTGGCTGGATTGATCAACTCCTGAAACAAAGGGCTATTCAATTCACGGTTAACACCAACACAAGGGAGATAGTAGCAAAAGGCTGCCCACAGGGAGGTGTCCTATCACCCCTGCTTTGGAACATAGTGGTAGACGATCTCTTGAGAAGCCTGAATGACAAATGCTTCTACACGGTCGGCTACGCAGATGATATAACCATCCTAATCAAAGGAAACTCGGAAGACATGATCCATTATCGGATGCAAGCAGCCATCAGGATCATGGAACAATGGTGCAACCACCATGAACTAACGGTCAACCCAAATAAAACGGAGCTAGTACTTTTCACCAACAAAAGGAACACCCGTATGACCAGAAAACCAAAACTTTTTGGCACGGAGCTCAACCTATCGAGTGAAGTCAAGTACCTGGGCGTAACACTCGACAACAAGCTCAACTGGAATAAACACATTACCACAAAAGCATGTACAATCTTCTGGCAGTGCAGGAGAATAATAGGCAAGAAATGGGGTCTCAAACCATTCATCACCCTCTGGATCTACACTGCTCACATACGGTGCAATAGTGTGGTGGCCACGCACTCAACTAAGCACAGTCAAGAGCAAGCTGCAGAGCATACAACGCCTCGCCTGTCTGGCCACAACAGGCTGCACGAAAACAACTCCAACGGCGGCATTGGAGGTGCTCCTCGACTTGCAACCACTGCACCTCATCATCCAGCAGGAAGCAGGTGCCGCCGCGATTCGGCTCGATAAGTTCGGGCTTTGGAGAAGAGACGACCGAATAACCCATGCACGCCTGAAAAGGACATTAACTAACGAGATCCCGATGCTAGATGCAACGTGCGACCTCATACCTAAAACCTTTGTCTTTGACAAAAAATACCGCATACAACTGCAAGAAGCGCACAAGGATAGCTCTGGTATACACGAAGTTAGAGTATATTCACAGACGGCTCAAAAACAAAGTATGGGACAGGTGCCGGAGTATTCTCCCACGACTTGAACATCAATCTCTCAACATCGCTTGGTAAACTCAACACCATCTTCCAAGCTGAATGCGTTGGGATTATAAGGGCGGCGACGGCGATCGCAGCCAGAAACGTGAGTAACCTGTCAATACGCATCATCACAGACAGTGCCTCAGTACTACAAGCTCTCGACGGCAACTGCTTTAATTATGGAGTGCCACCAAGTGCTGCAGAAAACTGAAGCGAGGAATCGGGTCACGCTCCAGTGGATACGAGGACACAGTGACTCCACGGGCAATGACGCAGCAGACCAACTGGCAAGGAAAGGATCGGACACAATAACTCTGGGACCCGAACCAATTGTTCCGATACTTTTCAACCAACTAAAAACGTGGTTACGCATGAGAACCCTACAACATCATGTAAAAGAGTGGGCAGAGTTAAAAGAGTGTAGGCAATCTAAAGATGCCTTTCCCCTATTAGACAAACGACTCTCGCAAAAACTGTTGCACGCCAACAGGAAAACACTCAAGCATCTGACTGGCATAATAACCGGCCACTGTCCACTAAATAAGCATATCTACAATATCGGCGTCACGGACAGCCCACTATGTAGGGGCTGCATGGAGACCGAAGAAACACCCGCTCCTGTGATCCTACATTGTACCAGCGTGAGCGACCAACGGACGAGGTTCCTGAACAATCCCAGAACCATGAGCGAAGCCATACGCAACACTGGTCAACTCATGTCCTTCTGGAAGGAGCTTGCATGGTGGATGCTCCTGTTACACAAGATTCACATTGGAAGACTACTACAGCACTTAATTTAGTAACTGCATATTTGTTTAAGTATTATGTATGTTCTTATTTACTATTTACAAGTAATTAATTACAATGTGAAACAGTACTTACAAAAACAAAATATGTACCATAACACTGGCGATTAAAAAGAGTGGCCACGAGTTTTATTGCCCGTTCTTTCTCGTGGCTTTACCGCTGACCGCGGGAAACGACAATGAACGAATGGATTGACAGTTCATAGTGTGACCATAGTCAGAAATTTTCAATAGACTAAACAAAACGTTACTAAATCGATATAATCGATTTGACTTATCATAAATAATATTTATATTTCAAACAACTTTGTCACCACAATTTTAAGGACTAGACTGGATAAGTAATTCCTTCAACTAGACAAAAGCCTAATACATCGTGGAGATCTTTGAAAGTTAGCACATCACGTAGACAACACATAAACCATTGCACAAACCATATTTACCAAATTAGTGCATGTATTGCTTTGTACTCAATAGTAGATACACAGATTATGTTCATCACTCAAGTCAAGAGCCTATAGTCGCCGCATCTGTGTGCGATGTTACACAGCCTGTGATAGCCAGCACCTATTGGATTGAATAGGGACTTTTAGCGTAATATTTTGTTTTGATTCAGTGTATTCACTCTTCATTATTCCATATGAGGCGTAAATATTTTCACCGTTTGAACGCCCTAATCTCACAATCTATTACCCGTTGATGTTCACCAATATGCTGAAATAACTACTTTTGTGATGAACGCACTACAATTTTATTATAGTACTAGTTGTTAGTGAGATTACAGGCAATCCTAATATAACCAAACCCTTTTTTGGAGGAGGTAGCAGATCCAGTGCGAGTAAAAACTTTTCCTGACGCAACAGTCAAGTATCTTTACACTAAGAAGTCGAATGCACATCGAAGTACCTACAAATGGATAGATGCTCTCTGGGATGCCTGTAGCGTATCATAGCCAGTTGCACTCACTGATCCGCGAAGTAAAACTGTCTTGAAAACGGTCAATCTGCAGACAGCTCGAGTGCTTAGTGGCACAATAGCCAATCTCAGTGTTATATATATATATATATAACATTGAGATGAGGTGTCTTATCTGAAATCTTATCTTAAATCATACTTGTTTCATGATAATATTCAAAAGTATAATTTGATTCACAAATAGTTACTGCGACTGCATTCTGCAGTCCTTTATATCTCCTACATAATTTTGAAACGGACTAAATATGTTCCAAATTTTGCGGTTGCAACTTATACATAAAGAGTAACAAAAAAAGAGACGACAAACTCATAACGAGCTCTTCCAATCTCGTATCACAGTCGACTCCAACAACTTCAAATAAAAACCCAGCTGTACAAATATTCAAACATAAAGTCGTAGGCAGCATTACACGTTTTCGATTTGCAATTGCGTTGTCGTATCTCTGAAGCTTAGTGCGGGTGTCAGGTACTAGTATGATTGGGCACCACCACCGAGCGATCTCCGGTGCACTCCGATCCGCTTTTCACGAATAAATATTAGGTTGCGGTCGCATGTCTCCGGAGTATTTATGAACACAGCTCCGACGCTCTTGATACACCTATGTGTACTTAGATATGTTTGTCTTTACTGACCTTTTTACTGACATTTTATGTAGAAAGTCAATAAGAGTTTTAAGATGTTCTTTCAGGTGAAAGATGCCAGTAGATTGTCGCAAGTAAATAACATAGTCTTTTTGCGTCTTTTGGCAGTCATTCTATATAAAAATGGTTTTCTCTGGAATCTGGTTAAACTGTAAAATGAAACCTGTGCTTCAGCTTTGTTGTAACTAAAATAATTATTCAAATTTATTTTGGACAAAGATTTTTATCACAAACATCAAATGAAATAAAAAACGTTTGGTTTTTTGTGTTTGCTTATTTTCATTACTAATATTTATCGCATTATGGTGCTGATACACTTGAACATTCACTTATAACAGAACAGCGAGCATTCGTCGTTTTTTGTTTTGTCGAACCGAACAACGAACAGAGCTGAACATTGCTACGAACATTTTCACGATCTTTCTAGCGAACACTCTAATCCGTAGAATATAGAAAAAATATTGAAACCGCACAGCAGTTTTACCCAATATATTTATTTCAGTTTCACTTATGAATTCTTTCTAGAGTAAAAAGATACATAAAATAATACGTTTCTAAATAATAACATGCAGATTTAAATCTGAACTGCTTTAATAAATCACACAAGAGTCTGTTCCTACGTTCAAATTTATTTATCGATATCGAGGATTTATCAACATTTTATTGAAATTAATTCCGAGTAAACCAAATCTAAGGATTTATTGTAAACATGATCGATATTTTATGTATATTCATTCTGGGTAAGCCCATCACTAGTCATTTTAAAATTAGTCACAAACTACGAAGATTCGAAACCTCATTTGTATATTTATCTTTCTCTTAAAAATTATAAGCCAATGTGAAGTAAATATATTGGGTTTAACCGCCATTGTAGTGCGGTTAAACCAAGTTATTCCAAGGCTCGCCGGAATGTTCGTAAGAATGTTCGCTAAAACACACTCATATGTTTTTCTGTTTTGTAACATGCACGAGAATGCTTATTACAGGTGAATGCTCAAGTGTATCAGCGCCATTAGATTATAAGTTTATCAACAAAGAGACAAATGCAATGTATTTATAGTGTAATAATATATTAGTTATATTCAAACTTGATTTGAAGAAATTCAGATGGCCATATCACCTTTTATACACAATAGCCTATAAAATCGTCAACGTTCTCAACACTCGTGTATCAATAACCTATTGATCTAAACAGTAGCGCCTGTATCTTCATGTGAGTGGTTTGTATCAGTGTTGTTTACCCGTAGGTATAAGAAAAAAGATTTTTCACGACGCCCTACAAATGCTGATTTTACTTTCCACTACAATACTCCCGCGGCGCCGCCTTTGTGTATTATGTACATAAATCCTCCTCAAAAATCACACTATCTATTTGTAAACACAGTACAAAAATCCATTCAGTAGTATTTGCGTTTACATACTTATTATAGCGTTCAGGCAAACAGAGAGAATGCGGCAAGGGTTTTAATTTTTAATATGTATAGCTTACATATCAAGATTGTCTAACGACATCACAGGTAGACGTCAAATTCTATTCACTGCACAAACAAGTCGCGAGCAAACTACTCTGTTACGACGTGGTAAAATCGCCGTATCGGATTAAAACCGTAACCAAGCCAAATGCCGACAAGAGCCAAGAGTCCCAACTCAACCCATTCGGCAAATATCTTTTAATCCAACAAACGCAGAACTCCTGAGGGATAACATAAACCAATTTCGACATGAACATGAGGTGAAACCGTGAGCAAAGCCTAGTACTAATTTAAACTTTTAATCAAATATTCTTTGTGAGTGTTGATCCATCACGGTCTGTTACCTTCGTTAGAAAGTCAGTTTTACGAGCTTAACCACAGTTTTGGAATAAATGTTTTTGGCAGCCAAATAGCTCACTAATCTATTTCCATATTTGAGTTGCACAATTTTGGTTTAAGTGCTAAAACTATTTAGAAAATACTTTATTTTACTAATTTGAAGAGCAATTCATATTTCTGATATCACGTAGTTCAAGACGAATTAGGTTTAATGCCTAAGCCCAATTTATTTACTTTAAGTGATAATAGAAGAATAAAGAACTTAAGATACTCCACTTCACTTTTTATACTCTTAGTTAGGGCTGGCACTTATAATTTTTGAAGCCGCTAGCTCCTTATCGACAAGTTTAATATAATATAATTATGTATTACTACGATTCGAGGCAGCGATAGCCTAGTGAAGATACCAACGGACTGCCATGCAGAGGGTATCGAGTTCGAATCCACGGCAAGCACCACTGACTTTTCGGAGTTATGTGCGTATTGAATTGTTAATTATCTCGCTTGTCTCGTGGCTCGGAGAGCACGTTAAGTCGTCTAGAAATCGGATCCCAGGTTGAGACTGGGATAACGCTAGGAGGATGACTTGATTCATTTTGTTAGAAAAGCGGTTAACCATTACAATATTGACTTTTGTATTCTGTATAAGTATTCCTTCCTGAGCTCCTTGTCCACCGATCTCCTCCACGTGTGTACTGGCCGTCCGCATCTTCGCCTACCCTCCGGTTGCCACTCAAAGGCGATTTCAGCAGCATTACCATTTTCTCTACGGAGAGTGTGGCCAATCCACTTCCATTTCCGCTGGGCAAAAATTGGAGTTTGATGGCATATAGACCACAACTCTTTATTCGAGATGGTTTTAGGCCAGAAGATACGAAGGATGGATCGATGTGACTTATTCACGAAGACCTGTAGCTTACTCGTTAAGCCTTTCGTAACTTCTTCTCTATGGTTTCACAGCCATAGAGAAGCACCGACTTTACGATGGACTCGAAAAGGGAGAGTTTAATGCGCCTGGTGAGAACATTGGATTGCCACACTGGTCTAAGTTGGGCATACGCTGCTTTGGCTTTTTTAATACGAGCTTTAATGTCCTCATCTGAGCCTCCTGTGTTTGTCATGATGCTTCCGAGGTAAGTGAAATTGGTGACAGTGGTCGTCCAACTTCAATGGGGTCGTGTTGTCACTAGGGAGTATTCGCATATCAACCGTTTTACGAGTGTTGACTCGAATCCCACGCTTTAAAGCAGCCTTCTTCAGTTCTTCAAGCTTGCTTTGCAGTTGAGGTAGCGTGGGCGAGATCAACACTATGTGGTCAGCATAATCCAAGGCCTCAAGTGTACCATTTCCCCACTGAAGGCCGTTTGGCGTCTGTGTGACTTCCCTCATTATATCGTCGATCAAGATGACAAACAGAAGTGGTGACAGGAGACAGCCCTGTTTCACACCGGCTGAGATTTTTATTGGGTCACTTAGCGCTTGTTCGTGAACCACTCGACAGGTACTCTGCTGATATACATAGAGATCTAATTATAGAGACAGGTAGTCGCTCCGTAGAAAAGCTAATATTCCGCCAAATCCGGTTAGACTAGAAATCGGATCCCATGTTGAGACTGGGATAACGCTAGGAGGATGACTACGATTCATTTTGTTTGAAAACCGGTTAACCATTACAATATTGACTTTTGTATTCTGTATAAGTATACGTGAGTTGTAACGATCGATATTTGACTAATATTTTAACATATCCACCCCCTATCTTCCCGTGGGTGTCGTAAGCAACCCCCCATCTTCCCGTGGGTGTCGTAAGAGGCGACTAAGGGATAACACGATGCAAATACCATCTTGGCGAAGAGACGGAAAACTCGACATTAAACCCTTTATGACTGCCTTGTTGGTCTCGCGGCATAAATGTGCGCGTGGGATCGGGAGGTCCCGGGTTCGATTCCTGGGTCGGGAAGTGTTATTGGGTTTTTCTGTCACGAAATTCTCAGTAGCAGCACGGAGTCTGGAAATGTGCCCGGTACGGCAATAGGCTCGCCCCTTATTACGTGGGACTAAAGTATATCTGGCGACAAGTGGGTGTAGAAATACACCTCTGCCTACCTCTTCGGGGTTATAGGCGTGAGACTATGTATGTATGTTTTAACATTTCTTCCCTACACAATTCAAACCTTTCATCATTTTGTAATTGTCCGTATTTATGCAAAAAGGAACCACCCACCAAAAACGCACTTCTGAGATATCAATGGATTTACAAAAACATGTGCGACCTGCACATGTTTATGCAATGTTAGGTTAATTAAAATATTACATTTATTTTATGTTAATGTATTGATAAATTACTCATTTAAGTATGTGTATATAAATTTGCTCCGGATACTCCTCAACTTTCTAGATAATTAAGAAAATGTGCATGTGGTTCCTTTTAATATTAACTAACTAATAGCTTTCCTGATATGCAAAAAAGAACCACAATCCAATCCACAAGGGTTGTGGTTATACTAAGTTTCATGCATATTTCTTCAAGCCATGGATTTACCAATATACAGCAACCTAAGTATTATCGAAATAAGCCTTTAATATGAAGCCTATAGGAATCCACTGCTGGATATAGGTTTCTCCTAACACGCGCCACAGTACATGATTCTTAGCTTTTCGCATCCATTCCATCCCAGCCTCGATTTCAGGTCGTCAGTCCACCTAAACGGGGGCCACCGTACCTTACGCTTAACGAGTCGTGGTCTCCACTCTAGGACAAGCTTGGTCTATCGGCCATCAGTACTTCTGCAGGTATGACCAGTCCACTGCCTCATAAGATTACTTATTTTGTGAGCTATGTCGGTAATTCTGGTTCTTTGTCAGATAACTTCATTGCGGATTTTCAGCATAGCCCGTTCCATAACTCGCTAAGTGAGTGTCCACATCTTGGAACCGGACGTCATAACAGGTAGGACGCATTGGTTGTAGACTTTGGTCTTCAGGCATTGTGGTAGGGACGAAGAGAAAACTTGACGTAGTTTGCTAAACGTACGTTGCCCAACCCAACTGAACACTACGGTCGATTTCTTTCTCGAAGTTATTGCTACGAAGCTTGACAACAAGCTGTTGCTCATGGTAGACATACTGTTGAACAACTTCAAGCATCCATCCGTGGACATAAACCGATACCGTCATGATGTGTTCGTCTAACATAATCTTGGTTTTGTTCAAGTTCATGCCGATACAAATTTACGTCGAGAGGCTCCGTTTAGGCAGTGGAGCATCCCGCTCAACTCCTCCAGGGACTCCGCAACGGTGGCGATATCGTCAGCAATCCGAAAGTGTGAGATGTACTCGCCGTTAATGTTTATGCCCAGTCCAAGTCAGTCCAGCATCTTAAAGATGTCTTTGAGTGCATTGGTGAAGAGCTGATTAAAATATTACGTCTCCCTGCCTCACACGTCGTCGCAATTGCGTCGACAGGGCTGGAGTTGGATGTCTTAGTGGTGATACCATACAAACATATCAACGCCTCGATGTATCGCCAATCGATACGAGACCGAAGCAGAGCATCCAGAACCACCCAGGTTTCAATGGAGTCGAAGGCTTTCTAGTAGTCCACGAAAGCCATACATAGCGGCTTCTTGTACTCATTGGCCTTCTGTATAATCTGCCAAACAGTATGGATTTGGTCTAGTCCCTGTGGTTGGAAATCGTAGACTTTCTGGCGAGACTGTTTGTTAGCACTCTCGAGAACAATTTGTAGAGGTGACCGAAGAGTGAAATAGGTCTATATTTTTTCAGCCAGATTTTGTCACCTTTTTAGAAGAATAGAACAACCGCACTCCCGCTCCACGCCTGAGTTGTAAGGCCTTGGTGGATAACGGAATTAGGCTCGTCAGCTCTTTCAGGACTACAGTTCTTCCTGCTTTTAAGAGACCACCACAGAGCTGTGATGATTTCTTTGTCCTGTGGAGACTTGTTGTTCTTAAGTCACTCGAGACCTTCTCTTAGCTCGCCTTGGTTGACATCAGGGATGTCGTCCGTGTATTAGCGCGGGAGTTGGGCTCTATAACCATCATTGCCTGGTTTCAAGAATTTAGGTTTCCGTGATGCGTACAAGTCTTTGTAGAAACTCTCAAATTCAACGAGAATTTCGAACTTGAAGTTTACGCCTTCCGCAGTACAATGAAATCACACTCTTGTGGTTCTGCTATTTACGATATTTATTTATACATGATAGAACGGAATGCTTATGGTTCCATTTAGCAAAAAGAAAAATTAGTAATTAAATTATGAATTTATTTTACGCATAACGGTACCACAGAAATTTGGTTCCATTTGGTGTATTATAATAATTGTTTATAATAGAAATATTTTTAATGTATAATGGAACCAAGTATCTGTGGATCTGTTTTGTATAAAATGACATGGAATTAATATGGTTTATTTGTTTGAAGAATCGAGTCCCATGGTGATGTGGTTCGATTTTGCAATATATATAATGTGTGTTTTTGCTGTTGGTTCCTTTCTGCTTTTTGTATAACTTGTTTCTAAGGGAAAAATCATGTGGATCTTTTTTGAATAAGAAAATAAACCACTTTTAAATTAGTATTCTTCAAAAAAACCAAAATATTAAATTTGTCGTGTGGTTCTTTTTGCATAAATACGGACAATTTATGTTCACTTCTATCGAAAAAACGAAGCTGTAGGCTGTAGAAAGATGAAATACAAAATAAATGAATGCGAGAAGCTAGTTTTATTAAATTTGATTCAAGAGGACTTCAGACGAATGTTATAGCGTTAATACGAGGGTAAAATGTTTGACTAAAATAGTCTGCGAACTTCAAATTTATTCTAAATATATTGATAAGGCAAATAATAGGTACGTAGATATATTACATATGTCTATTTGCTTGTATTAGCGGCATTTAAAAATAAAAAATTGCACCCTTCTTTGCGGATTCTGACTTCCATGGCCACCGTCCTGCTGTCATGAGCGAGCAACGCCTTTCATGGTGTTGCATGAGCGTCTAGATCACTCGCTATGTGGTAAAAGTACCCATGATAAGCAGCCACTTGTTTTAATCAATCTAATGATTTGAGAATCACCTATACTTTGGTATGTAAAAGTATTATAGAACTTTTGCTTCAAGAGATATCCGTTTTTCTCGGTAACCGTCCGTCTGAGTAAAAGTTTGTTATCAGGGATATGGTTTTATATTAGTTAGAAGTTTGTAGACCTGTAGCCGTAGGTTACCATGGCAACATGTATAGTTCAGGTATTATTTTCAGTCCAAGCTTATTTCCGTGGCAAGGTAAGCATGTTTTGTTTTAGGGTTTTAGCGTGAGACTTGGACGTACAATAAAATATAAATGATTTGAATGTAGTACCATTTTCACTTCGTAACGTGAAAACGTTTATTTTTTGTTGTGTCGTTTTATTCAGGTACGGCCGAATTGTATCGCTCGAAATGTCAAAGAATGATTTTAATATTTATAAGTATATACTAGATTCATGCAGCGGCTGCGCACGCGTGAATGTTGGTTACCGCGACAAAAGTATATAGTATTCTGATTTATAGTATACATACTTTTGATCATAGTTTTGTTTCATCAAAACCCGTTTAGTAGATTAGGCGTAAAAGTATCGCAACAGCCATCCAACCATCCATCCATCTTCACAAACTTATGTTTATAAAGGCAGTAAAATTTCACAACTTCCAAACATTATCTTTCTTTTAGCTGTTAGCACTTTCACGTTACATCCCTGAATCTTTCACTTACCGCTAATTTAATAGGTTCGGTCAACAATAGATATTGGAAGGCCTTTATTTTTAGGTTTGATCCGGTTAAGAACCGACATGAAATAGGGCGACACTAGAGATTCGGTTTATTGAAAAGTAGAATAAGAAATTGGATCCCGCTGGCCTGTAAAGACTTATGCTAACAAAAGACATTATCAAACAAGGGCAATGGATTTCCGAAGGATTTCGTTATATTTATCACATCGAAGATTTATGGCGCACGCAGATAGGAATTCCGCAAAAAATCACGGCATCACCGTTCAAAAAGTTCGACTGAAATAATTTTCACTCGTCGGTTTGTCGGTAATATGTGAATTGTCGGTATAGAGTATATGAGGAACGAGATTCAATAGCAATAATCCTCGGTAATCTTAGAAGCCCTAAATCGTGCTTTTAACAATTTCACGTGTGTTTACTGTGAGCGTTCATCCGTAAAGAGACGATTACATAATAGTGTAACTGGGTGCTTCACTTAAATAGGGCACATCAAAAAGAAAATAAAATTCTTATCCCATTTACGATTGGCACCATTAGCTGTAAGAAAACCATAGAGCGAAAAAATATAAAAGAGACACGGCGTTACTTAGTCGTTCCGCTGATTGGAATATCGGTCTAAAAGCTTTTTTTTATGTACCCACTTAGACGGGTAATACGCGTAACATTGACGTTATACCCTTAGGTGTTTATGTATGTTTACTTGTTTATTGCCTCATATTTTTTCTGTTTAAAGTACAAGTTTACTATCGGCCATGATATTATTAACTCTCGCGCCGCCTCGGTGTTTGATACGTTAACTTGCTATACCAAAGCGTATTGTTATGATTATAATGTCCGAAGAACCGTGAAATAAACTCACTCAAAGCACTTTTTAGTAGGTTTGTGTTATAGTCTGTATACAACAGCTGAGAACATAAAACATACAAATTAAATGTCCATTTACTGTCTACTTTTAATGTCCGATTCTGTTGAGCTTTATAGCAAAAGCATTTTTATCATGTTATCTTACAATTTATGTACTTATTCTCTTAAAGAAATTGACAGATGTATAAATAGGCAGTAAACCAATTGCCAAACTCTATTGTACACATTGACGTAGCATTTGAAATTAAAATCTATTAAATTGCTCTGATCCGAAGATATATCCCATTGTTATGAGAGTACAAAAAAGTGTGAAAAACAGGTGTAGAATATTTGTAGGAGGATATTAAAAGCAAATAATATCAATAAACAAAATATACTCTTCAATATTCATGAAATAAAGGGAGTATAAGGCAATATTAAAAGGAAAATGCCACATATTTAATCTACTTGTGACAGCACAATGTTCAAGTCTACTTAAAAGAGTCTCACGTTGATGGTTCTTCAAATTCTTCTCGCCTCTTGTCGGTCAAAGACGGTGTAATTAAGTAAGAAAGATTAAATTTGATCGTAGAAACTTTAAACGGGAATAAAATAGGGTTTGTGTTGTTTTATAATAAAATGATGAACAAAATCTTATTATTATACCAGTTTGTGTGCGATGTAAATACGTTGATGTAATCTAAGTAGCCATAAGGCAACTCCACGAGTAAGATAATGGCGTTAATCTGTGAGAGTCGCCACTTGAAGCAGCGTTATCGAAACTAAAGATGGAGTCGATAAACCGTACCAACGACTTAATCGAATACATCGATGAGAGCTGACCGAAGTGATGTTGGAAAAACTCTTGTAATGAATAGCCGTATAATCACACTTTGTACAGTTGAGCACTCTTGGCGAGTGCGCTTAGGTTGAGATGTAAATACAAGTACGTTAAGATCGCGGCACAGATCTCGAGTGCTACTGGGAAAAAAAGCGAGGGCCTTGCAGAGCGGTACACTCAAAGAATTCAAAGACACAATAATTAATTACAGCGTTTGTCATACATAAATAATGGGTTGATTCTTGTACCTTTACTCGCTAATAATCGTTCATTTTCAAGATGCATTCCAGCTCAACACCCGACATTCGTGCCGCAACCAATAGCTATGTAGAAGTAGAGTTTAATATTGATGTAAAGCTATTGTGTAGTTAATGGACAAAATTGTTGTTTGTCGAATTTATGTCCAACTTGCTAATTAGGGATGAAGATACACTTAACGTTTTAAAAATTAAAAGACAGAGAAACCTGCTACTAAATGTAATGTGATCACAGTCGTTGTTTTGTATAAATTATTACTGACATGACCACTTCTATTTTCATTTAATGTGAAACTATGTAAGATCTTTTAAAATCACGACGAATAATAATATCAACTCAAAAAGACACATGTTTCACAGACAATTTTGTTTCGTGTTACCGAAAATTAAATTTTACGCGGCTCTAACGCATGTGTAAATGTTGTTTTGTCATAGTATTAAAATACAATTGTCACCATTTCCCTATAACACGACAAACACACACAAGCATGTAAGCGAAAAAAAGAAATAAAATTAAAAAAAGCAATTTCCCGGTGACCTTCAATTCCGTACTTTTTTCTCACACCTCCACCGTATTTCATCGACTTGTAAATTCATTACACACCGTGCGGCTTACGGTTACAAAAATACAAGAGACGGCAATATCGCGACACATAATTCACTTAAAATGGGCTCATTAGGCATTTTATTCGTAACATACTAAATATAATAAATAACACATGACAAAGCCTCTACAACCAGGAAGGTATTATGAATGAATAATCGGCTGTGAATCTACTTCGTATGTTTTGGTTAAGTTTGTACCGTTAAACGGTTTCGTCGTGTTTACTTTTGATGTAAATCGTTGGGGTAGACATCTGTAAGTTGAGTTGATTTTTACATATAGACTGATTTTTTTATTTGTTATGTAGATATACAGACGCATATTTCTGAAATGTAAACAAATATGGCATGTATTAGTTGTACTTCTACTGATTTTATCGATACTTGTAGTAACAAAATCAATACTCATCATCCTCTTAGCGTTATCCCAGTTTCAATCTGGGGTCCGCTTACTAGTCTAACCGGATTTGGCTGAATATTAGCTTTTCCACGGAGCGACTGCCTGTCTGACCTCCGCAACCCGAAGGGATAGCGATATTCCATGGTTTAGACTAGTGTCAGAACAAAATCAATACTACTATATGAATATACATACATACGTGCATAAGCACATAATATAACATAGAACTATTATATTGCAAACGTCTTGCCTGTGGACAAAGATGTCTTTTTTTATTAAATATACTAATATATTTAATAAAAAAGACTTAGAAAAAGACTATATTGCATGTTTCGTACTACTGACAACTTGATGCAAAACATATCGCTCGAAGGAGTAGACATGGTAAAAAAGTGTAACAAATAAACAAATTCGCACACATTCTCAATAATAATGCTGTGTTCAAGTAGCAAGTGAAAACCTTATCACTGTAATCCACAACTTTTTTTATATTCATGCAAAAGGGATTTATACAGAAACGTTCACATAAAGAGAATAATATTAACAAACATACATAGGCTATTCCAATAAACAGAATTCCATTTACATTAAATGTCATAAAATCACAGCAAACTCCCTCGAGATAAACATTAATATTATTTGTTGCTTGTATTTCATGTTTATCCGACGCTTTTCTTTTAATAACGACTCTTTAATATGCATTATTCGTTCCATTTACAAAAAAGAAACACGAACAAATATCCTTACGGAGCTTTCCACATCGGGTGCAAACGACAGAGACATTAAGTTCCACTTTTGGTGGGCACAAGTGGTATTTACCCTAGCGGGTGTCTTTATCGATATCTTAAAATAGAACACCATTCCCTGTTAAATAAATAGCTTAAAATACTCCTAAAGTACGGGGTATCCGGTAAAAGACGCTCTGAATCAGTACAAAATTCGTCGCAGCTTTGAAAGCTGTATCCTGTCCAAACAACCCGCTTTACTTAATTAACGCTCAGGCATAAGGTTGTTCTATAATTTAAAACAACAACAGCTTAAGTCGTAACGTTCGTAATAAGCGTCGATAGTTGAATCTCATCCAATTTGAAGAGGCCTCTATTTTTCCTTTTATCCTTTGGTAACATGACCTAAAGGCTAACTGGATCCAATTTGTCGGCGGCGCGTATTCGAAACTGGCCAATCACAAGGCACCTCCTATTACACGAATTTTCGGGGACCGGGACGAGGCGCTCTAATCGCCAAAGGCGGTTTTACCCAATACACTTTTTGCAGTGATAACTGATCTATTGAACTGGCCATACACTGGATTAACGCGGTGGCCATCACGAATATTCAATTAATTTGATACCCTTTTGTGCTCCTGTAGTTGGTTTACATCGATTATGTCAAACAGTGAAAATATAGTCACTCGGTTTTTGATACCGCGAAGATTGTTTTCACATTAATTGATTGCGACTTCTGTGTTCAATACTGGTATATGCAATTCCTTTAAATTAGCACTTGTACTTATACGTACGAGTCTATTATCATACAAAGCAACAAATAATCGATTTCGGCTATGCGATTGCTTATAACACATGAATAGTTTAAATCGAAGCACTTGTATGTTACCCATTAAATGTTGTTTTATTTTTGCAGTGGCAACATTGTAGCGCGCTTTTAGTATTGCCTACACAGTCCTTCTGTTACAATTGATATATAACTATCTAAAAAATTGCATGTAAAAGTGAAATAAAAATTCATTGGCTAAATTTCAAGTGAATTTTCACACTGATTTGTAAGCTCATAAACCAGACCCAAAGCAAAGCTAAAAATATATGTCTTCGTTATAAAACTACATTTAACAAGTTTTTCATTATCTTGGTGTATCTATGTTTTAAGATCAGGTGTCACGATGCGATGTTGTTGGTACCATCACGTCGCGCCCATATAGATATATTCAGAATATAACGCAGGTGAGATCACGGGGACAAGGTAGAACAAAGTATAAGACAGTAAAATTTGCAAGAACTTTCAGAAACCAGTTAAGTGCCTTGAACACTTCCAGATTTTTTTTTGCCTGAAGCATCTTATTGTTTGTTTTAAACTTACTTCAAAACTGATTGCATTTTCTATATTTTAACCTTTATTCTTTACGAAGAAGTCAAATCCCTATTAAACAGAATCAAAACCCTTCATTTTCGAATGCGACTCGCACTTGACCGGTTCTTATTATTTGATGTTTTGGCAATATATACATAAACTGTGGACGTTACAAATCTCCACCGAAATCTTTGACTTTTATCCGTCTCTTTCAAGACATAGACATAGAGTAGGATAGAGACTTTCATTCTAAATCATATAATAACTGGAATATTCATTATCTCCATCTTTTCATCGAATCGTCTTATAGCAACCAAAAATGTCTAGTATTCCCAAATTTCTCAGATATTATTTCAACTGACTTTGTAAAACTTTTTAGGTGCGCTAACAAAATGTTCAAAAGGAAACTTTTGGCTGCGTCTTTGACCGTTTATTATAGCTGATTATTTTAACAACTATTAGACCTACCGTCCGTAAATTGTGAATATTTTAAAAGTTATGCTTACTTGCAATGTGGACCGACGATCTGGTTAAGATCGCGGGAAGTGGTTGGATGCGGGCGCCTTAAAATCTGTCTGTGTGGAGAACCTTGGGGAAGGTCTACGTCCAGCAGTGGACATCTCTAGGTCTCTCTCTGATGATAATGAATACTTACTTGCCATTATTATAAAATTAGCTATAAAACTAACTATTCTGATGGGCCTGTTGGTCTAGTGTTTCAGACTTTGTGGCCACGATTATTTGTTCTGTGTCTCGGTGTAATTAGCCTGTAATGTTTATGTATTTAAGAATGGGTATACAATCGTGTTTAACAGTTGTCTTGTTGCCCTAGTGCTCTGTTTAGCTCGAAAATAAATAACCATGTGTGGATTGTCCGAGATAGGATTATTAACCACAGGCAAGTCAAAAGTTGGTGCAAACTTTGTAATATCTGCGTGGATGGTATCTGCTATGGGTCCGAAGTTAGACAAATGATTGGTCTCGCTCTGTATAGCGAAGCGATACCAATCATTTGTCTAAGGGTCCGATTTTGTTTCCAGTCTGGGAGTTCTTTATTTTTTGTTCATAGAATGTTTGAAAAGTCGCATGAAGTTAAATTAACAGGTAATAATTTTATGAATTTTATCTTTCTACTCTCTCCTAGTTTTCAAGAGTAACTACATACTATGAGTACGTACGTACTCTAACTGTAAATATAAATGACTAAACTTTGTGAATGTCTTAGCAAAAATTAGCAGTACATTAACTTTTTAGGGCTGGTGGCATAAGACAGCACGAGTGGTCGTTTCACCATTAGCTATTTGTATTTCGGGTTCGGACACAGTTGGGTAGGTATAGACTGACACTCGTGTATAGAAAGTAAACAATACAAATTCGATCGGGGTAGTGTGTCAACAGAAAATGACCTACATTTAACCTCAACTATAAAGGAACGACTATTTATATTGATTTGTGATCGTATCATCAATAACAGATTTTCGTTTGAAGAAGTATTAAATATCAAGAATAATAAACACGAAAATTAAAAAAAAAATCTCTTGTATTTGGTGATTTGGTTCGATATTTGGTTATAGATTGATATCATAATATTTATATAATACATAATTTAGAATTCTAAGATGAAATCAAAAATTGTCCTATTATGTTTTGCTCCGACACTCAAAGTTGAGTTCGGTGCCCGATGGAGCATTATGAGCGACGAAGAAATTCGAAAAGAGTATTTCATATAACGAAACGTAACCTGGACAAACTATTTTAACCAAACTAATAACTAACGACATAGAAATAAATTCTTCATTAGAGATTCTATCAATTTTGGCGAAGATGTTTTAGTATAGGGTTGAGATGACTGCCTTACGTCATACATTTATTATAGTACGAAGCGACAGTATAGAATTGAAAAAGCAGTTATATACGAAGAAGCTTATAAAAGCAACATTTTATGAATAGCATCTTTCGAAACGTTTTGCTACCTCCATTACGTAATAAGAAAATTGAATTTAGAAATGGTCCACGCGTCATCACATGTATTAGATGTGTGCACGTACAATATTATTACACAGCTATCTGCTTGCTAGCATTACACCTCAGTCGGAAATAATGCATTTAAAAGGCTATGCCATGCGTTCATGGTTTGCTAATGAGTCTTTTTGTACAATTGTAACCAGATCAAACGAAATTTATTGACATAAATTCAATTACTTTATTGTTATTTAATACAGCGCTTGGTTAACCAGTAATACCTGCAAATACCGATCATCATCATCATCCTCCTAGCGGGGTTCGCTTTCTAGTCTAACCGGATTTGGCTGAATATTAGCTTTTCCACGGAGCGACTGCCTGTCTGATCTCCGTAACCCGAAGTGATAGCGATATTCCATGGTTTAGACTAGTGTCAGTTTATTTTAGAAGTACTGACGCCCTATAACGACTGTCAAAGATCTTCATAACAGCCGGGAGCCGGGTGCTCTCCGAGGCACGGGACAAGCGATAATTAACAATTCAATATGTGCATAACTCCGAAAAGTCAGTGGAGCGTGCCGTGGATTCGAGCCCGATGCCCTCTGCAAGACAGTTCGTTGGTATCTCCACTAGGCTATCGCTGCCCGATACCAATATGATACATTCAATGGAATGAAATATCATACTTGCGGCTCTCACAAATTATTGTGTCATGTGAAGATTAAATGCACATAATTCGACGTGACGTAGAAACCTAGCATTATTAATAATGACGTAATACAATCAATGCTTTTCATAGGTTTTGTTTAAATAACGTGCAGTTGCCCATACAAACAATTTCCTAGAATTCTTTATAATGACTTACACAAGACTGTCTCGTTGGTCTTGCGGCATAAATGTGTGTGTGGGATTGGGAGGTCTCGGGTTCGATTCCCGGGTCGGGCAAAGTGTTATTGGATTTTTCCGTTAGGAAATTCTCCGTAGCAGCACGGAGTCTGGTAATGTGCCCGGTACGGCAATAGGCTCGCCGTGGGACCTAAAACCTCTTGGCGAAATGTGGGTGTAATATTACACCTCTGCCTACCCTTCCATACAGGATACAGGCGTGAGTCTACAAATAAATAAAATAACTTACACAATGCATAGTCATTTGAGACCAAACTACGCAGAGCTTGCACTATGGCACCCAGATAACTGATAAACAAATGTATATATTATTACTTTAAATCTATACTCATTATAAAAAGTCGCATTTTCATCCTGTCTGTCTGTATAAACGTGACCAACTCCAAAACAACAAACCTTTCAAAACTTTTAAAACATCAGTCTCACTCATGTAAGGTTTTGTAACAACTATACTATTATTATTTATTATTTCTAAATTCTGCAAATAATCGGTAGTCGTCGTATTAATATTGCTACTACAATAAACCTTTGGATAATAGTTTGCAAAGAGATTACAGACATCCATGCCAGATGTCGCACAAGTAAGTCCATCGCTCATGTAATTCGGATATGTACTACTGCTACTACGTTTATTGTTTATGAAATTCCAAAATAATTTTGGGTTGTTAATAATACCCTGCTCGATACTAAGTATGTACTGTTTATAGCAAGTCGCAGCTAGCAATTTACAGGGACGCCCTACTTTCTTCATTGCAAGTTCATCTGCTCATTATTTTGTTTTTTAATAGCATTACGATTTGAGTTGACCACTTTCCATATCTCTTTACAGGAGTCCAATGCTTAGTTCAATTGTGTTCTAGTGGCATTTCTTTTTGCACAATTAACAACCCTTCGGTATACTTTCATATAATATGTATTACGATACTGTAGCAGCGAATTATCACACTGTGCCTTACATATAGTATTTAAAAAGCGCTTGACTTTACTGGCTATACGTATTCCTTTAGTTAACCATTTAAGTCGCTAGGTTTTATTATTATTAACTTTTATTTTGATTTTTCTAAAAGTTGCTGCATGTGTGTTTTTGAATTTATTTATAAAGGTGTCAATACCAGTGTTCCAGTTGCTCTCTAACAGTGATTTTCTAAAGATACTGTTATATTTTTTATTATATTTTCTTCTGTACACATAAACAAAATTCGGCTGCCTTTTAAGACTATTGTTTTGTAACATTAAATTACTAAAAATACCTGCATGTCCATCTGATAACCCATTGTGCTCAATGTATGCATTTTGTATACAGGTGTCAGGTAAATTTGATAAGAAATTGTCTAACCAGTCTTCTGACTTATTTCTAATAAAACTTGGCGAATTTATCAAATGCCTGAAGTTATAACACTTTAGAAGTGACAAGAACGACTTGGAACTAATATCATTTTTTAAAAGATTAACATTAAAGTCACCACATATTATTCATAATTTATTGAAAAAATACTGTAACATCTTTTCTTATCTTTCCATAAAATCATCAAAACTGTTGCTGTTAGGTGCTCTATAGCAGCAAACAATGCACAAATTGGTTTCAATATTCTCTAACACCACATATTTCAAAACAATCTGTCTTATACAATTGTTTACATACTTGAAGTTCATCAATTTTTCTATTTTTAAGGGACATGATCAGTGACCCTCCTCTATTTTTTTCTGTCTTGTGTTATATGATACATATTATGAAAGTTAAATTAATAATGTTAATTCAATCAATCAAAGCCTATCGCAGTCCACTGCTGGACATAGGCCTCTCCCAACACGCGCCACAGTACACGGTCCTCAGCCTTCCGCATCCAGTCTGTCCCAGCTACCTTTTTCAGGTCGTCGGTCCACCTAGCCGGGGGCCGCCCTACCTTACGCTTGCCGAGACGTGGTCGCCACTCCAGGATACGCTTGCTCCACCGGCCATCAGTCCTTCTACAGATATGGCCAGCCCACTGCCACTTGAGCCTACTGATTCTCTATACCAACCCGTTTGGCCAGCGTGGTATAGTAGGCTAATTCCTCCTTTCAAAGGAGAGGCCTAGTCCAGCAGTGGACTGTCAAAGGCTGATGATGATGAGTATGACTTGGCATGATGTCCACAACGAGTAGACTTCGGCTTGGTGATGGTTCTTGTGACACCCTGTATATTTGCGGTGGGCGCATTCGATAACCATTGTACTGTAAAACACATTTTATCATTAAAATTAGTTTGATAATAATAGTACTTAGGTATTACAATAATTGTACTTCCAATAATCATTACATCAACATTTTTGTCATAATATTCTATACCCACTGCTAGTGGGATACTGTAAGTAAACAATTAAGGAATTGTAATCACTATTATTTTTATTGAATAGTAGCAAATAGGTATGTATATTTATGGCGTTATGCAAGTAAACCTGAAAATGATATTATATATACAAAATATGGTTCCGTGTTTGGGTATTCTCTGCCCGTTATTTGGATGTTTTCGATACAGGCAATTTCCAAAGTGCGCACGATGTGTTTAGAAAAGCAAAGTTCTCCATTTCTCCCTCTTATTTTAAAATGACCCCTTACTTAGATTTCATCAAGTAAGGACTGCGATCTGCTCTTCGTTTCCTTTTCACGTGATAACTCGTCACATTCATTCGTTGTCGAGGTCATAACGCACTGACTTTTCTGTATTACCTTAAGTTGACTGTGGAAGAAAAATTGAAGAAAATAAATATTTACAGCACAGTGTGACATACCAAATTTTAATTTCCTCTCGCCTAACTCAATTACACGTCATCACGTTACCACGACACAGACCCACATAGACAGGTAGACAGGTGGACATGTACAACTAAGCGATTGCAATGTCACAATTGATTAGAGCAGGGGGCTAATCGTGCTATTTTCAAACGTTCAAACGTTGACAACGTAACGTATTTGGTAAACATTTGGTTTTAGTTTGGCTGATGTCAAACATGGTGTCGTGCTAAGGGCGGTTTCAGATTAGCGTTTTATACGCGCATATAAGCTCGTGTTTGGAACAAATTTGTTTACTAAAACAAAAACGGAAATTAGATTCCGTTTTCATAACTAGTTATCAAACGAGAAAAAAAATCTTTGTTCGTAGCTGGTTACAAAATATCGGTTACGAATATGGACTAAAGGACTTTAAATCAACACAAGATACAAATAAATCTCAAGATGAAACAAGTTCCCAACTAAAAAAACTAGATGGCGAAACTAGTCATTTAATTAAAGCCATTAAAAGTTACAAGTTACAAGGAACCTCTGACATCTTCAACAAGCAACAAAATATACGTGTTTGGAGACCAATAAGCCAGGGGCCTTGGGAAAGCCCTAACCAAAACGAGAGTTAATAGGTGAAACGATGAGTATGACGTTAGATCATCCATCAAACCAAATGCGACGACTAAACAACTCCTGAGTAGCTGCAACGATGACTTCATACAAAATCTTCAACCTAACGACATTATTATGTTAGTATTGGGTTCAAATGATAAATACCCTTATTCATTGTTTGTGGAATTGTGCAATACATTATATAAACTACGTCATCACTCAGTCTTTATCACAAATATACAACATAATGTTCATCTTAATGAAAATATGATCAACGTTAGTTTAGAAATGATAGTAAGTAATTACAAAAATTGTAAATACCTAAAAATACCTAACACATATGATTTTTCTTCTAAAAATAATATATATAGTTCGAGATCCCATACACAGTATCTTGAAATTCTAAGTTTTAAATTAAATATGATTATCGATAGTTCCCGCTACGAAAATGAAATGCTAACAAAAATTCTAAAGAATCTATCCACATCTATTAATCACATCCATCCTATTTCAAACAAACGACCAGCCATATTGAAAACAGCAATACAAACAAAAATAACGTCATATTTTAATACTAACAGCACTAAATCTGCTAGTTCCCCGGAGAAGCAGTTTTTTCGCCAATAAAAACAATTATAAAACGATTACTCTAGTTCATCAAAACATGGCCGGGTTGTTAAATAAACAAGACTTACTGCAAACTGCTTTAATGGACTAAGAAAAAGATATCGATGCTATTCATATTATATGTTTAAGTGAGACTTTCTTTAAACGAGGTACGGAGAGCAACCTTAGGCTGGACAATTATAGATTGGCGGCGTGCTTCTCTAGAACAAACCAACGCAGGGGGGGGACGTGTATCTTACTAAAAAATTACTTAGAATTTAAAGAGGTAAGCCACCTAGTCTGTTCAATACCATTTCACTTTGAGTGCTGTGCAATTGAGTTGACCAAAGTTTATCTAACTATAGTGTGTAACTATAGGACACCTAAATCCGATTCAAAAGTATTGTTTAATGAACTCGAATGACTGACCAATACCATATTCAAAAGAGGCAATAAAAATGTGATATTATGCGGTGATTGGAATATTGATATGCTAAAAGCTAACAAAGAGTCTAGTGAACTAACTTCAATACTCCATAATAATAATTTAATCAACCATATCAATTTACCGTCTCGGAATGGAAGACACCAAAGTTACGGTGCTAGCTTTGGTCGATTTCACGAACGCCTTTAACACTGTCAATCACGAAATCCTTTTATTCATCCTCTCCAGCCTTCAGATCTCTCCAGAGGCGCTGAAATGGTTCTCTGAATATCTCATGGGACGTCAGCAGTCGGTTCGCCACGATGAGTCTTCGTCTTCATGGGGTGACCTCCAGTCTGGGGTTCCTCAAGGCGGCATTCTCTCTCCATTATTATTTTCTATTTTTATAAATCTCCTGACCCAGAATCTTCGGTGTGCGTATCGCTTGTATGCTGACGACTTGCAGCTATATACACGGGCAGGAGTGGACGACATCGCCTCCGCTATCGATGGGGTAAATCAAGCACTGTCCATTATACATGATTGGTCACAACGATTTGGTGTTGGTGTGAACCCCGCTAAATGCCAGGCAATCATAATTGGTAGCCAACGCATCATCAACAAAATTGAGTTTTCAACGCTTCCGTCAGTCATGTATAACCAGATAGCAATACCATTCAGTCCAGTTGTTAAAAATTTGGGCTTACACATGGATAGTCACCTGAACTGGCGGGCTCAAGTTACATCTATTAGTCAAAGAGTGACAGGATGCTTACGTTCTTTGTACCGCTTGAAGAACTTCCTCCCTCCTAGCACTAAGGTTATGCTCATGCAGACCTTAATCTTCCCTATTATCGACTATGGTGATGTGTGCTATTTTGACCTGAATGCAGACCTTCTCAACAAACTAGACCGGCTTCTCAATAACTGCATTCGATTTGTTTACAACCTTCGAAAATACGACCATGTCTCTGAACACCGCTCCCAACTCAAATGGCTAACTATTCGTCAACGCCGTAGTTTGCGTGTTCTCACTACTCTTTTCTCTTTTCTTAACTCTCCGTCTCTTCCTTCTTACCTAAGTCCTTATCTACAATATTTATGCTCAAATCACGACAAAAACCTGCGGTCATCTAATAATCGTCTACTTTTGTGTCCCTTTCATAGTTCTGGATTCGTCAACTCTTCCTTCTTCGTCCAATCTGTTTTATTATGGAATGCGCTCCCTCTCGAAATCAGGATGGCAAACAATCGGCTCACTCTCAAGTTAAAGGCTCGAGAGTTTGTAAGGAGTAAAATGGCAGGATAATCACAGACTGACTGGATTTACTGACTTATATATTATTTATGTATATATCTATAATTGGCAAGTATTTATTCATATACATATATATGTATTTATACTTATTTATTCTTTATATGTGTACCTATATATTAAATGTATATATTTGAGTATATGTTTATAGTTTAAGTAGTAATTTACTTATATATATCTAGTAATTATTATCTAATACCAAATAATAATTTTATAATGATCACGCACCTACTATCAACTATCTCTGCATCACCCTAGGTTGACTGGTAGAGAATGCCTAAGGCATTAAGTCCGCCTATGTACCACATATTTTTTGTGTTGTGCAGAAAGTTAAATAAATAAATAAAAAAAAATGCATGTTTGGACCTTATAGTCAGCAATATAGAAAACCCTTACATAAACCTTCACTATCTTGCTCTCTCAGATCACGAAACAGCACAATCAATTAAAGTCAAACTAGAAACGCGTAACAAAGACAACAAGATGCCCAAATCTTGGTTTAAACATGTCAGAGATCTGAGTGAGGAGAATATAAATAAATACAACGGTTATTTATCATCCCTCTCATTTTCTGAAGTTTTTGAATGTGAAAACACAGAAGATGCTTTTAATAACTTTCATGATACCATTACTCTTTTGCACAATCTATGTTTCCCATTCATGAGAGTAGAGTGTGCCACTAAACCAACGAAAAGCAAATGGCTAAAAAAAGGCATAAAACAATGATGTACAAAAAAAGAGTTCTATACCTACCTCACCTTATCATTATCATCACCTTAATAAACATAACAAAAAATATAATAAGGCAATATACAAACGATACACAAAAACGCTGAAAAATGCACACTTTCCTCACAGAAAATTGACAGCCAACGTTATATTGCTTCCTCAAAAAATGGATGTAAAGCCGCTTGGAAATTAATTAAGGACACTACAAACAGCGTCAATAAATCGGAGATTGAGTCGATAAACTTGAATAATATAGTATATGAAGACCCCTTCCAGATTTGTGAACTTTCTATCAACTTTTCATTTCACAAACCAATATTAATCTGAATAATACAAATAATCGACATTGTTCTATTCCAAATAATCCCAATACCATATTTTTGACGCCAGTAGATGAAATTGACATTTATAATATAGTTAAATCATTAAATAATACTTATTCCACCGAACATGACAATCTATCTACCAAAGTAATTAAAAGGTGTGCCTTAAACATTGTTGCTCCACTCACATACATTGTTAACCTTTCATTAGTAGAAGGAGAATTCCCATTCCGCCTGAAAAATCCATAGTAAGACCTTTACATAAGAAGGGAGATAAGACGGATGTGAATAACTACAGACCGATAACTTTAATTCCTATATTGGCTAAAATATTTAAAAAGTCTTGTACATCAAAATAGAGAAATTTATATCCAATTGTAACATCCTAAAGAGTAAGCAATTTGGGTTTAAAAAACAAAGCGCCACATCATTAGCATGCTTCTCTCTAGTCAAACAAATCACAGAAGCCATAAATGACAAAGCTATGTTAGCATGTGTATTCCTTGATATGACGAAGGTTTTTGACTTTGTTCATCATGATACACTAATGTCAAAATTACATAACTATGGACTGCAGGGTAACTCATATAACTGGGTTAAAAGCTACTTAAAAAATAGAACTCAATGCGTAGAAATCACAAAATCTTATCAAAATGAACAAAAGTGCTAGAGATCCTCCTATATTCAAAATGATTTCCGGGTACCACAAGGTGGCCTTCTCCCACCTTTTTTATTCCTGCTCGACATAAATGATCTTCCTGACGCGATTAACCAAAAGTGTATCCTTTTTGCGGATGATACAACTCTTATAGTCAAAAGTAACGACTTTAAAACTTTAGAAACGGAAGTCAAAATAGCAATTAATAAGTAGATAAACCGGTTACTTGAAAACAATCTTAAAATCAACATTAACAACACAAACATAATACAGTTTCAAACATACAAAGCTAACACACCTAATCTAGAAATATCTTACAATAATCAATTCCTAAACAATGTTGAAGAGTGTGTATTTTTAGGTATATCTGTGGATAAATATTGTAACTGGAAGGCGCATATACAAAAAACTGTTAATAAGGTTGATCGATTCAACTTTGTATTAAAAAGAGTTAGAGAAACAGTGAACGAAAAGGCTGCAATAATGACTTACCATGTCTATGTATCCTCCTTACTACGATACGGCATCGTAGTCTGGGGTAGTTCAGTGGACTCTAATAAATTATTTTCAGCACAAAATAAATGCATCAGAGCAATTATCATTTGCGACTATTTCGGCAGCTGTAAACCCTTATTTAAAAAACATCAAATTCTCCCATTGCCATGTATTTATATATTAGAAATTTGTATCTTTGTAAAGAATAATCCCTCACTGTTCAAAAAATTAGGAGATAAAAAAGGGTCCCGAACCAGACATAAAAATCGTCTAGAAACCGCAAATTAGCTTAGAATTATATAAACGCAATTCATACTGTATGGCCATACAATTATATAACCACCTACCAGATAATTTTGTAAAGTTACCATATAAGCAATTTCGTAGAGAATTGTACAAGCTACTATGAGAAAAACTCTATTATACCATTAATGAATCAAGACAAATTAATTAATCAGCTCTCTATAATGTAAGTAATAAATTGACATTCTCACCCTTGACATAATGTATTGTAATTTTCTATTAACAATTATAATTACAAATTTTAGATTAACTGTATTATTGTTTTGACTACTGCATGATGTTTAAATCTAAGTTATAGAACTATGTAATGTGTATGTAAATATAATAACTCTCACTCGCTGTTAGATTTCAAACTAATTTGTATTGATTTTAAATAAAATATTTTTAAAGGATATAGAGTTCAAATTAGCTACGAAATTATCCTAATTAACACGTGCCAATGTAATTCACATTAATACATGTCAATGTAATTATATATTAAATACGATACGACGACATACCACCTCGGACTGCATTCCTAATATTAAAGACAATACTTACTTACCGAAACCGGCATGGCGTCCGATGTCAAACCTGCGAATACCGCGAGCCGGCTACCGTTCGAGTCATTCTCATCATACAATGAAGGCACATCTCAAATCACCAATTAACTTAATGTTCGGTCGGGTACCATGTATAGTCCTCTTAAAATACTGTTTTGTATCTATGCATCCTTACCCCTCGTTTTCACCAAGAAACATGTCCAATACATGTTTTATACAAAACTTGTAGACAACATAATTATTTGTTTTATACATGTATTGAACATGTCTCAAACATTCTTTCGTTCACGCTGTGTAGCCAACAAGTATCTATACAAGTATCAAACACATTTGCGTTTACACTGAAGTCTGTTACAGTTTAAAACATGTCTTATACATTGATAGCGTTCTCACCTACAAAATACAGTCGTGTTTTAGACAAGTATTGTTTATTTTGTTGCAATTTCTGTATTATACAAGTATTAAACAAGTTTTAAACTTTATCCATGCTTGTTGGATAAAGTTTTTTTTTTTACTGCACGGTTGGCGTTTAGTGGTTTAAGCGGCCGCCTCATCGCTTGATATTGCGCTGAGCGTTGTGGGCTCGATTCCCACATGAGACAAAACTTTGTGTGATCCATAAATTGTGCCTGTTGGTTGTATGTTTTTAAAGTCCCCCGCGACACAGGATTTAGTCCTAATGCGGGAGTTGTCTTTAAAAAAAATATATAAAAAATAGTTTTCAACATACCGGACGAACCGCGCTTTTTACTTCGTGAAAACGAAATAAGAAGAAGAATGGAGTGGTCAAAGAAACAAACTTTAGAACTTATTGAGCTTTTGCATATCCATGAATGCCTGTGGAATGTGAAAAATGAAATATACAAAGATCGTCAGATGAAAAAAGACGCATAGGCAGCAATTGCTTCGCAAATGGTCATTAATGTTAATGATGTTGATAAAAAGATATCGAACCTCAAGAACCAATTTAATAGAGAAGTAAATAAATTAAAAATTAAGTCAGGTTCAGGTGCCAATGATGTATATGTCAGCCCCTGGTATTCATTTAAACCATTAGGTTTTTTAAGAAATAATAATTTACCTAAACCAGCTCGGAGCAGTGACAGTATTACAGAGGTAAGTGCACAGAGTACATTTTTTACTTTTACCAGTCTTGGCGCACTCCACAGTTTAGGTATAAACTTACAAGTAGGTACAATAGCCAACCCTATGTACCACGCTAACCGCGTCGGTTGCATGTCGGTTGGCGCGCACCACCCAAGCTGGACGTAATGTAAGCGAGATCGCGTTATACGTGCCGCGTTCGTTTACTGTGTTAGAATCATGAAAGCAAAAACATACTGCATCGCATTTGGCTGTTTAGATTAAAATAAGGAACAGAATATCACATTGTATGTTTAACAATATATGTACATATACTTATTATTTAATACCTACTTGGCTTTGTTCTAAGAACAGTACGTAGGTATGTATATAATATTCGTAAATGAAACGAGCACTAGGTACTTTGTGTAACCATATTTATTCATTAAATCAGAATAATTAAAAATTAAAGTAACTAGTTATCGAATTATTCGGCCGAATACTCGTATTCAGTTGAACCCATATTCGGCGCACCTCTAATTATTATTATTATTTGACGTGTCATGTTCACAAAAGTATCGCTTATATCTAAAATAAAATATTGTCTTTTACTAAGCATATTGATTTTGCCAAGACACCTTTCCTAAATCTGTTAAAAAATATGCAGCAAATTCATCCCTCACTTGTCGACTAGAAAAGCTTGCTCTTCTTGCAACTCGTTGAAGAGGGGTTAGATGTAATGAATTCAATCTCCAAGAGCCAGGCTTGACAACACCACAATTAACATTTTCTTCATCAAAAGAACCTGATGGTGAATATGTCTGTTCGCCATTTACTCGCAGATCATTATGTAAATGAACACACGCCAAAATAACGCTTTCTGTCTTCTTAGGACATAAGTGGATAGGTTTAAGGAAAACTCTGAATACTGCTGATATAATACCAAACGCATTTTCGACAGTTACCCGCGCTCTGCTTAGACGGTAATTAAATATTCTCTCTGATGAACCACGTATATGTGTACCAGGATATGGTTTCATTAACATATTATCAAGTGCAAATGCATCATCAGCTACTATTACGAAAGGCGAGTTAGCTGTCCTGCCAGGCAATGGTCTTGGTTCTGGAATATTTAATCTCTGTTCTTTGAGAGCTTTATAAAGCGAACAGTTTTTGAAATTTCATCCATCTGATATCCTTCCTTGTACACCAACATTGACATATATAAAATTATATTTTGCTTCTACTAACGCCATTAGTACTATGCTGTACGTCTTTATATAATTAAAATATTCACTACCACTTTGTTCTGGCTTTATTATCTGGACATGTTTGCCATCTAAAGATCCAATACAATGAGGGTAGTTCCATTTCGTTTCAAATTCTTTACTTATTTTTAACCATTCTTGTGTAGTTTCTGGTATCTGAAAAAAAGGTTAAGGTTAAGGCCGGCGCCGACTGACGGCATGGCATGGCACGGCGCGGCACGGCGTGGCACGGCATGTTTCGGTAACCCGAATGACGCGGCATGCCGCGACGTGCCGCGGCATGCGGCGTCCCGCAGTATGCCACGGCGGGCCGTGGTACGATTGTATCGAAATAAAGTAAAATAAATTTTAAACTCATTCAAATAAGAATAAAAATGACTTGATCAGTAATAAAATCCTTTGCCATGCCGTGCCATGCCGCGACGTCAGTGCGCGCCGGCCTTTATAGTAGAAATAATAAAGCAAATTTAAATAAGAATATTTATTTTCAGGAACATAATGAGGACGAAGAGTCAAACTTTTTGAATTCACTGCCCATAGAAGATCATGATATACCTAGTGTATCGGATGTGTCGTCTATCAGTGAGAAGAAGGGTTCGAAAAGAGTCTAGTCATCAGATGATAGGCAAAAAGAAGCGCTGTCACCATTATTAAACTGCTGACAACATTATTAAACGCCCGGCTAAAGACGAGTTTGATGTGTTTGGAGAATATGTTGCTTTTGAGTTACGAGGTGTTACCAGCAAAAGGAATATTTTAGAGTTGAAAAAACAAATACAAGATTTAATTTATTTCACTAAACTAAATGAAATGAAATGCGACTCTAATGCTTCTTCCCCGCCAGCGGCCCCGGAGCGAATGAGTGAGCCAAGAGTTTCAACCGGAGAAAACCAAGACATGGAAGTTGCCGCAAATTTTGTACTAAATTCAGAGACCGAAGAAATAAGTGATACTTATGAGATACGAGATGATTCCGGCAATATTTTAATATCATTTAATAAATAGTTTCCTTAAACTGGTCGCAAACATCCTTGAAATGAATATGAGAAGTCAAGCGTCGTGTAGAACTGCAAAATTAAAAGCCATTTTGACAGAAGTACCTTTTTTGAATTTTCTATGAAATATTAATCTGTTATTTGTATAATTCTATCAAAAAAAAAAATTTTTAAATTCGTTGCTTATTTAATCTGGTTCTAATTTTGTAGCTAAACTTGTAGAATTCGAGACAAATTCAGAAAGAAAACTGTCAATGAACAGAGAAAATGCTGAAGACCATGTGTACGTTTTTGCCTTGAATTTGTACTTGAATTTGAACTTGAATTTTCTCCAGCAAATTAGTCCCGTATCTAACGCTTGTCATAGATGTTTTAATGACAACCGGGCCCCACTGCTTAACGTGCTTTCCAAGGCACCAGGAAAGCGATGATTAACTATTAGGTAATTACACACAACTTAAAATAATGTTTAATGAATTTCGAAAAGTCATTGATGTGCGTCAGAATTAGAAATCAAGACCCTCTGCATTGCAGTCTGTTAGTCTCGCCACTAGGCTTCCACTGCCTTTTTTATTAAGTTAAATGTTAACAAGAATACTAAAATTATCACAGAAAAATAATAAGTTAAAGGCACTCCTTATCTTTGGGCTTACCTTTAGATATACTTTCAATGCTTTTATAATCGCCTCGCAAACTTCAGGAATGCATTGGCTAATCTTTGTCTTCGATATCCGATGCAAGTACATTAAAGAAGAATACGAATCACCAGTAGCTAGAAATCTCAGACAAACAGCTAATTGCTCTGCTGAAGTGATGGCATCTCGAAAATGTGTATTCTGTTTAGAAATATATATTGCAACTCTTTTTAAAGTTCTCCAGCATCTTCTCTTTTCATTGTCAGTTTTCTTTTAAAATATAAAACTACTGCTTGAATTTGTCTCGAATTCTACCAACAACAAAAACATGAGATCATAAACATGTAGACAACTACAAGTTTTCAACCAACAAGTTTCATACACGTTTTGTATACGTGTCTACAACAAGTTGCATACAAGTTTTGTATACATGTCTACAACAAGTTACATACAAGTTTTGTATAAGGTACAACAAGTTTTATACATGTGTATAGTTTTGTATACAACATGTTTTATACATGTATATGAGAAAAGAAAACATTGTCAAAAACTTGTTAAATACATGTATTATACCTTGGTGAAAACGCGGGGTTAGACTCCCCCGATGGTCCAGCGGCAGCGTTATGTTATATGTACACGACTGCTCAAAAAAGGAATGTAATGTTTCAGGGTTTACGTATGAAAGTATGTAGATATGTGAGTTTCTATAGGTATTTTATGTTATGCATCTTAAGATATAAGCTTCAACAACTCCTCCGTTATGCATGTATGTTTGTATGTAACATGATGTTAACAGTTCTCATGCCATGTATTTATTTATTCTTTTCCTAGAAACATCGAACAAAACGCTTAGGTAGTAGTAAGAAAAATTATGGATATAGGTATGCATCGGTATATGTATGCTTTACAAAAAACTTAAACTTTTACACTAGCCTCCAACCACAACTTCACCCGAGTGAAATAAATATTAGGTTTTCATCAGTAATTATTGGTTTACAAAGAATTACTACATTAGTGCATAAAACTTGAGAATGAGGTGATGAATATTGGGTTAGTGAAGGAAATAAATAAGGACGAAGTAAAAAAGGCTGTCAGTGGAATGAAGAATGGAAAATCGTTAGGACCAGATGGAATACCAGTAGAAGCATGGAAAGCATTAGGAGATGATGGATGGGCGTGGCTGACTTTATTCTTCAATAAGCTGTTGCACGAGGAGACCATACCCGAGGAATGGTGCAACAGTTACCTGGTGACCATTTTTAAAAATAAGGGTGATATCCAAGAGTGCAACAATTATCGGGGAATAAAGTTAATGCCACATACTATGAAAGTATGGGAGAGAGTAATTGAGCGACGCCTGCGTGACGAGAGTGAGATTTCACAAAACCAATTCGGTTTTATGCCTGGTCGAGGTACGGTGGATGCCATTTTCGCTCTTCGCCAAATATGCGAAAAATACAGGGAGGCACATAAAAACTTGCACATGGTGTTCGTCGACCTTGAAAAGGCATATGATCGAGTGCCCCGTGAAGTCTTGTGGTGGGCCCTGAAGAAGAAAGGAGTGCCTGGGAAATACCTGACGTTGATTCAAGCCATGTACGCTGAATGCCGAACGCAGGTCCGATCCGCAGCTGGTATCACAGCCAGATTCGATGTGGCCGTAGGCTTGCACCAAGGGTCGGCTCTTAGCCCCTACCTCTTCCTGTTAATAATGGATGCTATATCATCGGACATACAGGAAGAGGCACCCTGGTGCATGTTGTTTGCCGATGACATCGTCGATAGCAGAGAGTGGACAGAAGGTGCAGAGCAAGCTGGAGGAGTGGCGGCAGAGACTGGAGAATGTAGGCTTGAGAATAAGCAGAACCAAAACGGAGTATATGTTCTGTGACTTTGGCGGTCTCTCCAGTCCTATACCTGTTACACTCGGCGGTACACCTCTACCAGTATGCTCCGATTTCCGCTACCTAGGTTCACTCCTGCAAGATGACGGCGAAATTTACCAACGCAGGATGGATGAAATGGCGACAGGTCTCAGGCACAATATGCGACCACAAAATGCCTGTGAAATTAAAGGGCCGTATATATAAATCGGTTATAAGGCCTGTCGTACTGTATGGAGCTGAGTGTTGGGCTACAAAGAAGATGGATGAGAAACGATTGCATGTGGCAGAGATGAGAATGTTACGATGGATGTGTGGAGTGACAAGAATGGACAGAATTAGGAATGATTACGTTAGAGGTAGTATGAAAGTGGCGCCCATAGCTGAAAAGGTAAAAGGGAGTCGATTGGCCTGGTATGGACATGTTATGCGGAGAGATGAGATGTATGTAGGTAAAAAAGTGATGGATATGCATGTAGAAGGACGAAA